>JAWRVF010000279.1:0-391938 GCA_036785485.1 Physcomitrellopsis africana
AGGGAGTAGAAGTACCGATACCTCTTGAATGCATAGCAGTATCTTCAACTCATCCAAACAGAAATGAGCGTGATATAGAAAACCTCACTAGAGAGATGAAGCAACAAGTAGCAGAGCTCAGAGTGGCTGTAAAGATGAAAGAAGAAGAAGAAAAGGTCAGAGAGGTGACACTTAATAAACCGCCTACCGAAGATCAGACAAGAGATGCTGAAGAGTCTGGATTGGTTCCTTATTATTGTAAGACCCTAGGTATCAAATGTAGAATGGTTGCTGAAAGGTTATACCCAATACGGGAGGATGGCATTGTCCAAAATACGTGGGAAGCTATACGAAGTATGACATCACAGGAAGAATATAGCTCATTGAAAGAGCTACAAGTCAAACATCCTCATATTCATAAATGGAACGACATACTGGGTATTAGTGAATATTATCAAGAGAGAGAAGAATATAGAGCATTGCCTGACGATGAAAAGAAGTTGCTACTACAAAGAAGCAAATACAATGCTAAGTATGATTTGACTATAAACGGAAGGGTGCCACTATTAGACTCTCAAAAGCTAGAATTCATTGGCCTGAAAATGAGAGCATATGAAGAGGACATGAAAAAGGCAGGTGTTCCTTTTGTCCCATCAAGCGTTGCAGCAAAGTCGATCACCGAGCGCATAGAAGAAGCTAAAAGAAGGCAAAGATACAAAGAAGAATTCTTTGATCCATCGCAACATCCTCACTACGAGACAAATACAATACAGAAGACAATGTACATACATAAGAAATGGGACTCTCGCGATGATAAGATGCTTGAAAAGCTTAAAGACGGTCAAAGAGTCAGGAAGTCCGTGTTTAGTAATAGTTTAATAATAAAAGATAAAGATACCCCGTACGATGGTGAAGAAGAAGAGTACGATTTTGACTGTTGAGTAGGATGTGTTACAACTTTTGAGATACAATATGTGTCGTCTCAATCATCTAGCATTATACTTTAGAAACTATGACAAGGTAGCTCTAAACACAAATGTTACAACAACATAAGATATAACTAGAGTTTTTCAGAGCTGATAGTACATGCATATGAAGAGCTGTGTACTGTATACTAGAACAGTTTCATCATAAAGTGTAATTCGAATTATTCTTCAGCAATACAATATAGCAACTGCAGATATAATAGAATATTCAAAAAAGATTCTATAATCCTTAGATCAGAACTTAAGGAAAAAAATAATAGAGCATATTAGAACCACTTCCATACAGATGAGAGTGACTCTAACTTTTTTTTTACACTACATATCTACTATGCGAGGAAGCTCAGCTAACACTGTGTGCTCCTTTCCAGCTTAGGATAGGATTCATCAGATTGTTCTTGGCTTTCTTTCTCCATCATCTGTTATAAAATTAATGCTTGATCACAGAGTATGTCTCATTACATCACTGGATTGAAATTAATCCTTGAGTGTATCTGAAGGTCCACGAATTGATGATTATACATGTATGTATCTTATTTATAAGCGCTAAAAGAGCTTAGACCAGAGTCCATACGTATACTATTCGTTGTAGTGGCGATAATATCTATCTCATAAGCATCAGATAATGGGATATGGGATAGGATTTCATGTCTTTTCTCTGATAACTAATACTTTGAGATGATATGAGCATCCCAAACCCAATGCCTATTTGGCTGAATCCATGATTAAGTAACAAAGTCTGTGCACACTTGTTTCAGCTTCACTGCAGTAGTTGCAAGCTTGGGATCGCGTATAAGTGCTTGTAATACTTCTACAACATCATCACTGATAAGATGGAGCTTTGGACCCTCGCATACAGGATTAGAAATTAGCCTTTTGATTCCCCATTGCGTCAGAATTGCATTTGCAGTATTCATCATCTGCTTTGAAGGGACTTAGACCGTGATGTTTGGGATGTTATGATCAACCATTTTTGTGTCTTGCTAAGAAGGTAATCTTTTTCTTAAAGGATACAGTAAATAATATGTATATAACTGTGACAACCATAGATATAGTTATATCTTCTACATCAGTAAAAAAACCAGACCATTACATGGTGATAGTATATGTATACTTTCGGTTTGCTATTGTACACTGTAGGTGTATATTGTATGCATTTGCTTACGGATTTCTTATTGCTCATATCAAAGACAAGCCCTGGATCTGGTCTATAGGGTCTATAGTGTACGAGTTTTTGGTCAGGTACTGTTGTAAGGATGATATATCTTTTACTTTTGTTGCTGGAAACATATCCTTCGACCAGAACTTGTAAGTATCGTATAGTTCCTTCACAGAGATTATGTCTCTATCACTCCTCTCGACATTAGCACTTAAGAACTGTCTAAAGATATCATTAGATATACGAATTATTTCAGTACAATCCTTGACCTCATCGGGCTCTTCAAGGCCATGAATCAGATATTGTTTATATTCCTCTATAGCCAATCTCATGAACACTGGGGCAAGAAGAAGAATTTTGCTAGAGAAGTTGGTGTCCTTTACGTGTGTTATAAGGGAATCATGACACGGCTCCATTTTATCAACAAATGTTGATACAAATGGTACAACTCTTACTCTGCCCCATATAGCTTTATCAAACGTGCTCATTTGTAGAATCCTATTGGCAATAAGTACAAACTTTGCCGTCTGAGGTATGATGGTCCCTTCTTCATATAAACCTCTTATGTATAGACTATCATTTCCTGTGAGCTCTTTCATCACACCAAGATTAAGCTTATCGCCTTTGTCTGATTCTTGCACCATGGCAATAAGTCTTCCTTTGAGCATTGCTAGTTCAAGAGTGGCCGCTGATGATTGTACTCTCCTGCCCATGAGTAATGAAGTTGGCATCTTTACTGCGTAGTCACCAAATGCTCGTTCAATCAGAGAGACCATAACCGTCTTTCCATTGTCTCCAGATCCTGACCATATGGAGAATATCTTCTTTGCATTCTTTCCCTCTAGACATGATGAAACGAATCTTATGAAGTACTTTCGTATGCCTTTATTAGGAAAAACTTTTGTCAGTAGGTCAAGTACTTCACTAGCAGCTTCTATACTATCGTCAAATTGTACAAACGGGATCTTAGTTGATATAGTATAGTCTTCTGGTTCTACTGGTCTGAACTTATTCTCTATAAAGTCAAATACCCCTCCTTTCATGCCTATTATATCTCTCATAGAGTCTAGTAATCCTTCAAAGTCCTCTCTGTAGAGTATTCCTGAGCAGGTATACATTATCTTCTTTCTGTTATCAGAAGATTGTATAAACTCCATTATTCTTATAGCAGGTTCAAGAGTCTCTATATAGGTGTCACACACGTTTGTTATAAACTTGTACATTCCTGTTAGGATCTCTTTCATCAACAATGCTTTAGAGCTCTTTGCAGTCTACTTCTTGATATCAAAGAAGTAGAAGATTTGTCTGTCAAAGTTTGAACATACAAACCTTGTACTATATATCACACAAAATATCTTTGATACGATAAACTCGGGATTCCTGGGACATGCATATATTAGATCTCTTACGACTTCTTTCTTTCTGTCGTTGCCACACTGTATATAGTAAATATCACAAGGCCAGGTAGGTGAGAGCTTGGCATATATGTCCCTCTTTTTCCTCTCTTCAGGAACCACTATGTATCTAGTGCATCTTTCTGTTACTGTCCCATAGTGCTTATTCTTGTGGCATCTTAGACCAAGATGTTGTATGGTGTTGCCATCTAGGTTATCCTTAGGGAAGCAAAGCACTGCTTCTCTTGCTGTATGTAGACTGTCGGTAGAGAATATAATGCCATCTGTTGACCTCGTAAGAGTGGTCAGCGATGATATGAGCTTGTAGTCAGTGGGCATAGCCGGAAAGAAGTAGACATATGTATTCTCCTCAGACATTCCAAAGACAATGCATGTTCTGTGGACATCCTCAAGGACATACTTCTCGTTATGAGCATCAAGGAACTGAAGCATAGGTGCTTCAAATTCCCTCTGACCAATATTGGAAAAGGTGACAAAGATTGAAGCCATTGTGACACGCAATATAACATAACGTATAGTCCACACTGAAAGAATATCACTTCCCTACTTATCATGCAATATCACACTAACATCGTAGCGACAAATAGTTGATACAAAGCACTAAAAATGTACAAAAGGAAGAAATTTTATAGTATTATAAAGACTGGACTATTGCATGATATGCTAACGGAGAGGGACAGATGTATAGTACAGAGAGTGGATGATAATGACAAAAGATACTTTACATTCTTTGAGAGCTGGGAGTACTTCCTAATATGGTACAAAAGACTGCTCTCCCAAGAAAGAAGGTTTTTGGAGGTGATAAGAGAAGGTCTTCAGAAGTTTAGGCTTGATATAGACTGTCCAGTTCATAGATCAAACGTAGAAACAAATGTGTTTGTAGATCATATCTCTTCTGTGCTAGAAAAAGTGTTAAGAAAAAAGGTAGATGTTCTCGTGTACCAAAGTATTGACAATAGTAATAGGAAGGTGTCCTTTCATGTCATTATATCCAATATATACTTTGTATCTTCACAGCAATGCTTAGCCATTGCTCATGCTGTACGTAGCATCACACAATTTGGAGAATTCATGGACATGAGAGTATACAAGAGTTTGCAATGCTTTAGATTAGAAAGTAGTACCAAGCAGAGGTCGAACAGGTTCAAGTATCTGATAAACGAGTTTGATATATCAAAGGAGTTTCTGAGTGGTATAATAACCAACATTGCTAGCTGCTCCTGTTCTAAGTTATATGAGGTTCTTAGCAGACCTGTCATACCATATTGTAGATATAAAAGCGGAGTCTCACAGTTTCAGAACACTGCAAGATAGTAACATGTAATAAAAAAAAAAAATTAAGTATCTTCGTCTTCAATTTTTAGTAGACTCATATCTAGAGAAGGTACAGCTCTATCTACTATCTTGACAATAGCTTCAGAAAGTTTGCACTGTAGAGATGCTCTACTCCCTGACCAAAAGTATAGAGAGTCAAAAAATAAGGCAGGGTACATGCAACACTGGACTCTTTCCAGAGATTTAGAGTTTATTTTGTTCTGTTTTGTATCATAAAACGTGGTCCATATTCTTGAGTCCTTACTACTCATAATGATCTTTATATATATCTTCATATTCGTTTTACCCTCCTTAGTATATTCCTTCAGCGGGTGTTTGAACATATCACCTATCGTATCTTTCGAGACTTTGATACCAATATCCTTAGGATGTGTCATAATATACTCTTTGGAGCGGTCATATATTGCATGAATATTAGAACAGAATATGTATTCGTTAGAATCCTTCTTAGCACTGTCGACATCTATGTTGATGCATATGCTCTTATTTTGCTTATTAATTGAATTGAAAAAAGAACTATCATGTATGCCAAACGTGTAGAATATGCATCCCTTTGGAGCAAGTATTAAAGGGTACTCTACGCCATCTTCAGCTTTGTAAGAGATGCTAACTCTTTTTCCACCAGAAGCTGATATAGGTTTTGTTCTAGATCTCGATGACTGAGTTATATCTATAGTAGGTTTGAAGATTATATTCAGTGGATTCATATCATACAGAACTCTTCTTTTTGAAGCCATTGATAGTAGGTACTCTTAATGTGTTTACATGTCAGCTTAACACTGTTTATCAGTTGATCCTACAGGTTCCTTCTCCTATTAGCACTTAACTGTGGTGCTCGCAAGCTCCTTTTTGATTTTACTAAACATTTACTAGTGGGTTATAACACCCTTATAAAGCTTAGTGCAAAAATGTACTCAGTGCTTCCTCTCTCGTAAAAGTCATAATATAGTGCTACTCTGCTTGCCTATACTAAACAAACACAAAATCTAGCAAAGACTATCCCGTCTGTTTATCATACTTCTATGCTATTAGATATACTAGTATAACGGTCCTTGTGTACTATAAAAAAAATTTACATTATAAGAGCAACACTATTCCATTTGAGTAGCATGTACGATGATCCTTGACTACAAGTGCTACGTTACTCACTGTTATTAGTATTGTCAGTACCTGTATTAGCTGATGAGACATAAGACATGCAAAACTCCAACACAATGTTTTTTTGTTGATATTCCTCTTTCACCACCTGATGATATTTTTTAGCAGAGATATAAAAAGATCTGTCAAATTTTCCTCCATTAAAAACGATTTCACTGTTTATATAGGTGTTCAGATCTATTATCACACTCAGATCTTTGTGGAAGAAAAATGTAGGTACTGCTCCTGAATCGCAGCTAGTCAGCCTTCTTATAATCTTTGTTTTTGCAAGAGACCTTTTTTGCTCCAGTTACTTTTTTTATAGTATTAAAATCTATTATACTTGATCCAGTAATGACAATAAGGCAATACTTGTGGCTGTCAGCTGACCCTTCCTTGTCGAAAGCAAGATCAACAACCATTGCCTTAGTTGCCTGCTTTCTACTGTTACCTCTTATCTATGCAATTATATCTGATCTGCCTTTAGGTACATGTTCGATCCCACGATATGAAGACCGATACTTGATAAATAAATCCTTGATTACATCGTAGGTACTTATGGTTCTATGTTGTTTCATTGGCTTATGACTAACTATGGGAATAAATGATAGCATCTTGTTAAACTATATGTTGCTGCACACACCTCTTGTTATCACAAAAGCTCAAGTGACACATATTATCAATTATACCCTTTCACCAGATAAGAAGTATAAGTATGTCAAGTGTCATGTACAACATGAACTATATTGTGCTTGATGAAGAGACTAAGCGCTCTCTCAGAGAACATATGTTATATAATAAGTCACATGTAGGTACTCATGAGGCTCATCTGTCATATAGTCTTCAGAAGGTTGCTCTTATACTATCCGCCAATGTTCTAAAGACAATAAAAAGTATTAAGCATCCTCGCAGTCCTGCTTTTGCACTACTAATAAGAAACCTTCCTACAGATTACGATCTGATATACTCCTTCTGGCAGAGATAGTACATGTAATAAGAATACATTTATAAGGGAGTCCTATCTAACAGGTGTTGCACAACTTTTAGGAGACATTTACACATACGAGGAAGAAAATAATAGTGCTATTGTTCAAGACATATATCCTGTAGCTGGCTCTGAAGGATACAACTCAAACGAGGGATCTAAAGATAGGTTATACTTCCATATAGAAAACTCGTACTTTAACTTTAGACCTGATTATATAGCCTTGTACTGTTTAAGAAACGATCACAGTGCTCATGCTTCTATGGACCTGATTAGTTGCCATGATATACTAGAGTCATTGTATGATGATGAAATAGAGACTCTTAGAAGGCTATATAATCAGGTCTAAAGGTGATTCATGTCACCTGTTCCTCCATCTTTCAAAAAGGAGCTATGGTCAAACCCAAGACCTGTTATAGAAGGAATCCTTTCTGATCCTTCTATTAATATCCATTTTCCGGTAATATATTTTGCTAACAACGATGCCAGGAAGGTATTCGAAAAGATCAAGCATAACATCGAGAATTCTATTATTACCATTCAGCAAGTAAAACTAACACCTAGCGATCTTCTAGTCATAAACAATCAGAGAGTAATACATGGATGGTCAGAATTCACTCCAAGATATGATGGTAAGGACCGATGGCTGCAAAGAGTGTATGTATCTACAAATATATGGAAAGGAAGATCTGAGGTACAAAGTAGACAGAGAGTGATATCTGCTATGAACTAAAATTTGATCACAGTATTATACAAAAGTAAGTATTAATTATAGGATATTACTAGTATTATTTTTTTTGTTGCCCATATTAGGGAAATATCTTGGATCTGATCTATAGAGCTCGTAGCATGCAAATTTTTGGTTAGGTCCTGTGTGATCCCTGAATGATTGCTTGAACACTAAAATCATAATTATTTTTCCATTATCTCTAAATCCTAATTAGAAGTACAAGGACTAGTGATTAAGGCAAGATATATACACCAATAAGCTCCTCGTAGAGACGTAGAATCTGTTTTGTCATGTTTTGTATCATAGAACGTGGTCCATGTCTTTAAGTTTTTACGCATATTCTTATACCTGTGTTATTATTTTTGTTAGATTCTTTAATGGATACTTGAATATACTAACTATTATTTCTCTTAACACATTGATACTATCATTCTTAGAGTGGTACATACCACTCTCTACAATGATTATATACAATATTGCGTACTGGAGCAGGACACTCTCATTAGCATTCTTCATCAAGAATGTTAGCATTTATGCCAACACATATGTTCTTCCTTTTCTTGGAATTGGAATCCAGTAGCAAGTTGCTTTGTGTTCTAAAGGGACAAAGCATATACTACTTTGATACTAATACCGGAAAGTAATATACCCAATTTCCAACTTTGTATAAAGTACTGACTTTTTTTCCACTAGAAATGACTAGAGACTTACTCTCGGATCCCGACGTTCGAGACGCTTCTGTGACAGGCGTGAACATTGCGCCAGATGGATTTGTATCATGTAGTATCCTCCTCTTAAATGCTATTGTTTACATGTACTACTAGTATACTCATTATAATATGATATTGCTTACTAGTTGACTATGTACATGTTATTCTCTGTTAGTATTTTAATTATTAAACTTGCAAGCTTCTTCTTAGTTCTACTAAGCATCCATTCGTATAGCCTCTGTTTTGTATTCTTAGAAAGCTGAAACATCCTATCGTACCTAGAATCAGAAAGAGAGTTTATGTTAGATGCCTTCCTGGTGGTTGTGAGGTATTCTAACTCTATAGTATTGGGACAAATGTCCTCTATAATACTTGATATATTTGGATAGTAGATCTCATTGGTAAATAGGTAAAGCAGTATATCTACCATCATAGGACCGCTATATGAATCTATACATCTACCTCTATTAACACTCCTCAGATCTCTTATAGACCTTTCTTTGTTCTCAGATAAAGAGTTTCGTATTCTAAATCTATTGTCTCCATTAGAAAATATATTGCATATATGTTGTGCCTTGTCTCTATTGCTTCTCTGGAATGCTTAGACTTTGATATTATCCTCTTTATTATCTCATTTTCATCTTTGGTCTCTACGGTCATCCATGTGCCGTCTAATACTCTCGTCTTCATACATGCTTTGAAAGACTCTGATGAAAGTGCATATGAATAGTTGTCCTCTGAGATTCTATAGAGTAGTATGTGATAGTATTTATCATTAACATACTCAAATAAATTGTCAAAAAAGGACTTGATAGTCTTATTATTGTTTATTATTTCCAATTCAAGTAATTGCACCTTCTGCAACATCGTCATTGATGATACTACATATATGAGATCTCTCTTGTCTTCATACACTATTCGCATGAAGTTGTCAATACCAACATTAACTATTCGCTTGAAGTTCGAGAGGTGGGTATCGGAACTTCAGACAGCAGCAGAGTCTATATATATAGATCCTCTCACTTCTCTGATAATTCTTTTGTCATCAAGAGTAATACCTCTTCCAATTAAAGATTGTACCACATTCGTATTGGTGCTCAACAGTGTGCAAAGTGCATCTATAGTAAGTCTTTTCTTTGACCTGCTAACAAGCTTTCGAATGGATTCTTCTATTTCTTTGGAGTATCAGAGAAGATACGTCGATACATCCTTACCGAATTCTTTCCTTATAGTCGTTGTATCAACATTCAGGTAGTAGTCTATACAGCAATTTTTTAGTATCTTTTCTATTTCTTCTATCCGTTTTGATTTCTCATCAGAAATAGAATATTTGTACATGTCTATACTTGCAGATGGTACAAGTTCTTCACTGTTGCTTGCCAGAGCTACATGTCTATAGACATGTATCGACCTCTCTTCTTCTTTTAAGAGATCGTGAGATTGACTTCTCATTGCTCTTCCAATTGCTTGTACTATTGTTGACTTGTTCCAGTGAGGAGTGACAATATGAACCTGTCTCACATTAGCTAGACTCACACTCTCTCTACTAATCCTACTTCCGAGCAGAACCTTGATGTATTCCCCATATTTTTTCTTCGGGGACCTAAATCCGTGTAGTCTTCTTTCTAGATTGGGACAAGCAATAATGTCTCCAGTATATAGTATGTACCTCAAGCTTTTATCTATCTCATCTATATTCTCACCGTTGTATAATTTGTACCCAAAGAGCTCAAACATGCAGGCCATCATGATTAGTCCACTTCCCTTAACCTCCTCGCAGAAAACAAATGTTAGCATGTTGTCGTTATTCTCTATGATGTCTAGCATAGTTGTGTACTTACACGAGTACAGACTTATGTTTCCCCTGTTTAGATATTGAGCAACTTTTGGAATGAACTTGTATGTTATACTGTCTCCTCGTTTAACCTTTATTATTTTAGCAAACGCTCTCACACCGTATGTCCCGTCCCAAAGCGTCATCAGAGAGCAGTATATAGAGTTTCTATACACACTGTCATCAAGATGATCAAGGTTTATCTTCTTGTATGCTTCAAGTTGATGACCCTTCGTATAAGATGATATAACTTTGACAAAACATCCCTTACGAGTGACTCCTTCTTCTGTTATTCTTGCCATTTGATGGTTACTATTCAGATATGATATATATCCTTAGATAGCCCTTTTAAATTTGTTCTTTGTAGGAAATAGCGATGTATCAAGCTGATGATGCTTATCAAGTATCAAATTAAGTACAGACAATAGTTCTTCAGCTCTGTCTATCATAGGAGTTGCACTCAATAGCAACACCTTGCAATCCTTGACGAGATGAGAGAGTCTCCACATCTAACCATATACTATTTGCGCATCGTAGTCTGACATCGAATGCTTCAAATTATGGATTTCATCCATAACTATTATTCTATTACTGAAGCTTGTTACTATCTGATCATCATGTAGTTTCTTCAACTTCTTGGCAAAGGATATGTACTTCTTTATATCATAGTCTTTTGCATTTCTACTAAGCCACTTGAATATCTGCTCTTTGAAGTTGTTAGCAGATGTCTTGCCTGTGACAAGTATAAGTGTTTTTTCTTTGTACAGCTTGTGAGACTCAACAACCGCTATAGATGTGAATGTTTTTCCTGATCCAACATTATGGAACAATAGCAACTTGTTATAGGGAGTGTTAGGAGACATAAACCTTCTGACAAATTCCTGATGAGGATAGAGCTTTGACCCTTTAGTTCTTCTTAGTTCGTAAAACTCCTTTTTTTTTCATAAGTTGTTCACAAAATCGGTGTCTGATAAAGATGGATACGATGGAACAAACTTATCTATGACACTATTATAAGTGAATTATACAATAAGATGTCATACAGATGCAACGATTGATTCTACCCTGCATATAAGGCCGTAATGGACCTGTTGTTGGAGTTAATAAAGTCCAGAAACAGCTTGAGATCAAAGTCTCCTAGGGAATACGAGTACGAGATAGAAATCAGGCTGAAAGACGTGACAGAAGATGAATTCTTGAAGGTCTCAAAAGTCAATAGCACTACTGTAACAGAAGAGATTCTATACTCCTTAAAAGGTTGCGACGCTGTTATAATCAGACAGATAGGCTCTGATTTTTTTATCAAAGAAAGGATATGTTCTAAGATTGTTTCTAAGTTCAATGCAGAGATTGTACTATCTCTTGAGAGAGAATATCATGAACAACGAGGAATGGCCCTAAGAGTTCAGAGGCATAAAGAGAGAAACACCTTGCTCTATGATGGTTTCAGGATCGATGCTACAAAGATTACTTGCAACAGTAGGATCCATTATGAGATCGAGCTAGAGGTGCAGGACAACACTTGTGACACAGAGCTTATGAGACATGTCATGGAACACATTAGGCCTATTACAAGTCCTGAGTTGTGCAAGCAGATCAGAAGCATTATACCTGGCCTTGATCTTTGTAACTATAAATTCCCAAAACTTGTTGATATGACGATTAGAGACCTCATTAAGATATACTCACTAGGTGGATCTGTGGCTCTAAAGCTTGATGGTACACGGTTCTTTCTTGCTTGCTACAAAGAGAGGGTATATGCTATATCAACAAACGATTGAGAAGATCTGATCAGAGTGAACGTGTATGGCCACGACCTACTCACAATTCTAGACACAGAATGTGCAGATGGTGTCTATTACGTATTTGATATAATCATACTAAACGGAGTAGCGACTACAGCTAAGCTGTTACAACAGAGACTGAAGATGATACCTTGAACGTGTCTGTTGCTTAATAAATCCATTGGAAACAGGCTTGTTGTAGCTAAAAAGCATTTCATGTTTAGAACTTTCAACACCTTCTCTAGATACCACCAGATACTGGACAACAAGATGAGAGAAGATAGATACGATGGTATTATATACACGCATTCTTCATCATACTTCCATCCAGTTATGAGATGGAAGCCTCAAAAGACAATAGACCTTCTATACAGTCAAGGTACTCTAATGGGATACAGTCAAGGAAGCAATGTCGACTCAGGCTTCAAGATAGAATCGAAGAATACAAAACTCAAGGATAATGTTATATCGGAGTTTGTTATAGATTCCAAAGGAAAATTAACCCTGTTAAGAGAAAGAAAGGATAAGGTGTATCCTAATTCTATCGATGTGATAGAGAGAATTAAGAAGCTAGCAAAAGAGGAAGAGGACATGAACATTCCTCTTACATTCAAGGGTCTAACAGTGTCGATAATGAGATGTTACCACAATGATGTGAAGAGGAAGTTGTTGAAGCAAGGAGGTGGTTACCTACTGGATGTTGGATCAGGCTTTGGTGGAGACATAAAGAAGTGGAGTCACTACACTACTATTACTTGCATTGAATCCTCTTATACGAATATCATAGAGCTCAAAGAAAGACTTCAGAGCAATAAGAAGGTGACTGTAATACAGATGAAGGTCGAGCACTTAAGAGGGTTTGATAAGTCTATAACAACAATATCATGCTTCTTTTGCGTAGCACTTATCAATATTAGTAAATTCATCAAAGTAGTCGAGAGAGTATGTTCTGACAAACATGCTTGTACTTTTCTATGTATTGTAATGTCCAAAAAAAGTGTTATAGAATTTCTCAGTCCAAGATACAATAGGGAGTACGTATCTAAAGCCTATACAATTAAACTTAACGATGACAATGACATGTACATACACATTCCTGACACAATTATGTTAGACCAAACAGAAAAGTTAGTAGATATTGACAATCTCATTGCGCAAATGGAAGGCATAGGATTTAAACTAAAAAGGAGAAGTAAGCTTGATAAGAACAAGTTCATGTCATATGACGAGTGCTTGCTGTCTTCTATATACGAGTCTGTGATAATGAAGAAGTAGGTGCCACTAGTGTTCTTCTATTTTTTAGAGTATCACTGATTTTCAGACGGTTCTGTGAACCTTTCAACCACTTTGTACATTTAGTGTTATTATGATGGATACCAAACGTAGGGCAGTGATGCTAACACCCATGTATACTAGGAAGACCATGCATGTATCTTCTGTACTTTCACAACCTCCACTTCAACAGACACAGCAGAAAGTTGAAAGTCGAGGCATATTAGACACTGTTGCATATGTCCTAGAAAGAATATTATCTAAGGAAAAGGTCAAATATGTTGTATCTCGAGCTGTAAATAAGAACATGCTCATAGCAGTCGAACTTCTCAAGGAGCTGCGTAATAGCAACAATGTTTCTAATATCAGCAGTTCTGACTTTGAATCTCTTGTTATAAAACCCCTTGATAGGTTTCTCGACGGAAGGGTTATAAAGAAGCATCAAGAAAGAACAAACCCTTTTAGTATTCCTAAAGACATTACACAATCCTTTGAAAAACTCTTGGGCGTATTGAAGCATCAAGGAGTTGATACTGCAGATATCAAAGTAGAGAACGGTCAATCGTCACTATCTTCAGCATTGAGATTGCTTAGAATATACACGTCTACAAACTTATTTAAACAAGGAAAACGAATAACATTGGATACTATGTTGGAAAGCCTGTTTCCAGAGAGTAGTATAGAAGGCTTGTATGCTAAGAACACGGGAAGATTCATAACATTAGGTCAGGTACAGAAGTTAGCATCTCTTCTAGTAACAAAGGGTCCATAAAAAAAGTTTTATTCCTTTAATATGTACTCCCACCCGTTTATGTCACATAACCTTACATCTGCCTTTGATAGCACCTGCATGTCATAGCCATATAGATGGCCAACAGCCACCAGCTTATCTCCAAACTCTTCAAATATAAGTTTACTATTTAAGTCCACACATATCCTTGGCATGTCTTCGATAGGTCGCAACATGGTTTTAGCCAATGACTTTCTCTGTTGCTTTTTTGCATCGACAAAGTTACGAAAAGTGTCTATCTGTCTCTACTTAGATTTATCTTGGTCTTGGCTCGATTTTAGCATTATATTCATATGTCTCTTGCATAACTCCGAGTACTTTGTAGATGTAAGGAATACCATCTCAGACTCTGCTATAGATGCTCTTGATTGCTTAGGAATAGAAGCTACGAGAAACGTTTTAGTGAGAGAATTATCAAAGGTGCTTAAAGGCCGGATAGACTTTGACAACAAACAATTAATTACTTGTTGTTTTGCCAATAGATATATTTATGTATGTATTATCATAGATAAAATTGGAGGTGGAGGTGGGATTAGAAGTAGATTTAAAGTTGCATATTATAGTCTAAGTTTACAAGTTTGTATTTCAATTTTTTAAATTAAAGATAAAATTATAATAATTAATTAATCATGGCTATTATCATTGTCTAGATCTTCTATTGCATTGTCACTATTACTATTAAAGACACAAATTGAAAAAGATACATAAATTAGTGAAATCTATGTCAAAAAAAAATAACAAAAAATAAAAATAAGAAAATATGTATATTTAAGAAGAAATTAGAATGGCTATTGTCAAAGATTAGAAAATACAAAAGACTCTTGAACTGGACTAAAAGCAAGAAAGGAGTTGACAAAAATGAAGAAAGCTTCTCTCTTGCTTCTCTATATACTATCTATCTAAGAGCTATATAGCAACATTCTATAGGACCTCTAACATATGTCCAATTTATAAGATACGTGTTAAACTTGTAAAATAAGTTTTCTATATATACACCATGTATTTAGCTTATTCCACAAGCTATCAATATGTGCAATATGTGGCTAACTTGTTTGCTAAGTTGCTAACCTATCAATCACCTATAGCCATGTATAAAGGTAAAACCGTATCTATGAAATTTCTAAAAAGCTTTTTTTTAAAATATTATCAAATTAATTTACTTCTATCTACTTCTATCTATCTATACTAATTAGATAATTATTAGAATAAATCTTAAAATTTGTAATATTATCCCCCCTTTTCTTTTTAAGAAATGAGTTCCACGAGGAGCGATGATTACATATTGAAGAAGTCCAAGATGTGCCAAATTGTATTTGCTACATATTCTGATCTTTGTTCTCTTTAAAAGTAATTAATAGGTCTTCTCAGCCATCAATAGTGTCTCATATTAAAGTGGGAGGATCATCCTAATATTTGATTATTCTTGAGGCCTTCATAACTTCTTTTTAAAAAAAAAAAAATGAACACTATGAAGAGTAGTTTTTACTTTTAAAAGTATTACCAAACATTAGGAATCTCTTCCAAGGTCGTGATATCAAACATGTTGTATCTCGCCATCAATCCAAGGAAAAATATGTTATTTTTAAGGATCTTCATTTCTATTCCATTATCTTGAAGGTTGTGATAGTCATAATGTCTTGTCTAATAAGTAAGCAAATAATTGCTCTGGAGCTGAATTTATTGGTTGTTGATTCTCTATTTCTTTGGCATTAACAAATTCAAAGAAATATCAAATGATGATACAAAATAAAATAAAATCTCTATTAAATCTTCTTTTTTTTATAGCAAAGATTTTCTTAACTCTTCATCTTACTTTTGATGGATATCATTGATAAAACATATTGACTTTTATTGATGTATTTGCTAGATTTTTGAATGGTTCTTATGAGCGTTCACTAATATTATATTTGCGCCAATAAACAAGATATTCTAACTAATTTTGATGCCATTTTAAATCTAAGACCTCTTCTCCCTCAAATTCTTAATTATTATCCATTTTTATAGTAAGTAGTGGTATTTATCTTTTTCTTTGTATATCTATTGTCTTATATGATTTAAACAAAAATATATCAAATACAAGATGGATTTTTATAGATTTTGGTAGGTGTAATCAATAAGCAATTGGATTAATTTGTTTACAAACTAGAAATGGTCCAAGCCTATGATAATCCAACTTGTCATAAAGACAAATGGTCTTAATATTACTACAAAGTAACCATATCTTATTATCCACGTAGAATTGAGGTTGTTTCTTACAATAGACATTTGTATTGATCTTTTTTCATTTTTTAGCTTCTTTTAATTGTATTTTTATTTTTATATGTAGCTTTAATAATCAATTTGCCAAATCTTTTGCTACAAGATTATCAACTTTTAAAAAATAAAAAATATCAAATCGTGGATAATAACCATAATTGAATTATATATATATATATATATATATATATATATATATTGAATAGAAGAATATACCAAATTATTATAAGTAAATTCTAATATATTAATATATTAATGGCAAAAGAATTATCTAAGCATCTTAATAATAGTTGATGATATACCTCAAATATTATTTCAAAACTTGAATTACCCATTGTCGTATTACGTGTTGTCTTGTTCAGGAATGCACCACGCACTTGGCTATAGAAGGTAAAGTTGTGTTTACAAATAATCAAGAAATTCTAATAGATTTCATCCATGTATGAAGAATATAATTCAAATTTCAATTCAAAAGTGTTTCAAAACACTCCTCTTAATAACATCAACCATACATATATCTCAATTTCCTTGTTTCTTTTATAATTAAGCAATTTTTATTTTTGTTTGTAAGCCCTAATCCTAATCAGTGAGCTTTGACAAGCTATAACTTTCAATCCAACTGTCCACTTAGTATGAAATTTTGCACACAAATGCTGGTATAAGCCTTCTACATTCTTAGGAAAATTCAACCCAATCCAACTTATAGATTGTAAGAAAATGCCCTAAAACCGCACTAATGACTCTCAACCGCCAACTTGAAAATTAATACAAAAATTCCAGTGGTGATTTCTCCTTCTTCCACCATTAACTTTAGCTCAAAATTGATACATAGCTTGATCTCCAAGTCTTCTATCACTATACCAAAATTTACATTGATCCAATTTGTAGATCTTTAATTATCACAGAAACCCTATCCAATCCTAAACTGCCAACTTCCAACAATCCTTTGTATCAAAGCTTAAATATCTCCTCATTGCATTGCTAGATTAATACAAAATTTTGTATACACTTAGCACACCCAACAATCTACACAATATCAAATTTTGAACTATAGATGCAATACAGATTGTACAAATCACTCAAGAATACAAACCATCATTGTCTTATATAAAACCCAAAACACCAATACAAACTCTGACTTTGAATAGTGACTGCTAAGTCTTCTAAAATCCTATGGAAACAAACTAAATGCCCTTGGAACCCTCTTTAAGCTAGCTATCCAACCCTAGTCATTGATCTTTGAATTTCCCGAACACCTACCTTCGGTGGTCGTTTATGTGGCTAAAGGTCTGATTTCAACCCTATCTCATATCCGGTCACCTCTCAGGTATTGATCTAACTTATTTTAAGGATTTTTAAACTTAATCCTATCCTCAATTCAACCTTGGTATCTACCATACTAACTTTTTACTTCTCTTATCCTATTTTTATTAACTTATGGCTTTTTTAAAAGCCGTGAACTAAAATCTATAATCTAGAAGAAAATTTTAATAACTAACTTTTATCTTTTAGTTATTAGAGCAAGAATTAATCTAAGAGGCTTCAATAAATCTTTTCTTAAGTACTTTAAGTTTCTAATAACTCAAAATAACTAAGTATTAAGTAAAATTTATCCTTATTCATACTTTTTACTATATAAACGTGTTACAACACGACACCGTTATGTTTGTCCATCAATTTGAGAATAGAAAGTTGAAGATAGTTTTATATCTACCTTTAATATTTTGAAAATATTTCTCCAAAATCTTGATACAAATTATATTTTTCTATTTGATATAATATCCATTGATAATCTATGATAGTAATAGATATTGTCAAAGAAGAGCTTAGCTATTTCTTTATCTATGATAGATTTTGTACATAGTATAAAATAAGCCATCTTAGTGAAATAATCTACAATCACAAATATAAAATTGTATAAACTTGAATTTAGAAGATCCATAATAAAATCTATAGAAATAAAAGATCAAGATTGTTCTAATATAGGTAATGATTGGAGAAGTCTATAAGATTGATGACAAGGAGTTTTTAATCTTGAACAAATATTCTATGATTATACAGATTCTTTAACAGCCTTCTATATTTGAGGCCACCAAAAATCTCTTGATATTAGCTCCAAAATCTTATTATATCCAAAATATCCTACTGCAAGGAAGTTATGACAAGCTTTAAGAGCACGTTGTCGGATGGCGTGAACTTCTATCTGAGAATACACTAGATACCTGGCTGTAAAGAGTTTACTTGAAACTTGATGGCAAAAATCCAATAAATTATTTGTCCTTAATAAAAAAGACAAATAATACAACAATCTTACAAATGAAAAGTTATACAGATAAATCCTATTGTATTTAAGTAGGTTTGTACAAAAAAGATTCAAATTTCTACAAAAATCCTTCAAAACTTTATTCACGTGCAAAGACTTATTTCTTCCTAATCTTTAGAGTCCAATAACTCTTAATCCAATTGTTCAACTTCTTTAAAATTTTCTTTAAAGTGTAGAAAATCCTCTTATATTTTACTAGAAAAAAAAAATCAATCAATCAATCATAAATTCATTTTTGATTGTCCAATATCTCAAAATCCCTAGTAGGTGCTTAAAACCCTAGTTCAAAGATACCTGAGTACTATTTTCCTTATATCTCACAAATCCAAAATTTTAATACCACAAAATTTTTGTACATAGTCTTGTGACATAAATATGTACATTCTTAAAAAAAATTAGCTTAAAATCTATCAAATTGCCTAAGATATAGCTCAAAATGTTACCACTAGTTAAGTAGGGTTACTTATTGCCCTTAGCTTACAAGCACTAACTTCAACTCCTAATATCTCCTTTAGCTCAGCCTGGATTTTATCAAGCCATGTATAAAAAATATAGCCAAGAGAGTGCTCTTTCCAATCCTAGTTCTTGATCTTCTATTGCTCTCTAAAATCGCGAATTATGTCCGAAATAGTAACAATAGGTATAATTTCGATACTCTAACTTTGAGTGCCTATATCTCTTTCATAAAAAGTTAAAATCATGCAAGATTTGCACCAAAACCATATCCAAAAATCCAAACTTGCTGACCTTAGCCTCTGATATTTGACTCCTTTCAAAAAACAAACCCTAATCCCTAATAAACCCTCGAGCAGCCTCCTTGAAGCCCATTGGATATTATTTTTGGCCAATAGGAATAGAGACTTCTATCATCCATCTCCATTCATCTACATAGATGGCCTAACTACCCCCTTTCACACTAAAAACCACTTTCTAATCCTTTTTGTTATAAGATTTACATAATATGTGTTCTAAACACCAAATAAAAGAAGTAAATAAGATCTTAAGGATCACCAATGTCTAACAAAGGTGACTTAAGATATACAAAAGTTACTATCAATATAAAATCAATTTCAAAATTACTATCAAAAAAAATAATAAGGTTATATAAATCTTATTAATAGCCCTATTAAATGGATTCCTTCTAAACTAACAACCTAATCACATCTTGTAACTAATAAAAGTCTACTATTATAGCTTTTATTTAATTGTATAATGAATTATATATTAAATATACATGTATAATTTTTTTACATAATAGCCAAACCACAACACGACAACGTAGTCATGTTTTATCTTTTAGAACATATAAGTGTCCTTCAAAATAGAATAGATTATTCTTGAGCTTGAAATTAGAAATATCATAAGATTTAAATGAATTATTTTAATATCATAAACAAGAGGATTTAAAGACATACTTGATTAGACTTGTTTAAAGAAAGTTGAATCAATAGTCAATATTGATTTCATTGCTTGAAGATGAAATTGCTCCGACTTTAAGAAGATTGTTCTTTATCGATTAAAAACTAAATTTCTTTCTTTTGGTATAAAATAAAAATATTTAGAAAGAGTATCAAATAAATCTTATTATTTTTTTGACCAATAAGTGATAATGAACTCAAATCTTTATAAAAACATGCTCCAATAAGTTTGTTGACGATTCAACACATGTATTAATATGAAGTATTCAAAATTCTTGTAATCTATATAGACAATGATTATGTTAAAAGTTCCTTCTAAATAATGACACTATTCTTGAAAAGAATCTATAATTATAAGTTTTTTATCATAGATTTTATAATTGATCTCTGTTGTTAAAAAAAATTTGGAATAGAATGCTATTGAGTGGAATTTCTCATCTGTTCCAATTTGCAACAATATTACATCCAATGCAAAGTTTGATGCACTTATTTCTATAAAAAAATGCCTTGAAGAAGTTGATGCGATATAAGATTGGTGCAAAAATTTAAAAAATTGTCCTCAAAGCTTCAAACAATATTTCTGCTTCTTTACTCTATTCAAGTTTGTTCTTACAAATTAAGTGTATAAATGGAGTTGTAACTTGAAAAAAAATCTTAATAAAAATTCAATAGTAAATGGCAAATCTCAAAAAACATTATACATCCCTTATTATCTTTGAAATCTTCTAATCTATGATTATCTAAAGTTTTTTAAGATCCATCATGAGGCCATTATTTGAAATGATGTATTCTAAAAAGTCAACTTGAATAGTATACACTTTTCCATCTTAACATACAATCCCATATCTCTAATTTTTTATAACATACAACAAACATATAATTTATGCTCTTTTATATTCTTAGAGTAGATTAAAATATTATCTAGGTAACAAACATCAAAATTATCTAAGAATTTACAAAAAATATCATTCATGAAATGTTGAAAAGCAGCTGATACTTTTATAAGTCCAAAAGACATAACATTATATTCAAAGTATTCGTACCTTGTTCAAAATCCAGTCTTCTATTTATCTCCTTCTTTGATGCGGATCAGGTTATATGCTCCTTGTAGATCTATTTTTGTATAGATCTTAGCTTGATTCAGTTAATTAAGAAGTCTAGGTATCAAACATAAAGGATATTTATTCTTAATGGTAATCTTATTGAACCTTCAATAATCTACATACATCCGCGGTGATCCATCTTTTTTCTTTACAAATAAGATAAAAGCTTTTACTAGAAATTTTAAATGACGTATGAAATTTTTAGCCAAATTTTTATTAATATATTCCTTAAATTCAACCAACTCATTTTATAATAAACTATATATTGGTCCAAATAGAGACTTAGTTCCCTCTTTGAGATGAATTGAATAATCATATGGACGATGTTTTGAAAGAATATCTACATTCTTCTTCTCAAAAACGTCTTGATAATCTTGATACTGGCTTGAAATATCACTTAAAGTCTTTCCACCATTAGAAATGGATGTAGCATAAATAACAAAAGATGATATTTCTTTTGTTATATATATAAAAGTTTTTGTACCTATAAGTACAGATTTTATTATATTAGATTTATGGCTTTTTACTTAGTTAATAAGAATCTTATTAATGCTCTAAGAAAAATTAAGTCTATGAGAAATCTAATATATTTAAAGATTATATTTTTTTAGCTATGATAAATCTAAAATAATTAGATTAGAAGGAGATTTAATTATATTAAAGCTTACATAATTATTATAATCATCTGTTGTTATATTTATAAGAAGGATTTTATGAATAATATCTCCAAAAGATAATAGATGATCATCTATGATTTCTACATGTACTAGATATTTTCCATACATAAATCAAAGTTTTATTAAAAATACCTCCAAATTATCTAATATTAAATCATATCATTCAAAAAAAGATGAAAATCATAATAAAGTAAAATCTTAAAATAATATTTTAATAAATCTGACTTGTGATCTTTGAATTAAATAACTTTGAGGTTGAAGTTCAATCACCAATTATATTTGATTGATGAATCCTCAAAACTTAGATCTTGTACCATCAAATTTTTCTACCAAACTAATTTTTTATCTCTTAATACTTGAATGGTGTTTCATTGTAGGTGAAGTGGTATAGCTTAAAGGAACTCTAATTATCTCTATATCTTCACTTCTTACTAATCTTATTGTTCTTTGTGGTGGTACATTCAGTTGATGTATTGCAAGCATTAACTCTCTCATTTGCTCTTGCATTTGTGCCATTGTACTCTTTATTTCAATGAGTTCTGCCATGATAATACAGTAGAAAGAAAAGAGTGTTTATTTTTATTATAAAATAAAATATTCAAGAATAAAGAAAAAACATTCTAGCAACAATATCAATTTAGAAGTGGATAATCCACAACTTCTAATATGCTTATTTTTATCAAGAAAAAAGAATAATCCATTCTTAATTAAAAAAAAGGCAAAGCTTTGATATTATATCTTCACTCTTATCAATCTATTAGACACGAACTAAAAAAGATGCATAAATTAGTAAAACCTATATTAAAAAAAAATGATAAAATAAAAATAAATATATATATTCAAGAAGAAATTAGAATAGTTATTGCCAAAGATTAAAAAATACAAAAGACTCTTGAACTAAATTAGAAGCAAAAAAGGAGTTGATAAGAATAAAGAAGACTTCACTCTTAATTCTATATATATTATCTACTTAAGAATTACATGGCAACATTCTATAGGACCTCCAACATGTATCCAATTTGTAAGATCCGTGTCAAACTTGTAAGATAAGTTTCATATATATATATATATATATATATATATATATATATATATATATATATATATGCTACATATTTAGCTTCTTTTACAAGCTACCAATATATGTGACATGTGGCTAACTTATTGGCCAAATTTCTAATATATCAATCACCTATAGCCATATATAAAGGTAAAATTGCATCTTTAAAGTTTCTAAAAAGTTTCTTTCTAAGATATTATCAAATTAATCTAATTCTACTTACTTCTACCTATCTATATTAATTAGATAATTATTAGAATAAATCTTATATCCATGACAATTGCTCTTTGAATTTAATGAAGAATTGATAGATTCAATCTTCACCATTACTTCTTAAGATTTATTAATAGAAACTTCTAAAATAGCTTTAGTTTGTTTAAAATCTTTACATTCAAGAAACTTAACATCACAACTCTTAATAATAAAGCAATTCTAAATATCGTAAAGATTATATCATTTAAAATCCTCAATATAGTCTAAAAATATTTATTTTTTATTCTTTGGATTAAGCTTTATATATTTTTCATCTACAACATGCGTACATGTATCACATCCAAAAATACAAAGATATTATATTGAAACTTTTATACTTGATAAAGTTTCTTTAATAGTTTTTTTTTTTCACAACTGTAATAAGAGCTTAATTAAGGATATATCTTATTGTATTGATGGCTTTTGTCTACCATGCATTCAAAACTTATTTATGTTATAACATGTATCTTGTAATCTCAAATAATGTTTGATTCTTGTATTTTACAATTCTATTTTGTTAAAGGTATAAGGGATAAAAAATTGTTGTTCAATGCCATATTATTCACAAAATTGTTCAAAGGCCTTGGATGTATATTCACTACCATTTTCATTGTGTAATTTTTTAATTTCTAAACTTGTTTATTTTTCAATTAAAGCCGTAAATTCTTAAAGTTATCTAAGACTTCTAACTTTTATTTCATAAAAAATAATAATAATAATCATTAATAAAGTGACAAAATATTTTTTTCTTTCATAAAATATTATCCTTATGTAATTATTAATATTAAAATATATCAATTTTTAGAATTTGATTGTATAAGTAAAATCTTTTATTTAAAAAGTATTATAATATTATTTTCTATAAATATATCTTTTATAAAATTCTAACTTTGTATGATTATTCAAGTTTAAATGAATAACCATTTTATCAGCTTGTAGTTTCTTCAAGTCTAAAATGCCAAAATATCCATATTATTATGCTAAAGATCAATCTTGTTTATTATCCATTTTTTCTTTATAACAAGTGAAGTCTTTTTGTTTTCATCTAAAAATTCTAACACCTTATATAAGCTTTCATATCTAATACCTTTAATGACAATATTATCTTCTTTCATAGAGCATGTATCAATTTTGAAACTAACTTTATAAACTTGGTTTATAATTTAGCTAATTAAAAATAAATCTTTGGCTAAAATTTTAATATAAAAAATATCATGTATATGTCACAAACATAAGATATATTCTAATAATTATCTAGATAATATGGATATGTAGAAGTAAATAAAAAATATATTAATTTATTAATATCTTATAGAAAAGTTTTGAAGAAGCTTTATAGATGTGATTTTATCTTTATGTTTGTATTTAGGAGATTGATAGGTTAGAAACTTAGCCAACAAGTTAGCTGCGTATCACACATGTTAATAGCTTATAGAATAAGCTAAGTACATGGCATATATTTAAAAAACTTTTCTTGCAAATTTGACATGTTGTTATATTATGTGTTGTCTTATTCAGGAATGCACCGGGCACCTGGATATGGAAGATAAAGTTGTGTTTACAAATAATCAAGAAACCCTAATAGATTTCATCCATACATGGAGAATATAATTCAAATTTCAATTCAAAAGTATTTAAAAACACTCCTCTTAGTAACATCAACCATACATATATCCCAATTGCCTTGTTTCTTTTATAATTAAGCAATTTTTATTTTTCTTTGCAAGCCCTAATCCTAATTAATGAGCTTTGATAAGCCATAATTTTTAATCCAACCATCTATTTAGTGTGAAATTTTTCACACAAATGTTAATATGAGCCTTTTACATGCTCAAAAAAATTCAGCCCAACCCAACTTACAGATTGCAAGAAAATGCTCAAAAACCACATTGATGATACTTGGCCGCCAACTTCAAAACTGATGCAAAAATTCTAGTGGTGATTTCTCCTTCTTCCATCGTTAACTTCAGTTCAAACTTGGATTATAGCTTGATCTCCAAGTCTTCACCATGCTAAAATTTATGTTGATCCAAAAGATAGATCTTTAGTCATCATAGAAACCCTATCCAACCCTAAACTGCCAACTTTCGACAATCTTTTGTATCAAAGCCCAAATATCTCTTGATTGTATCATTAGATTAATACAAACTTTTGTGCATACTTAGGACATCTAACAATCTAAACAATATCAGATATTGAAATGTAGATGTTATACAAATTGCACAAATCAATCAAGAATGCAAGCCATCATTGTCTTATATAAAATCCAAAATACCAATACAAATACTAATTTTGAACAAAGATTACAAAGTCATCCAAAATCCTATGGCAACAAGCTTAATGTCCTTGGAACATGCTTCAAGCTAGCTATCCAATCCAAAAACCCGATCTGCCTAATCCCCCGTACTTTGTCCTAGGCTGCCATTTTAGTGGCCAAAGATTTGATTTCGACCTTGTCTTATAAATGGCCAACCCCCCAAGTATCAATCTAACCTATCCTAGGAATTTTATAGCCTGACCCTACCCTCAACTTAACCCTAGTATCAATCATGCTAGTAATTTATCCTTTTTACTATGTTTTTATTATTTTATGGCCTTTCTAAGGTAGTAAAAGAATTACTACAGCCTTGAAGGTAAAATCACTAATTAATTCTTATCTACTAGCTATTAAGTGAAAAAAATAAATTAAGAGGCTTTCATAAAAATCTTGTTAAAATATGTTGAATTCTTATTGAATTAAGATAATAGAATATTAATTGAAAAATCATTTTTAATCATAGTTTCACCATATAATCGTGTCACAACATGACAACATGTCTTGTAAATTGGATATGTATTAGAGGTCCTATAGAACATCGCCACATAGCTCTTAGATAAATAGTATATATAAAAACAAGAATAAAGCCTTCTTTATTCTTGTCAATGCTTTTTTTATTCTTAGTCTTGTTTCAAGAGTCTCTAATTTTATTGCTTTTAATAATAGCTATTCTAGTTTTAATATTGTTCCATCTTTGAATGATTTTTTATTCTTTTGAATAACATGAGAGTGTATTGATATTTTGTTCTTTTATGATTCATGTCTTTGACAGTTTGACAAAAGTAAAGATTTATTATTCTTGTTTTGTGTTTAAAAAATGAGTGGATTATTCTACTTCTATTGTTGCATTTGAAGGTTGTAGACAATCCACCTTTAAATTAACATTCTTTGCTTTCTAATCTTGAATTTTTTCTTGAAAGAGAGTGGATCACCTTTCTTGGTAGAAAATTTTATTTTATATTAGAGGTTGCAGATTGTCCTCCTCTAATTCAAAATATAAAGTTATTAAATTGTCTAAGATGGAAAAAAAGATCATAGATGCTATACTTAGCAGAAGTGAGAATAGATTAATAACTATTACAAATCTTCATAAGCTTATTAATATTTTTAGGACAAAAATTTTACAAATCATTAATGCCAATCATAGAAGCATTATTTCTACATCTATAGAAGAAGTCTAAAGCCTACACCAAAAAATTGTACAATTGAGATAAATAAGTAAATTGGCCTCACAATCAAATCCATGAAGTCTTACTTCTATGAGCATGAAGGAGACAAAGATTAGTATGCCTAAGAAATTTGATGGAATAAGATCAAAATTTCAAAGACTTTTGCAATAAGTCAAACTATATCTAAAGTTGCATCTTTTTCAATATCCTAATGGATTTACTTAAGTTGGATTTATAAACACACTTCTATCTAGAAGTATTTTTTTTAATTTGTACCTTTGTTAGAAAAAGATTTATAACTTCTTTATGATTAGAATTCATTCTTTGAAGTGTTTATGGCCACATTTAGAGAAAGTAATTGACAGAAGATAGGAAAGACAAAGCTCTTATCTTTACAACAAGGATCTTAATTAGCCACAACATATATTGTAGAATTTTAAAATCTTGCTTGCAATGTGGAGTAGAACGACAAAGCCTTTATCAATCAATTTTGTTATAGATTGAAGGATAATGTCAAAGATTTGTTACTAATAATATTAAAAATATACTCTTTAAAATAATTTATTGCTCAAACCATTTTATATGATAATCAATTATTCAAAAGGTATTAAAAATACGGATACGACTAGAGAGGAACAAGTCAATTAGTGATAGCAATTCCTAAATATTTAAAAACTTATTGATAAAGTGTTGGATTTAGGGGGAATAATATCAAGAAAGTCTTTAATATTTAGCAAGACATGACTAAATTTGAACATGTATTTAAAGAAATGGAATTCTTTGAAGTTTCGGCACCTTTTTCTAATTTTGGTTTTTGTCTTGAAAAAGAACTCTGACTTTATGTATACGAAAGCGCGGTTTTAGGGCGATATAGCTTTTAACGAGAATGCCGCGCTATTCGGGAGATGTGTCTGGCCTATTCACAGAGAAAATACAATGGATAAATTGTCACAACGATCAAACGAACGAATGATAAGTGTTCATCCAGTGGATCGACAAGGTGGACTGCCGAAAACTTCTGGAAGCACCAGTAACTCGGATTATTTGCACAGACGGCTGGATTTGATGCGCAGCTGGCAGTCCAGAAGCGTCCACGTCGATTGTTTAAGGGTCCCATCACTTCGGAGCTGATGCATCAGCAAGACGTCGGCAACAGGCGAGTGAGATTATTGATCAAGCTCGAGGTGACGAAGTCGCACTCCCGCAGTGATGCTGCGGCTGTGCCAAAGGGATATGCAGCGATGCAGGTAGCTAATCTGGGGAAGTTTCACGATTGCTGCAGCAGTGGCGGCTGAAGTCACAGCTTGCAGAACCGGAGCCGAATCAAAGTTTTAAGTGCGGTGGAGATTGGACTGAACTGTGAGGGAGAGTGATAAATCCATCAGGTGCGAGCAGTAGCGAAGATCGCGGCGAGGCTCGCTCAACAGTGGAAGGATTCGTTGAGTGACGAAAGTTCTACCGGAAGGGGCATAGCGCGAAAATGCTAGCGCATGTCTGCAACAACCTAAGTATCTTGCAGACTAAGGTGGCAGCGTATACATAGAAGTTGGGATCCTATACGACGAATTTATGAAGCCGATCTTTCTTGGAAGACTTGGGCTGGGACATGGTCCACCAAGCAGTGGATTCGTTACTTGCTGTGCAGAATTTATCCAAGTTCTCGTCGTGTTGGGAAACCGAAAAAGGTTTAGATCACAAAAAATTTGAATTTCTGATCGGGAAACAGCCTGAATTAGCGTATATTGAATTTAGTTAGGGGTTCAAGAAAGGAGGGACTGTTAAAGAGTTTTTGTCTTGCCCCGTTTCGTATAATGGTAATTATAGTAGAGAAAAATGGATTGGAACGAGCGGGGATGAAGGGTATTGTGATTGTTCATGGGAGAAGAACCACATCCTCTTGTCTGGGAATTACCACTCCGTACTTTTGTGATGGTTTGGAAGATTAATTGATAACTAGGTGCTGATAGTGTTCTTTCCAACTGTGCCAAAGCATTGAGTGATGCGGCGCTTCAATGGAAATAATATAATAAGACGCTGAGCAGTTGTATATAAACGTGAATGCACAATATTTCTACGACAGTCGAGTGGTGACGTCTCTGACGTCGACTGTGCCCGGTAAAACAGCAGTGCCAGAACTTGTCGATGCCTTTTGGCCTGTAAGCTTAAATCTCTTGAGAATCTGCCTGTTTAAGGAGAACATAAAGCAGGAAAATTTTAAAAGTATATTTTAGCACAAATCACGTTATGCAAGATTTCGAAGGAAGATGATAGAACGCACGACTCAGACTGGCGGTTACGGAGGTTGGGGCCCGTTCAATGTCTTCACACCCTGGTTGGCATGGGGCTGGCAGCTTTAGATCCTGCGGTGACAGGTCCGTACCACGTGACGCCGATTCACCTCGTTGAGCAAATGGCTAGGCAAAACCTGATGAAGCAGGGTGGATTTGATAAGCTACATGACTGAAACAGAACACTTTACAAGTCTTCCCCTTAGAAAATAATACCTGCAAGCGTAGATGCACTGCAGAGGCGCCTCCTGAGCCTGCAGTAGTTCGAATTCGTGCCGCCTCTTGAATCCCCCACTGGTGAAAATATGCAAGTTGCAAGCCTCACAACCAAACTGAAACCAAACAGATTTGTTTATATTAGCCAGTACCTTGAAGTGTCCCTGGTGTGCAGGAGCACCACAGCAATTCTCAGCTCCTGGATCGTTTTCATGAATCGACGGCAAACCAACGCACTGCTAAATCCAGCTAGAAGCTCTTCTACGAGCTTATGATTACTGTACAGTGTCACCGAAGTCTAGATTCCAGAAACAGAATTTCCACCTTCATGTAATTACCGTGTCCCGTGAACCACTTGTGTCACAATTTGAGGGAGTCGATAACAAGATACAGTGGGAGATAAATGTGCTAGGTCACATCCCAGTGCTTCTTTTTTTTACAGTCAAGTATCCTAAGATAGTCGACACACAATAATTTCTTCGAGCCCTTGACTAGAAGTTTGAGTCCTGAAATCAGGTTTCCTAAAACCGACCCCTAGGCTTATTGGTTGCATGGAGAAGTTCATGCGGTGTTTAGAGTCTGGAGTAATGGAGAGTGGTGATCTGTTACCAACAAATTGAACTTGCGGGTGAACCATAAATCTGAGGGCAGAAAAATTGCACTGTGTGGTACCACGTTTCAAGTTAAAGAGGTAGCGAGATCTTCTCGAAGTGAGGAAGGTATCAAAGTCTCCATATACCCGCATCTCTGGGTGGTGAAGGTCTACTTTCATTAAACTAAATCTATGCCTTCAGATTAGATGCCTATTCTTGGTTCTTTAATTGTACAGGAGACCACATGGCGACGCTGAGTTGAATGGCGGGTGAGTATTGTATACTCAATTGGAGAAGATATCCAATCTTTCCTTATTCATTTTTTTTATTCAGCCAAGAGCTTGCCCTTGCTTATGCACTTAGATTAAGGTGGGTACCATCAATACTGGCTTCTGAACCCATTTCAGTTTGAATTGAAAGGTGCATCCATTTGAGCCTGTAAACTTAGAAAAGTGTAGGATGTCTTCCTTCTAGTCGAAGTTTATTTGAATTTACAGTCTCAAATAGAGTATCGTATGATTCCTTGAAAGAAAAACCTAAATTTAGAGAACAATAATGTCACGAGGGTAAACAGTACGGTAAATGTTGTGTTAAATTGAGGTAGGTGTAATTTAATCCATTCTAGACCTGTTCTAAAATAACTTTAATGTGAACTGTGTTTTAGCCCGGTTCACATTAAAAACAACTTTAATGTGAAATTACAATAAGATTAGAAACTTTATAAAATACTGCCAAATACAGACAAAAATATTGAATTAAAATAAGATGTTTTGAATTTACTCTTAAAGTATAAACATGATGTTTTTATTGGTTCTTAATATGAATTTTGTTCTCATAATTTCTTATCCTTAATATTCCAAATCTATGTACCATGGAAAGTTTTGTTTAATCAAACAAAATATATAATTATGATTCTCTTTTTTACAAATAAATTCCAAAAATTACTGTAAAGTTGGTAATTATTATGATTGATATTATTAGGTTATGTGCATGCATGTTAAGAATAATATGTATTCTACTTATCATTTCTTATTCAAATGAGACTTGCAACTAGATAGTTAAATTTTTAAGTCTGCCGTAATGGGATTTGGATAACTAGGTAACATTCTAAGAGTGATTTTACAATCATTCTAAAATAATCATACGGAAAGAAGTTTTAATTATTTTTTACTATGCATAGTAAAAAATAATTGAAACTTGAAATTATCAAAGAGCCCCACTGAAGAACTGAAATTATAAATCCTACTGTTTCAAGAATAATAATTAATAAAAATTGTAGATATTTTTCTTGAATTACTTCAGGCCTAGTCAAAATCCACGTTCCAAAAACTCTGGTATTAATCTACAAGATTGCAAATGAAATAAATTGATTAATACAGTAATCAACAAATGGAATATTGTAAAACATGCAATAATCACCTTGAGAATGTCTAAACTATTGTAGGGAGGATTTAAGGTACTATTCACAGAGAAAAGGAAAAAAGAAAAAAAAGAAAACCCAACCAATAACAACCAGCTACACGAATCAAATCAAATCAAGCCATGAACACATGATATTCATTTAGAGAATCAACAAATACATTATACTGCCTAAAAGGATATGAAGTATGCTTGAACATAGAGCTGCAAACAGAGTCTGTAAATAGGGAAAAAGAATTTGGTGAACCTACCTATTTGTCTACTTAAGTCCAATCACATTCATAAATGTGAAATGCAGTTATTCTCTCTCCCTCTCCCTCTAATTAATTACCTCATTAACTAGCAACTGCTGTCTTGTAATTAGTAGCTACATAATTAGCAAACACAATAAGTATCCCCAATCCCTTGGGAAGCAGACTGGGTTTGTAATCACCAAGAATGATGCCTTCCAATCGAGGGGCCCCTGCCATAGCTTTGGGCCATGTCACCTCCATATGGATGGGTTGCTCAAGCTCAACAATTACCCATCAGTGTTAACAGTTCTTCACATCCATCACCAGAGAAATACAACTAGAACCCTAAATTCTAAAGCCTAACCACAAACATGCACACACACACATCATTGAACCCTTCAACACTAGCACCTAATTTATTGGATCACATTCCAAATTAGGGGAATAAATCAAAACCCACTCTTGTGATTGGATGGCTCTATACCAACCCCTCTTCTCTCAGTTGGGTCCATCAACTTTTTTTATCTTCGATAAAGCAACAATGTTTTCAAAAGATCAGCTATAATGGGAAAGATCCATGTGTGCCAGGCACATCCCAAAAAAGGAAATGTGGTGGTGGTGGTGGTGGTAGTAGTGGAATTGGCTCTCCTCTCTTGTTTAGCAACATCCTCCCCTTCTCCTACAACTTTTTTGTGGGTGTAGGGAGAGAGCTGGTGGGAGGCACATGCCCCCTACAGCAATGAGGTTCATTAAATGAGCAAACAAATTGGGGGGGGGGGGGGGGGGGGGGTGTGGTGTGTGTGCTGTAAAAGAAAAAGAAGACCAAACAGAAACAGGAGAAAACCTCACACCCCTCACTTGATCACATTAGAACATGCCTTTTAGGACAAGAGGATATTCCAGAGCCCAAAACAAGCTTCTTCTTCCTTCAACCTTCTTCCTCTTCTTTGTTGTCCTCAAAAGTAAACAACAACAGCTCAGATTTAAAAATGCAAGACGGCAGCCACAGGTGGCAGTGGTGAAGGATTCAAGTGCAGAGAGACAGAGGAAATGAGGCAAGGGGCTTTGATGACATCATTAGAATGGAGGAATGGCAGGGTTAAGGGGAAGGCTACTCTAATTGCAAATAAGCAAGAGAGATATATATATTGAAAATGCCCAAGTTCAGCAAATGATGGGTTGCTCCCAACTTATATTCCCTTCTTGTATCCTCCACCACACACACCCTTACCTGAGAGCATGCACACACACATTGCACCAATCATTTGGCCACCACCAGAGAGGAAAGCAGGAACCTGAAAATAAAAACAAACCACAAACCAAGGAAGAAGAAAGAGATTTTTTTTATTTTTTAAATCAGAAATAAAAAATAATGGAGCAGGGGAATGGGGGCTAGATTGTCTTGTAGTATTTCTTCCTTTGACTTCTTTACAAATTTATTTTTATTTACTTATTTTTTCATGCATGCATGCATTCATTCATTCATCTTTTTTTTGTGGTGTATGATGGAGCTAGGAGTGCTACAAGGAGTGGAAGAAACAAACTGCAATGTAGTCTTCTTTTGTCTTCTGCTTCTTCTTCCTGTTTTCTTTTTTCTTTTTTTTTTCTTTCTTTCTTTCCTTGTCTTGTCTGATGATCATGATAATGAACATCATGCAGCCTCCTCCACATCCTCCTCTTCCTCCTTGTGCCTCCCTCTAAGGTGGTTCTGTCTGTTGTTTTGTCTGTTTGTCTGTCAACTAGTCTGCCTCACCCCCACTCCCTCTCCTAATGTTGGCTGGCGTTCTCCCTTTTGCTATTGCTTTTGCTTCATTGGGTAGGATGGGTGGGTTAGTTGATGATGTTTTAGTTGGTTAGTTAGGTGTAAGTTTAGACTACATGCATGTGTAAGTCAGTGTGTCTGCTCTAGTACCTTTACCCATGCATCAAACTGTTATATGTGTAAACTTAGCATTTAGTTAGATTTGTGTTACACGTGTATCTGTCTAGTGTTGCAGACATGGTAGAAAAGAAAGGAGTTAAAGGAAACTTTTGCAACAACTAAATTCTGCATTACATTTTCAAGAGATCACTTCTATCTTCCCTTCATCTTTTTCTTTGGGGAGTGGGAGTTAAAAGATTTTGGGAACAAAGAGTCCAATGGTAATGCTACTGATTGTGTCTCTTGCTTGGAAATTTAGGGTACAAGAGAGGTTACTTTTTGGTTCACAGGCTCTTAAGAAAGCAGTAATTACTAATCATGTTTCATGAATGGTCAGTTGGATGATGTACCCAAATGATGTGCCCCATGGATGGATGAAATTCTCTCCCTCTTCTACGGCTTGGGAAACCACTTCCCTCTTGACCCTTTTAATTTATGTGGAATTAGGTTCTTGCAACTCTTCTCATCACTAATGATTAACTTGAGCGAATTTATTCTTTGTACAATGAAGTCATTCAAATTTCAATGATAAAAGTATTCTTTTTAGATGATAAAGATTATATTGATGAATGCAATACATCAAGTTTGTAAGTAACAATTTAAATTTAAAACAAAAATGCATTTTTTTTTTCCGGTCATACTGAGATTTTAAAAACTCATTGGCATATCTTTGAAATTGTATACTATTATATTTTAGTATGTATATTACTGTGATGAGTGTACTGGAATATTTCAGTAAAAATAATTAGATTCTGTTCCTTATATTATATAATAGAGAAGACAGTTCTTGCTTATTAGCATAAAAAGAATAAGAATTTCAAAATATTTAGTCACCCTTATCATATGTTTATGAAATTTTAACAAATACTTGTTTTTTTTGCAATATACAGATGCTAATATAAACTAAAATATATAAGGTAAATAAAAATGTATACATTTTTACTTATCTTATATATTAAAAATGTAAACATTCATTTAATTATTATTTTTTACAAAATGGCTTTTGGTTTTTCTGTGCAATTTACTTGCATCAAGAAACTACATTATGGTTACTATTATCATATACCTTTTAGATATGTTTTTTGCTTGAATCTTAATTTCAATCTAAAAATGCATAAAACAAGTACAATCCAATTTGAAGTTCATGTTGACAGTTTCGCAACCATATTAATAAAGAAAACATGTAGAAGTTGTACAATGTCAACAACTACAGAATCATGTTTTAAGGCCTCCAAGCTGCATTCCATGCACATAACCAACACTCTGATGACAGTTTCGCAACCATATTAATAAAGAAAACATGTAGAAGTTGTACAATGTCAACAACTACAGAATCATGTTTTAAGGCCTCCAAGCTGCATTCCATGCACATAACCAACACTCTGATGACAGAAGAAGGTGCACAGAATGGGTTAAATTGGGCATGGCAAAGCATCTACTATGTAAAAATGAACATCAGGAGTTTGTGTAAGTAGCAGGAAGATGAATTAGCATTCATTTATCTTTTTTTCAAGCTCACACAGCCTCCAAATGGGAAATAAATAACCAGGAATGAGCACTGGCACGGTGACTGAGCTGAAAGAGCCAAAACATAACGCATGGAACTATGTACTATATAAATATATGAAAAAAATATTCGCCGAAGCATGCGAGGGATGAGAGTAGAAACAGTGGAGGGAGGGAATCTGGACACCGCATTTCCACCCCGCCCGACAGATATATTCTCTTCAAGCAGTGTACCCTGCCGCAACCACTGAAGAGCACCGCAGCACAGGCATTACGTCCATCTGCTCATTTTGCCCGGCGCTTTTCGCGGCGTTTAAAGGCACCCAGTTGGATGAGGTGTTTTTTTACCAGCATTTCTCGGGGAAGATGGAACCTTCTGTTCCGAACCAGCTGCCATTCCTCTAGCTTGGCCCTTTATTTCTGGGACCTCCCCTTCTGCATGTAATCGCATATATAAACTTAAAGTTGGCATTCCCTTACCATTCCCTCCCTCATGCACGTGGATGCTCTCACGCTCCACTAAGCGGCTCAGCTTCATCTTCTTGTTACTTTCAGTTCCCTGGCAATTAGTGAGTTGATCGCCAGTCTATAAAAGGTTCGGTTACTGCTGCTTGGTAGTAGTTCGTTGCAGTCATTTGATCTAAGCTGAAGCTTGGTTGCAGGCTTCAGCTTGTGTCCGACTTGCACAAAGGCTCAGTCGGTAGTTTAGATTGGGGTGTAATTCTCCCAGCAGCAGCTGGAGTGCAATGGTCGATATATCACGACGTGTGAGTTAGCTGGGTTTTGTGACATTATCGCCACCATTTCGCATGCACGTCGGTGAACAGTATTTGCACGGTGATGCAGATAGAAAGACACTTGTTGAATATGCTTGTAGCATGGTAATCGATTGGTAGTGTGATTGTGGGCGGTGCAGTGAGTGCACTGTAGCTCGTTTTGACGAAGGTTTAAGGTTGAAGTGGTTGAAGTTCTGTTGCGAGGGTGGTTGCGAGGGTGGTTGCGATGGGTGCACGAGCAATGGAGGGTCATAAGTCTGGGACGAAGAAGGCGAAGAAGCCAACGGAAGGGAAGTACAGGGGAGTGAGGCGTCGACCATGGGGGCGATATGCTGCCGAGATCAGAGACCCGCACACGAGAGAGAGGAGGTGGTTGGGGACGTTCGACACTGCAGAGCAAGCTGCAGTTGCTTACGATTTGGCTGCGAGATCCATGAGGGGATTGAAAGCCAGGACCAACTTTGTGTACCCCACTCACCAGACGTGCTTGCTCTCCGCGGCACTGGCTACTTCTAGAGCCTCAGAGCAGTCAGAGGGAGATGGGTTCTTTGGAGGCCCTTGTGGATCAAAGCAAAGCTGGAATTTGGATTGGAACACGGCTCTTAAGTTCGGTAGCGGACACAAAGTGCCCACTGATATGATTGGGAGGTTCATGCTTGGGTCACCGGTGGATACAATGATGGACCCTTCTAGTGAGCCCTACAAGCATATGTATGAGTCAGTAGAGAGATTGGCAAGCGCCATTAGTGATCCGCGACCACGTCACTCTGCGTCTGAGGATGGCGATTTGCTCAAAAACTCCAGTTGTGAAAATCTGGCGGACGAAAGAAGGAGCCCTTTGAATAAGAAGCAGTGTGTTGTGCGTCAAGTGCAACAGTCTAGGCTTTATCAGAGCTCAGAAAGAAACTCTGGTGGGAGCTCCGCGTTGCAGTCTGGACGTGATTGCGTCACTGTGGCAGTAGCTTCTCCTGATCAGGTATTTAACATGTCTCTCTCATTCCCCTTCCTGCCAGTGTGCTTTGAAGTATGTCTCTGAGCTTCATCAGTATCGATTTGTTACTGTTCTTGATTGTGTTCTTCTGTGGAGCGCGCTCTTGCGATGCTTACTTTTACCTCTTCGATTAATAGTATGCTTCTATATCCGTTACAGTGACCTAAGAGTTCTGTCAGGTCATCAATACAATCCGAGAACTATAACATCAAGTAATATGGTTTGTCGAACTATCACAGTATGTTCCACATGCTATTCCCACTGTCCTGTCCTAATCATCACATCGACTCCTTTCTTGCAGCATGCCACTTGCGTCGGTGACAAGGCTGCATCATGTAACAGAGCGACGGTATCCTATGATTCAACCTTGAGCGAGAGCGGTGGTCTAGTGCGAAGCACTGGTGGTGGGCACGTCACTTCCGGGATCTCTTGCGCTTCAAAGTTTCATGAAGATGAGGCGGGCACTCTTGCACAAGTGGTTTCTAAGTATGTACGCATTGACAATGGACCACGTTCCGCGGCTTCCTGCCTTCTTGATAACGACTCTAACCAGTGCTTCTTATCAACCGAAGTCCCTTACTCCGAAGACTCGTCAACCTCGTCAGTGTCTCCCTTGGGTGACACTGCAACTTCATTAGACTCTGCAACTGCTCGCAGCCCCGCACAGCCCCTCCCTACATCAGTGGATTCTCAGATGATTTTTTGCTGTTCAAGCAACAGTTCCACGTTCAGTCAGAAACCTGACAGTTTACAGAGCATTTTACCTCCTAGTGCTAGCTCTGCGGTGAACAATATTCAACAGCAGCCGGAAGATTGGCCTTGCAGCAGTTCATCTCAGGCTGCAACAATTCGTTATCCAATCCTCGAACAGAATTCCTGGAACACTGATCCTTCGGCCGAAAGCTGGAGCAGCTTGTGCGACCTTCCGGATGCTTGGCAATACTACACAGATCCTGGACTTGTTGCCAATGAAATGGATGATGAGTTAATTCATGTGAAACGTGACCTCGCCATGAAAAATTGCGAGGCAGCGTCGACGGGCTGGCAGAGCTTTCAGGACGATGCGTGTGATGGGTGCTTTGGAGGGGATTCCTCTATCTCATATTTGTCTGATAATAGTAGTGACGAATACTTGCGTTATCCTTATAATGGAGCACACGATTCTTTGCTTCATTCGCTTTACGATGGGCATCAGCTCTTCCCCGTTCTTATCGAGGAGCCAATGCGTTACATGGTGTGATCATTAAAGCTCTGGAGGCCATTGGTGTCAATTGTACTGCTGATCCCAGTGCCTGAGACTTCAGCTGGGCTTCCGGCATCTACCACATTACCACTAACGTCAAGCTCTTGAACCTGTGTAGCTTCGTAGATGAAGCTGTTCATGGATGACTTAGTGTGCACATGAGTTTTAGGCAGTGACAAGGGGAGCTGGTTATGATCTTGCCAGTGTACATGCAGTGTGTATAGAGGATCGAAGATAAACATTCTTCATAAACCGATACATTGGAACAATATGAGATATTTCGCTCATACCATTTTTCCTTTTCTTGAACATTAAATACAATTTTCTAAAGCTGATACTGTGTGAGCCATCATTTTTTTCCTATACTCTATTTAGAAATAAAAGTATCCATTGCAAATTAGCTGGGAGAGCTAGAAAATATGACACCAATCTGCTTCAATATACAACATATGTTCAGACTGCATTCAAACTGCCCCCCTGGTGTACTCCCACACTGCAGAATCAGCTGTTTGCCCTTTCATTATCGTTGTACTTTGCTTTGTGCACTCACTTGCGTCTCTTGCAGGTTATCCAAAACCGAATCGACTTGATTGAAATTACCCACAGCGCTGAGCCCTCTTCATCTCGCACTTTTAGGCCTAGAGAACACTTGTCAGTACCTCGCAACATGGAACCTATAGCTGACTGATGTCCCAAGACATGAGTAAGTGATCTCACAAACCATGTATCCTACAAGCCATTGGTCCAACCTACTCCCCCCCCCCATGTGCCCAACTATTCCCAAAATCCTCTATTTCCTATCTATCCCGCTCTAAACCTTAGCAATCCGCCTAGCAAAGGCTACCACATCTTCTCTTCGCCCATCGGCTACTTCGCTGTGCTTACAATGTAAGCGAACACTAGTCAACCCTACAAGTGGTGACAATCGATGCACACATCTAAAGTAGGGGCAGTACGACTGCTGGGAAGAAACCTTCGCAGGTGGTGCTGAAGGCGAATCAGCTCCAGCAACGACTTCATCCATGCTGAGGCGCCGTCCATGGATCACTATGTAGGTGGCACAGCAAAAGGGGAAAGCTCGCATTTAAGGCATTGATTCTGTGATACTTTTGTTCTTCCCGTCATTAAGCCCCCTAGTCTCGTAAGATTCTCCATTGCAGCACGCTTGATGGCCACTCCGCATAATTGAGGGCAGGAGGGAAAAACAAAAGATTCATCCATATCTCGCATTGACCAGATAAGAAGGCAATGAGTGGGGCGGGGGGAGATGAAGTATTCGAGAGTCCCCGTTGGCGGAGATAATGAGGCTGTCGTCTTAGAATATCATTAGCTTTTTATTCTTTCTTTTTTCTTTTAATATAAATACATTGAGAAATTTTTAAATATGCACCTGGTGAAGGTTTTTTTGTAGGGGTTCTGCCCCACGCCTCGGGAGTCGCAGCGGCACTGCTCCAAGTGCTTTCGCATGGGATCCTAATGACAGTATCTAATTAAGTATGTTCTGTTCTCTTTTTGTTAATTTTAGTATTATTATCCTGACTCAGGAGTAAACCTTCATGTGCATAATAAACCTTCGACCTCTTGTGCAGAAAACCTCACCACAGGCTCCACAGTTCCAGTGATAGCTCTTTTCTTTGGAAGGTGGGCTTTCCCTTGCTATATTAAACATGTGGGCACAATAATACATGTAAGCCTGAGTCACCATCAAAGTGACACTCACCAGCCCTATGCAAATCTTTGTATGTAGCAAATTGGATGGACAAAATCTTGAAAGGAGAGGTGGATTCTATCCAAAGCAACCTCACTCCATAAAATGCAAAGATAACATGTGTGTATATATATATAGACATATATATATGTCTTCAAGCCTACCTATGTTTTTTCACAAGGCTCTTCCATCTCATCATTGGTTTTAGCACTTGTCACAATTAGAGATAGCAATTATAATTTATTGTTCTTTGTGTAAGGAGGGTGAACTCAATGTACAGTGTAGCTAAGCTTGAAAAATGTATGACAGTGTTTATTTTGATTGCCTTCTTACAGTTTTTCAATTTTGATTCTCCACTTTGATAAATAAAACGTGATATGAGAGTTAAAAATAGAAAAGGAACGGTACTCAGGAGTGCAAAATTACCATTAGTTTTGTGTTAAGATGTACTGTAAGCATAGTTTATTTAAAGTACTTTAAAATAGATAAATAGATAAATAAAATGTTATAGTCTCATCAGTCAATCATTACTAGGATACAATTAAAAAAATATCTGAAAAAGACATAGAAGTTATTATAAATTCATTGACCTTACAATTCTATCTTGTGTTGCTTTAATTTTGCTTTCTTTATTTGCTTTCTCCATATTTATTAATTTTGACCATAGGTCCATGACATCATAAAGTGTGTAGCCAACCTGCATCCCATGCTTTGTTCATGAGCCCCTTCACAAAACTCGTAAACTCCAAATCCAATTGTGAGGGTACAAGAGCTAAAGGCTTCGTGCAGTACTCCCACCATGCACGTGTAAATGAAGGCCTTTAAATCTGTTTGTACCTTTAAAGTACTTGCATATCATTGCAGGCAGGACTGAAGCAACTCTTAATTCAAACTAAGAACCATAATCTCTATCTTCCCCTTCTTCTTTGCCTTTGTTCTACACATCTATAACAACTGTTAATGCTCAAGTCCATGACAGATACTTTCCATACTTTTGTTAACTTTAACTTTATTTATTGCATTAATTACTTATATATTTAAATATTTATCAGTTTTTTAACTGGTCTAGTTGCCCAAAGTAGTTGATGCTACTTTTGCAACAATAATGAAACATACCATTATGTGGTCATGCAATTAGGGCTTTCTTTGTGTATTTGTTGTGGCTGCTTAAGCACTGCAAGTAGTAGTCAACAAGAAGAATGCAGCTACTTTGAACAGTGAACATTGAAACTGCTGAAATAGCTTGGAAATATGCTTGCATTCATGTATATGTTTGATGCATTCAGATTTTTGAATATGCTCCTTCCAAGCAGGGGCCCACAGCAATTCGTTATGAAAGGGAACCGTTATGTGAAACTTGAGATTCAGAAATTGTGCCTATTATGGAAAGATAATGCTTCAGGGCAGCGGCGGCCTGGCTGCTGCTTGGAACCTTGTCCTCCAGTGGATATCTAGTGAGATTTTTTCAAACTCCTCAATTGCTCTTGCTCTCTCTTGTATAACTTTAAACAAAAATGATTAATTAAAAAAAACAACAATAACAAAAAACAAAAACTGTTGAAGATATTTGAAATAGAAAAGGGGCAGTGGATTGAAATTTGCCACATCAGCCATGGTAATCAAGATACACATGGTTTCTTTATTTCTGCTTGAGGATGGTGTTGGTCATATCAGCATGGCTTCAAGTTAGCTTCTAGGTTTAATCAAACAATGGATCTGCATGGACCGAGTAGAAGATGTGAAATGACCTTTGAATGCAAGAGTGTGAACTGTATCAGGAAAAGTAAGCAACTTCCACATTCTAACTTCAAACAATTTGAAACTTGGATGCTCAAAAAATTGTGTATTGCTAATGTTACCATAATTTTGGCTACTGCCACCACAACCTGCCACCCACTCAATATTTTTTAAAAATAATTTCAATAAAAAATTATATTAGTATCTTTAATATGTTTTTTTCAAATTATATAAAAATAAATTTTAATTTTAATAAAAAATAAGTTGTGGTGACAATAGCAAAAAGTGTGGTGACATGTAGTGGATGACAAATTGTGATGGCAATAGCAAAAACTGAGGTGACATTATCAACACCCAAAAAATTTACAGAAATGCTATGTTTAGAAATTCACATTTTGAAATGAAGTTCCATTTTTATTTTTCAACATGTTGCAGTTCTTAGAATAGGATTTTATGACATTAGTGATCAAGTGGCAGAACAAGTCATGGGCAGCCTGTTCAGATAAAAAAATTCTCATCTATATACACACACATATGTATGTATGTATACACAATTTAATTAAGAAAAAGAATGTTGTAATGCACATGCTGTTCAGGCTATCCTGACAAAGCTCACTCAATCCAAACACAGGGAAGTGTGCAACCTTTAGGCCAGAGTGGAGGTACAAAAACTCACCATGCCAAAAGAAAAGAAAACCCAACACATTCCTCATGCCCCACAGATGAGGTTTCAACAAGTGGGAGGGTTTCAATGCTCCCCTCCTCTTTTCTCAATGCAAAGTGTAAAGCCTGGGAGCCTGACCTTTGATGTTACTTGCTTGACCCTCAAAGTATCTTATTAAAAAGAGAACAAGCTTCCCTTGCTTTGAGAGGACATCCCTGCCCTGCCTGCCTTCCATCCATCATGAGGCTGCTGATTTTACAACCACGCACAGGAAGACAAGCACCTCCTCCCCTCTCAAATGCACCTGTTTAAACTTGTGTGATTAATGTTTTTTTAAACTCCATAATCATTGACAAACACAGAAGTGACCTCCCACACACTGCAACTAATTTTACTGTACCAACCTCAAATTGGGTTCCAACTCTCACTCCCTCATTCTTACCTGAGCCACAGTTGTTTGCCTTGTTCTTTTCTTTTGAACTTATTTATTTATTTATTTTTCTTTATTTAATTTATCTTTCTGTCATTCTGACCCATTCTTTTCCAGTGCTGGTATTGCAGAATTAGAGGAAAAAAAACATTCGAGAACAGAAAACATAATATAAAATTACAGAAAAATTCTGTGGCAACTAACAGACCCAAAACAGTTTGAATCTGGGGCTCTGCTGTTTTGTGCTGTGTTGTTTTGTTTTTTTTGTGTGTGCGTGTGTGTGTGGATTTCTGAGCACCAGTGGGTATTGATGTGCATGGGTGTGAAGTGTAGCGACTGATCCTCACAGTTAGTTTTTTTCTACCTTTCTTGTCATCTTCTCCCTCTTCTCCGTCTTGTTCATGCATTTCAGACAAACCTTCAATAGCAGCGCGCAGGGTAAAGGACAAGCTCCTTGTCATCCACTACTTCTTCTGTGTGCCCCTTTTGGGCTTGGAATCAACCTTAACCTACAGAAGAATCTTCGTTATGGTTGCCGGTAGCCATTGCCATGAGAATCGTGACGAGGGAGAAGGGGGCTATCAGCTGGAAAAGGTTCAAGTCTCGGGCTATATTAGGGACAAGCATTCAAGGCTTCTACTCCAGGTCCGTGGTAAAGTAGCTAAAGAGATTCTTCAGTTTGTGCACTCATTGCGTCCAAGTGTGTTCATCTAGACTAAAAATACACATGCCAACACCCTGGACTAGAAATGGTAAGCAGGGGAGCAGGGAGTTGTTACTTGCGCGGAGGTGATATTTTGGGGTAGACAGAAAGTCTGTGACGAGAGGCCGAGGTGCAACTTGTTGGAACTGTGTGATAGCTAGGTGCCTTCCTCATTTGACAGTGTTTTAATGCTCTCCAAGGCAAAATCTCGATTATAAACAATAAAATAATTGTCAAGAGAGGTGGTGTTACGACATGCTGCACTTTACCCACACAAGCTGACTTCAAGGCGTATGAGCGAATTGGATTCCATCAGGCCGCAGCGCGCAGGACCGTGCTTCAGAAAACTGTAGCGCACAGTCCGATTGCAATAAGTAACTACTTTTCTTTTTCAACTTGCTAGAATTGCATATATGTTACCTTCATGACACGTGTTGTACATGTGCTAACTTTTAATAGCGTTGAATTTGAAGAAAGTGATTATTAGTCTGAACTTTGCCTTCCGTGATGAGTTTGAGTACACATTCTAATGTCACCTTCTGTGACGTTAGAACAAAGTTGTGGAAACCCCCAGCTGGTGCAGTAATGAATTCGTCAATACAGTCAAAGAGCTTGTACCCGTAAGGGCACCTGCAATTGATGGAGTGAGCATAATATTCGTTGAAGGTAGGAGAGCATCAGCAGCGAGCAGGAGTTCCGCCTGGACACAGGAGCACAACTACAGTTACATGTAGGTTTGGATGAATCAGTAACCATTCAATAAGAGATTGTTAATTCCTTGTTTTGAGGAGCACATCAAATCAAACAACGTTTAAAATCACTGTTTACTCCTGTGTTGAAAGTACAATGCCAAGAAAAAATTCAATGAACAGCCTGTAATCTCTTGGGGATTAAACAAAACGTTCAAACTTGCTAACATACTAGCTGACAGGAATATAACCAAAACTGTTAAGCTGGGGTACAATCATAGATATATCAATTTACGATGTTGTATAATGCCCAGCAAAGATTCAGCTTAATATGCTTGAGCGTTACCCAGCTTAACTCAACATCATCACCAGTCAGCACAATCTTATTAACTTGAGGTGATAATACGATTTGGAATCACACCTAAGATATAGTTTAGGGGCTCCAGTGTATGATAACCAAAACCTACTAATTTTCAGAGAGGCTAAGGATTGAAACTGAAGATACGAGGTTCAAAAGTCGAGATACATTACAAAATCTGTCTGGGCTTGTCTCCTATAAAAACCATGGATGCCACTTCACTGGCTGATCCAAATCCACTGCCATCGCCGTGCCAATCTGAGTCTGACCTAATGCTGCAGCAGCATTGACAACGTCTCTTAACCGTTGCCACGTACTTGTTCTTCGACTGCAACTGCCTTGTGAAATCCGCAATTCCAGATGGTTTCACTTCAGCATAGATCTAAATATTGCATCCGAAAGGTATAGTCACAATTAGAGATTGAAAGAATCAGTTAAAAAAATGAGTACTAGGAAGATATTAACTGTACGCATCAAGAGCAAAAAGAGTCCGTAGATAAAAGATCATCGTGAAACTTAAACCGTGACATCGAAGCAGCTTCTTTTTACAGTAAATTCAGTGGCATACTTGTCGCCGCTAAATGCCCACTTCTGCATCTAAATCTTCTGCAGCCTCCTGTTTAACACCTGAAGAATGGAGGTTTTCATGCCGATCCGATGAAGCGCAGCAAGAAGCCTTGGCATCATCTCCTTGTTCATCAATTATTGTGACAGCTTCCACAAGTTTATCATCCACGTCTGTCGAAAAGATAGCAATTGGAACTGTTAAGTAGAGATGTGAACAATCTATCTCACCTCATTTGCAAGTGAAATATTCAAAGGCCACCATTGTTTGTTGCCAAATCCATGGGATCTCTAAACAACTACAAGGCAAAACAATGAGTTTTAGATCCCATGAGACAAAACTAAAACAAGTGATGGCAGGGTATTTGCGAGGAGCTTAACTCACCAACAATGATAACAGCCTCCTCTTGCATTGCAGCCTCTGTAACTTCCGCAGCCATTCCTTCAGCCCCAGCCGTACAAGTACACCAATCCATTCAGATAACTTCAATAACTTCGATAACTTCACATACTTAAATATTTTGAATTGAGATAAAAAGTCATTCAGAAAGGATTGTTTTACACAAAACGGTAAACGTATTGTTTAAATTATAGGACTACCATAGAAATGCACAAGTGATTTACCTGAGAAGCCACTCTAACGTTCCTATAGCTTTTAGCTTCTGTTCTTCCAAAATGTCTCTACGCCTTGCGAGAAGCTCCCTCTCTGTCTCGACGGATGTTCAAACCTGGTGCAAAAATTTGATCTACATCAGCAATTGAAACCAACTGGATATTTGCAAACGATACATACATTAAATGATTCCTCATATTTCGGCCTTATCAATACTTCTCAGGGCTAATTCAGACAATGCTCTTAGCAAGGTAATCCACAGTTTAAAATCCAGCCATGACCCAACAGAGCCAACATTCCTGGTACTTAACCGCTTCCCCATCGTCACACTCTACACAGAGTAACGCCCGAGTTCCTGCTAAGTGATAACCAGAACTGCTGTGGGGGTCGCGAGTCCAGGCGCACAAGAGTAAGCAATGACAAGTGCGTTAACAATACAGAATACGATTAGATAAAAATGATTTCAAAAGAATTAAAATAAGAATCACAAAAAAAAAAAAAAAATCCAACTTAAGTGACCCTAGTGTAGAATCAAGAAACTATCACATACCATAACAGCCTGAATAGCTTTCTGCCAATAAGATACAAAGATTACCAGAACTAATCAAATTATGTTCAACATCATGAAAGCTAGAAGTTCTACAACAGATCGTACACACGACAGTCCTTAAGACCAACACTCTCATTCAGAAAAGACTTCCGATTCCGTACAATCTAAGTCCATAGCACACAGCGGATGAAACACAAACGTGAAGTCATGTTTGCAACTCAGATACTGATCATCAAAAGTTGGTTTGCAACTTAAAGTAACAAACCATTAAAGTCCAACTAAAGCCCATGCAGTAATAGTCCTCCAGCTGGAACAATTGCTGGAAACAAAGCAGGTGCCAAGATAATCCAAAACGTAAATGCAGCACCAGACAGTGCCATCACCCCTTCACGGAATAAACCTGCAATGTGCAAAGCATAAATGTTGTCCACATGTCTAACTCTAAATGCCTTAACCAGGTACAATGAGAAACAGAAGTGTAAATAAGCATACTAAAAACTAATAGGAGAAGAAGCCCAGCACGAGAAGTCTAGTCAAACTTCCTCGAAAGAGAATTTCAGAGTAGTACAACTACTGTACTAAAATATAGAATCAGATGGACAGCCAAGATCTCACCAAAAAAACTACGAAGTGCGTAGTTTCACGACCAAGAGAATAATTTCAATGCTAAGGCCATGAAACTTGAGAGCTATAAACCTCCGAAAACTTCTTCAGATCAAGTAAGCGGTACTCACATTTTCGTTACCATCAAAGCACGGAACGCTTTAACAACTCCAATTTTATGAAGAACGATCAATCATTCAGCTCAGACGAGGTGAAAGTCAGTAATACCTAGTCAGCAAGCCATTGCACTGGAGCTCCTCTTGTCTGAGCTTCCTCTACCATACGAACAATATCATTCATCACGAGATCACCACCCGCTCTTTTTGTTTCAACTGTCATAGTACCATTACAATTGATAGCCCCAGCTATGATTTCGTCCTGAGTGAAAAACATGCAGAATTACCACTTTTTTGAGTCAAAATTCAATTTGATCGAAAACTCAAATAGTACATGGAAAGAGCCCAACCTAAAACTATATGACTCACAAATGACAATTAGAACAGAACTTCTGTTCAAAAAGGAGCGTATCCACTGCACTCCAAAAAATCAAGCAACAGCCATAGACTTCAGAAACCAGAAATTCCTCTAAAGAAGACAGAATTTACAGACCCCAGATTGTTTCAAGACTGACAAGAGTTCTCTTATAAGACTGGACTCATCAACAGCGCTCTTTCTGGACTTTCCCCCGCCATCCACAGGAATTCGATCCTAATATGAAAGATTTGTGAGTATCACATTTAGGTGTTGTGACCTAAGCAAGATAATACCACTACCTTCAAAGTGGAGGTACCTGTGACTCAATGATACCATTAAAATGAAACCCATTCGCAAGAAAACCACAATGTAACATACACAACTAAGGAGAAAGGCGCATCCCGGGCAACGCAACAACTGAGTCTTCAAATTTCCACCCCCGTGCCAGTACTGAGCGCCCTTGAAACACTGGCAGCACTAAGTTTACTTCGGCAGTGACAAGGTAGGATACTTCTTGCTGCTAGCAAACCCAACTAAACACTACATATCCCATCAGCAAGAAAGTCAGTCTCAAAGCCTCATTCAAATTAGAAACTCTAAGCAGGGAACTGAAATGCATGCCTACATCTGGGGTTAGAGCTCTTGACACTGGGGTTGGAAGTACTTCAATATTTGCGCTAGATAATCGTATGCAGATCTCGAGAGCAAATTCATAGCATCTAATTGACTGGGGAAAGATAATACTCAACGGAAACAGCTATTCTAGATCAACATTGTCATGATAACCACTTCAAACGACAGTCTAAGCTAAGATAAGAATGACATCTTCGCAGAGCTAACTGTCAGAATTTCAATTCGAAACAGATTGAAAAGTGTATCATAACAATCACCGTCTAAGACTAAATGTCTGCGTGCTCGACATGATCGAGCAGCAGAAAGTAGCAACCCTGCTATGTATTTGGCAACTTAATGTAGTTCAAGCGAAATTCAGTGGAGTGATTTCTAATATTTCCATGCAGAAAATGTGAAGAGTTGTCGCAATACCTGCACCTGCCACAAACTTGAGCTCGGGCCATTCAGCGATTCAAAGGAGACAATTGGTTTACGATCGCAAGGCCAGGCCACCGACGCTGTAGCTGTGGGAGGGGCGGGAGTGCCCTAAAGAAAGTTTTATTATAATCAATTCTTGTTGCACGTCGCTGGAGAAGCCGATGCGCCGTTTCCGAGAGCCCCGAAGTGCAACGATCGACAACTCTCCTATGTGACCAACACCCAAAACTTAAGAACTCTACTCACATGCGACATCCAATTCGCAAAAGCAACACAGAAATCTTCGAAGAACATCACTCTTGCAGAGAGATAAAGTTTTGGACATGGAAGAGTAGGACTTCCAGCTCGGTGTTGGAGACAACACAGCTAAACAATCAAACAATGTCGTGCATGGTAATAAGCTCCAACCACGCGTGAAGCCGCTACAATACATGGAGCTTCAGGTTAAACATACAACTTGGAGAATGTGTCAGATTGTACATGTTACGACACGACACAAGCCGAGTCATCAAACTTGTCAGCTAGCGTAGACATACAGTCACACCTTTACATTATATGTAGAGACACATCTGCTTAGTACCAATAGCTCTAGCACTTAAGTTATGAAACGGCACATCTGTATGCTACATAAACCCTTGTATAAACTCATGAGTTTCATATATATGAATACATATACATTTTACACTTTCTCCTTGTTCTTATATGGTGTCAGAGCGACCTAGGAGTATGTAATAATTTTATTTCCTTCGGATCTTTTCTCTAGATCCTATACATCATGTGTTTTGCAGAAAACACAACTCCGGTAGAGGAGGGTAGAGCATCGCCCTTCCAAGCTATAATCCAAGTACCTGTACTCACATTTCCAATGCTAGTACGCACTCAATATGAAGTTAATAATGCGCCTGCTTCTATGACAGACTCGCTGGAGGAAATACTATCTCAAAAGCAATAAGGAGAAAACTTAAACAACTCTATCAACACTCAAATAAAGCATCTCAAGTAAATCTACATAAATTATGTCATTTAACCATGTTCAATATTGAAGACGTTGGCTTTCTCTAAAACTAACAATCAATTTTACAAGAAGCTGCTATTGCACGCTGTAAATTTGATGATGAACAATAAGTCATGTTGTTTCTCTTGGCACTACCGGATTTATGGAGTGCCTTTGTTAGCACATAAGACAGCGTAGTCAACCCCACTTTTTTTGAACTTATTTCAAATATACTTCAATAAGATGCCATAAATAGTTCTAAAACTGATTCCACTAAAACAAGTGCCTTATATGTTATAAATTTTTTTGTTAAACTATTATCAAACAAAACACAAAGGTTTCATAAAGGAAGTTCATCAATGAATTATAAACCTTTCAATCAGTACAAGCAACATATTACTTCACCTATTATTTGTCTTTATTGTAGGAAAGCATGTCATAAAGTCCTTGAATATAAAAAAAAAATACAAGACTATAGAATTCCAAAGTTGCATGTCAATACTTTTATAAAAGTAATAAGATGTTCTCACTTATTTCACTCAATATAAGGATTTAATTGAGAAATAAAGGCAAGAAAATATTATTTCTTTGTTCAAAAAATGGAAGAGAATTTACCTCCAAAATTTTTAATAAATTCTATGTAGACAATAGTATTCAACACCACTTGACTAATTCCTATAATCTTACACAAAATGACATTTTTCAATGCAAAAACCAAATACTTATAGAATTAATATGTAAAATATTAAATATTATTCAATTATCCAATATATTCTAAGCCAAAGTACTTTATACTGTGTGTTATTTATACAACTATTCAAATAAATCTCTCTTAGAAAATATTACCCTATTTGAATTATGGACTAGGATTAAATACAACTTAAGTCACCTTTGTATTTTTACCTATAAAGCTTTTTTTTATATGCTTAATAAAAAATATAGCAAATTAGATATCAAAATTATTTTGTATTTATTTATTAGCTACAATGAATCTATTAATATTAAAAAATATTGCTTATATGATCTCAAAACTAAACAAATTTATTCTAGTTGAGACATTATTTTCAACAAAGATTCAATAATTTTTCTGAGTCTTACATCAATACCTAATTACAACTTTATTCTAGCAATTCTTGACAATTATTACTTGGTCTCTAAATTTGTCATTCAATCTCAGCTAGAAACTTTGACCTGCCTTCTAATGCCACGAAAACTAAGACCATCAAGTCTAGCATCCAATCTACCACTATGACAACCAATATTTTATGCTTCTCTACAATTTCAAGCTCATTATCATACAAAGTCATTAATTTCTTCTTCAGTATGTGAATATCAAAGACTTTATAAAAAATAATGGCAATTGACTTGATATCATAACAAAATCACCTTTATCTATGCTTTTTTCATATAAATTATTGATCCCACCTTTGTTTATGAAGCTTTCTTTAGCTAAGAAGTCTCTTAGTGGTATCAAGCTATAAAAATCAAGTATAGTTCTTTAATTAATAACAATACTTGGATCTTGGTTGATTGACCTCAAAATTGATTTGTTATAAGCTCTAAATAATTATTCCTATGTAAATATAACTTTGATGGAATTTTAACTTGATATAAAGCTCAAGTTGTAGCTCAAGGCTTCTTGTAACAAGTGGGCCTAGACTATTCAATTTTTTTTTTTTTTTTTTTTTTTTTTTCCATCATTAAAATGACATCACTTTGCATTTTACTTGCTTTAGTTATACTTCATGGCTATAATATCTACCAAATAGATGTAACCACCGCTTTCTTTAAAGATGTCCTTTATGAAGAGATTTATATCTCTTAGCTTGAAGATTTTGTGCTCTCAAGGATTAAACACAAAGTGTGCAAATTCTTAAAGTCTTTATATAGACTTAAGCAAGGACCATGAGTATGGTATGATCTCTTTGACAAATAGATCTTTGATATATTATATAAGTTCAGCATAATCATGTGCAAACTTGTTATAATGCCACTTGAAGTTGATATTTGATATTCTTGTATTCTAACTAAAAATCTTACTTTTAAAGAAGCTTTTGCTATAGCATCAATATCTTATGTCCAAGCAATTGGCAGTTTACAATATTTGATCACTTGCACCAGATTTGACCTAGCTTTTATTGTAAACTACTTGGTATAATTCATGGCCAATCCAAGACCTCTTCATTAGATTACACTTAAATATATTTTTTGCTGTCATATTATAATTACTTATAATATATAAAAAACTAGTCAAAACATATAATATGTTCATAAGTTCTAGTATGTGTTAGAATGGTTAGTAGATTAAATAAAAGAGAGTTGGTATAAGAAATTTTATTTTGATTTTTTTTACTTATTTTAATTATAGCATTTAAATTGTATAGGACCTAAATATTTAGTATGAAGCTTTAAGAGGAGATTGGGGCCCAAAGATGAAAACTTAATTACTAAAAGGCTTATTTGGAGGGATAAATGAAGATCTTTATTTATCCATAAATGAAGGGATGAAGATCTTCATTTTTATTGGTCAATGGTCATGCCTAATAAGCTTTGAGTAAGCTGTCTGCAACAAGAACAAGGATTTTGACAACTTTAGAAAAGGCATTCAAAAATCAAAGGCTAGGATTAAAAAGATTATTTTTTATACTATAATTTTGATATAAAAATTAAAGAATTTGGAGTTTTTATAAAAAGTTTGGGAGCTTGAAATTAAAGTGTACAAATCATACCTACTGTTATTAATTTGATGATACAAGGAAGTATGCAAAAGCTTTTGGAGATTGAGAGGTGCCATTGGAGAGGTGATTTCAAAACCTATATCTTGTATAGAAGAATTATTATATGTAGATAATAAAAAAAAGAGATATTGAAAGTTGAAGACAACAAATCAAATTCTAAGGCCGTAAGTAAACCATTTTATTAATAGTGATAATTTTCGCCATACCTTGAGCTTTTGGACAAATTTTAATTTAAAAATTTTCAAGAAGGTGAATTATTATGTTAAGAAGCTACTATCATAGACATAAGATATATTCTAATAATTATCTAATTAATATAGATAGGTAGAAGTAAATAAAAGTAGGTTAATTTGATAAAATTTTATAAAGAAGCTTCCTAGAAGCTTTATAGATGCAGATTCACCTTTATACATGTCTATAGGTGATTGATAGGTTAAAAACTTGGCCAACAAGCTAGCCATGTATCGCACATATTGATAGCTTGTGGAATAAACTAAGCACATGGTGCTTATATAGGAAACTTGACTTGTAAGTTTCACATATGACTTGTAAATTAAACACATGTTGGAGGTTCTATAAAACACTGCTACATAGTTCTTAAATAGATAGTATATATAGAGACAAGAATGAAGCCTTCTTCACTCTTGTCAATGCCTTTTTTGTTGTTAGTCTTGTTTCAAGAATCTCTAGTCTTCTTATCTTTGGCAATAGCTGTTCTAGTTTTAATATTATTCCATCTTTGAATGATTTTCTATTCTTTTTGTATGACATGAGAGTATATTGATATTTTGTATCAAAGATATAAGAATACAAAGCAAGAGACTTGAATCAGAATAAGATTTCAAGAAGAAATCAATAAGAACTTGAAATATACAGATAAGTACACAAACAATACCAAAAAAAGGTGAGCTACAACTTCAAGAGATGCGTTGTCAAGACTGAAGAATTTTTCAGCCTTGATTCCTATATATACTACTGTCTAGGATTCTTTTTGAGTGTCTTCTATCAAACTAAGGAGCTTCTCAAGTAGCTTCTATCAACTAGGAAGCTTCTTGAGCTCCTTCTACTAATTATGAAACTTCTTGAGGTACTTTTACCAACTAGGAAGCTTCTCAATTAACTTTCACTAATTCAAAAAACTTTTAGAATGTTTTCGAAGGTTTTTTGAATCTCCAAAGTGTATGTCCCTAATATCACCTCCTTCTCTAGCAACAAGTCCTAAAAAAAGCTTAAACTTACTACATACATAAGAAATTGAGAATATAATGTATTAGTAAAGTTATATATTCTATTTTTCGTTCTTGAGCAATAGGTTCTACAGGTCCTCAAAAAAATTGCATATAGCCTTGAGCTAGTATCTCTGTTGTTGAAATATTCCATTTAAGGATTTGATCTTCATTGTAGCCTTCAAAATATCCTCCAAATAAGATCTCAAGACTAAAAGGATTCATATTTTTAAGCTCAAGTAATATCACTAAAGCTCAAGCAATATCACTAAAGCTCAAGCATTGGAATCAAGACTTGCGTAGTTGGATCTTGCTCCTAATGGCTCTAACAAAGGTCATATTTAGCACTGAAATGTATTGTCCTTCCTTTACTCAATTGAAGGCTATGAAAACTGCACTAGTTTGTTTGAAGCTTGCAAGACAAATGAATCTTCTGAGTCTTATTCTTTCAATGTTTGAAAGTTTGACATGGTAACTAATTTGCTTCTACCACTCTATTTTATCTTGGAACAGACGATTATTTATTGATGAAGGCTTTAGTTTAACTCTTCTCTTCTTATGAATATTCCTTGAATCTAATCTTCATTAAGAAATTATCATTGAATAAGTTTGGATTTGTGGAATTAGAATCAATAAAATTCTTATATCTTTTGAAGCGCATTGGTAAGATTTATGGCTATTTTTTATATGCACTGATTAATGCTATAGCCTTGCTAGTGAATAAGATATTTCAATTTGATCCACCTTTTCCATGAATCAAATATCTTTTCAACCTCGTATTCTTCATGGTCTTCAATTTCAATATTAGGCGGCAATTGTTGTACTCTTTCCGGAATATATAAATTTCTATAAGGTTCTAAAAGAGAGACATAAAAAAATGGATGTACTTTTATAGCAGATGGTAATTTTAAGCGATATGCCACTGGATTGATTTGCTTTTGGATAGAAAATGGTCCCAACTTTCAATAGTCCAACTTATTGTATGGTCACTTGGTCTTGATGTTCCATCAAAGAAGCCATATTTTATTTCTAATATGAAAAGCAGGTAGTTGATTTCTGAATTTATTTGTAGATGTCTTGTAAGCATCTTCAATTGCTTATAATTGAAGCTTCAAGGTTGTTTGGTATTATGATAAATGTTTTGCAAATCCTTCAGTTATTAGATTGTTGTTTTTTGGCATACTCCACACATCAAGCTTTGGATGAAATCCATAGTTGGAATCAAACGGTGTTTGCTGAGTTGAGGCATAAATAATATTATTATATACAAATTCTACTAATAATAGATATAAGATCCAATCATCATGTTGATAATTAATGTTGTATTATAAATACTGCTCCAAAACTTGATTAACTTGTTTTGTTTGGCTGTCAATTTGAAAATGGAAAGCCAAAGAAAATTTAATATCCACCTTCAATATTTCAAAAAGTCATTTCCAAAACTTAGATATAAATTGGAATCCTTGATCAGATATGATATCATCTGGTAGGCCATAATATTGATATATATTATTAAAAAAGAACCTTCTTGTTTCTTCACTAGATGTAATCTTTTTGTAAGAAATGAAATGAGCCATTTTTGTAAGTCAATCAACCACTACAAAGATATTATCCAATGAATTGAATGGCAATAGATCTGTGATGAAATTTATTGAGATAGAATACGATAGCCATCTTAGAATAAGCAAAGGTTGTAAAAGTCCATAAAGACAATATTGAGAATTTTTAGACCTTGAACAGATGTCGCAAGAAAGCACAAAGTCCTTCACTGCCTTCTATATTTGAGGCCATCAAAAATCTTAAGAAATAAGTTCCAAGGTCTTATTAAATCCAAAGTGACTTGCAGTTGGAAAATCATGGCAAGATTGAAGAACATGCGGTTATGTTGGTCCTTCTAGGATATACAAATATTCTTCAAAGTATAGAAGGTCTTCCTCAAATTTGAACTTATGAACATTTTTTTTCAAGCGATACTTGACATCAAAGGCCAAAGCATCATTAGTGGTTGCAACATGCTCTTCATTGAAGAAATTAGAATTGATAAGCACCAATGTAATAGTAGTGCAAAGGCTAAATTGCTCTCGTTTCAACAAAGTTGTATATTGTTGATCAAATGCTGCCTCTCCTATCTTTGATATAAGATATGATTTTCTTGATAGAGCATCAAACAATTCTTATTGCTTCCTAGGGCAATAAGTAATAACAAAGTTAAATTGAGATAGTGACATATTCCATCAAGCTTGGCGGCAATTAAGAATTCGAGTTGACATAAAATATTCTAAGTTCTTGTGATTTGTATATACAATCACAGGATATATTATTCTTTCAAGAAAATGATGCCATTTTTTTTAAAAATCCATGATAGTAAGAAGCTTCTTATTGTAGATTTTATAATTAATTTCAGGATTAGAAAACTTTTGAAAATAAAATGCAACAAGATGGAGTTTGTCATCTATATCCATTTGTGAAAGTATGGCCCCTAGTGCAAAATCTGAAGCATCAGTTTCCATATAAAGTGCCTTTATAAAATCTGGATGCACTAATATTAAGGCTATAATAAACGCCGTCTTGAGGTCTTGGAATGCCTTCTCTACTTGAGGCCTTCATTTTAACTTATCCTTATATGTCAATTAAGTAACAAGGGCGGCAATTTGAGAGTAATTTTTCATGAAGATTTGATAGAAGTTAGCAAATGTAAGAAAATATTGTACATCTCTTAAAGTCTTCAGAATGGTTGATTGCATAACCGCCTCTACCTTCTTGGGATCCATCATCAAACCCTCAATAGATACAATGTATCCCAAAAATTCCATCTTAGATTGATTAAATACACATTTTTTTGATTTGACGTACAAACTTGTATCTCACATCTTTTGTAATACCAACTTGATATGTCTCTTCTATTCTTCCAAATTTTTCAAGTAAATCAAGATGTCATCAAGATAGATTACTACAAACTTGTCTAAGTATTTTTAAAAGATGTCATTTATTAAATGTTGAAAGATAGCGGGTGCATTTGTTAGTCCGAAAGATATGATATTATATTCAAAATCTCCATATCTTGTTTGAAATGTGGTCTTATATTTATCACCTTCCTTGATCTGTACTAGATTGTATACTCCACAAAGATCTATCTTAATATAGATCTTGGTTTGGCTGAGTTGTTCTAAAAGTCCTAAAATTAATAATAGTGGGTAACGATTCTTCACCATTATCTTATTCAATCCCTAATAATCAATACACATATGCAAAGAACCATCATTTTTCTTCACAAAAAATATAGGTGCACCTATTAGAGACTTTGAATGCCTAATGAAATTCTTTGCAAGATTTTTATCAATATAATCTTTTAATATCAAAAGCTCATTTTGAAAAAGATTATAGATTGGGCCAAAAGATGGTTGTATTCCTTCCTAAAGATCTATAGCACAATTGTATGATTAGTGCTCTGGCAATATATCAATATTCTTTTTTTAAAAAATATCTTAAAATTCATTATATTGCTCTACAATACTTGTCAATGAAGTCATATCTTCCTTGATTGGAGATGCATAAATAACAAATGGTGTATCTTTTTTGGCCAATCTTATAAAAGCCTTTGTTTCAATAAATAAAGGTTTACCAATTTATAGCTTTTTACAAATTTTTATTGCAAGGATCTCTATTAAAAATATTATTTTTTGCAATTTCCAATCTATAGATGGATTATGATTTTCTAACCAAGACATCCCGAGAATAACAGAATTTGAAGGAGTCCTAATAACATTGAATACAATCTAGCTTCTATGATCTTTGAAAGATACTTCTATAAGCATGGTTTCATAAATGACACTACTAGAGGATAAGGATCGTCCATCTATTATCTATACATGAATAGGTTTGGATTTTTTTATTAGAAGAATTTTGTGAAGCTTAGTGAATGTATCATCTATGAAACAAGCAAATGCCTCCAAATCTAATAAAGTGGTCATCTAAAGCTTCTAAAGGCCAAAATACAAAAGGATTGTAAAACAACAAGCAAGTTGAGTAGAAAGAGAGGAACGTGAATAATTTTGTAATATTAGATTGTCTAGCTGAATGGTCCCTATTGTAGCTACACATTGTCATTTTCTTGAACAATTGTATTCGTGATTTTGGTAATATATTGATTTTGTTTTTTTGGTCAATTGCCAACCTTATCACCTTCTTTGCCACAATACAGGTATAGACCTTCTTCCATCTGATGCTTCTTTTCTTGTGGACTAAGAGGTTTAAATTATATTGCATCAAGTTACATATCTTCTATTTTTAAGTGTGAATTCAAAATGCTTGTTGATATAGCAAGGATATATTGGATTGTGTATTGTCTTGTTGAAGCCTATGAACATTGATCTTGTTGATGTTGAAATAATTGGTTATCATATTTTATAGCTTGGCTAATGGCTTCATTAAGTAATTGTGGATCTAAAAGCGACAATAACAAATCCTTCACATCATCTCTTAATTCCTAATAAAATTGGCTCATTAGGGCTTCTTTGTCCCAATTCATGTCGCATGCTAATTATCTAAAATTGGATGCATAGATTGATGCAAAGTGCGCCCCTTGATATAATGCTCAGATCTTAACTACTGTCTAATGAGCCTTGTCATGTTCTCTAAATGCTTCTACAAATACTTCTATAAAAACTTCAAAGTTGCTCAAAATCAGTGATCTTTTTTCAAATAAGGTAGTAAACCATGACAATGCTTGCTTGTAAGCAAGGTGCCAACCAATCCAACCCGTATTTCTATCGAATAAGTATTAAGTTATAAGACTATTTTTAATCAAATTTGGTTAACAAACCTTTAAAACTTTGAACGTGTATCATCATATTTCTCTAGAAGACTAATTCAAGGCTCCTTATATTCTTGAATATGTGGATTTTCTTAGCATAGCATAGATAATATTACATCCTCAAGTACAAAAGTTGGAGGTACATGTAGTCTAGATTGTAGCACTCTGAATGTTGCATTGTTACAAAGTTTTGTAATAATTCCTTCAATCTCCATAGTCCTAGAAAATAAAATAGTAAGAGCACTTATAATAACATCTAATTTGGACTTAAAAGATTTGGTCATACTAATATCTTGACCTCTATGCATTTTAAAAGAAAAAAAAAAGAATCTATAAGAAGATAATATTAATTTAGATGAGGATAATTTGTAACCTCTAAAATACTTTAAGACCTTCAAAGAGAAGGGTGATCCACTTTCTCACAAAAAAGACAAAGCTCTAATATATGAAAAAAATATCAGTTTACAAGAGAATAATCCTCAACCTCTAAAGCATTGGTATACCTTCAAGTAGAGGAATAATCCACTCTCTAATAAAAATGATCCAACTCTAATATTGAAGATGAGGTCAATCTCAACAAATTATCAAGGATACAAGAATACAGAATAAAAGACTTGAATTAGGAGAAGATTTTAAGAAGAAATCAATAAAAATTCAAATTAAGCAGATGAATATATGAATAACACCAAGAAAGATGAACTAGAACTCTAAGAGATGCATTGTTAAGACTGAAAAACTCTTCAGCCTTCATCTCTATATATACTCTTGTCTAGGATGCTTCTTGAGCAGCTTCCATCAAAATAAGAAGCTTCTTGACCACCTTCTATCAATTGGGAAGCTTCTTGAGCTCCTTCCATTAACTAAGAAACTTCTTGAGCTACTTTCACCAACTAAGAAGCTTTTCAACTGACTTTCACTAATTCAAAAAGTTTCTAGAATATTTTAGAAGGTTCTATGAACCTCCAAAGTGTATGCCCTTAATATTTTGTTCCTTTATGATTCATATCCTTGATAGTTTGATAAGAGTGAAGATTCATTATTCTTATTTTATGTTTAAGAAGTGAGTGGATTATCTCACTTTTATTATTATATTTAAAGGTTACAGACTATCCATCTTTAAATCAATATTCTTTGCTTTCTAATCTTGATTTTTTTCTTGAAAGGGAGTGGATCATTTTTTTTGTAGAGATTTTTATTTGATATTAGAGGTTGCAAATTACCCTCTTTTAATTTGAATTGAGAAATTATTAAGTTGTCTAAAATAAAAGGAAAGATCATGGATGCTACACTTAGCAAAAGTGATAATAGATTTATAACTATTACAAATCTTTAAGAGCTTGTCAATACTTTTAGGGTGGAAATTTCACAAATCACTAATATCAATCATAGAAGTACTATTCCTATGTCTATGAAAGAAGTCCAAAGCTTACACCAAGAAATTATATAATTGAGGGAAGCAAGTAAATTGGCCTCACAAACAAATCTAAGAAGCCTTGCTTTTACAAGCATGAAAGAGGTAAAAATTAGTATGCCTGAGAAACTTGATCAAACAAGATCAAAATTTCAAGGATTTTTACAACAAGTCAAATTATATCTAAAGTTACATCCTTTCTAATATCCTAATGGATTTTCTCAAGTTAAATTCATAGGTGCACTTTTATTTAAAAGTATTTTTTTTGAATTTGCACCTTTGATGGAAAAAAATTTATAACTTCTTTATGATTAGAATTTATTCCTTGAAGTGTTTATAGCCACATTTGGAGGAAGTGATTGAGAGAGGGTAGCAAAAACCAAGCTCTTATTTTTGTGACAAGGATCATGTTTAGCTACAACATATATTGTAGAATTCCAAAATCTTGCTTACGATGTGGAGTGGAATGACAAAGCCCTTATCAATAAATTTTATTATGGGTTGAAGGATAATGTCAAAGATTTATTATTAATAATGCCAAAAGCGCATTCTTTGAAATAATTTATTGCTCAAGCTATTGCACGTGATAATTAATTATTTGAAAGGCATTTAAAACATTGATTTGGCTAGAGAGAAACAAGTCAATTGATGACAGCAACTCCTAAGTTTTCATAAATTTATTTGACTAAGCCAGATTTATTGCAAATTGATGCGACACACTTCAAACGTCTCATCAAATAAGAAAAGATTTGACGTCGTCAAGAGGGTTTGTATTTATATTATAAAAAAATAAAACATACTGTTCAACATTATCCAAAGAAGCAATACAATCATAAAATGAGGAGTATGGTTACTAAAGAAAATGTGTTGGAAAATAAGTTTTTTCAACTATAGTAGGGATGGTGTGCCTAAAATTATATGCAACACCTTGTAAAGGTCTTATTTTTTTCTCGGATTCCTCACCTTGCTTTATAATAGATGTATTTTTAGGATCTAAAAATTACAAAGTCTTTGCCTTATTAGATTTAGAAGCCTCAGCTTGTTTTATAAATAAAGACTTTGTAAAAAAATAAGAAATATCTCTAGTCAAGAAAACTAAATCCATACACGTAAAAGTCATAGATGGTTATTCACTATCTTTTGGAGATGTTATCTATGAGATTATTCCTTTAGATATAATAACTAAGGGATATAATAGCGTACTAATATTTAATGTGATTAGATCTTCTTCCAATCCAATTATTTTAGAATTATTATAATTAAAAAAATATAATCTTCAAATAAATCGGACTTCCTATAACCTTGATTTTTCTTATAGTTTAATCCAAAAATCTATTAATTAAGTAGATATATATTATTTTAATATATATAAATTCTTACTGATAGATATAAAAGTTATCATATATGCAACAAAAGAAGGATCATCTTTTATTATATATGCCACATCCATTTTGGATACTCAAAAGACTTCAAGTAGTATTCATAGCCAGTATTAAGATTTTCAAGATGTTTTTGAAAAAAAAAATATAGATATTCTTTTAGATCATTGATCTTATGATTATTTAATTGATCTTCAAGAGAGAATTCAACCACCATTTGGACCAATCTATAGTTTATCACCAAATAAGTTGATTGCATTAAAAGAATATATTAACAAAAATTTAACTAAAAACTTTATACACCATTCAAAGTCTCCAATAGAAGCTCCTATCTTATTTTTGAAGAAAAAAGATGGACCATTGGAGATGTGTATAAATTATTGAGGACTTAACAAGATTACCATCAAGAATAGGTATCTTTTATCTTTAATTTCAAGATTTCTTGATCAACTCAATCAAATAAAGGTCTACACAAAAATAGATCTGTAAAAAGTATACAACTTGGTCTATATTAAAGAAAGTGATGAATAGAAGACTTCAATTCAAACTAGGTATGGACATTTCAAATACAATGTTATCTCTTTTAGACTTATAAATGCACCAGTCGCTTTTTAATATCTTATGAATGATATTTTTTGTGAATTTCTTCTTAATTTTATTATCTACTATTTAAACGATATTCTAATCTACTCCAAGAACACAAAAAAATATGAACTTCATATTCATCATGTATTACAAAAACTTAGAGATGTAGGACTATATGCCAAGATATAAAAGTGTGTATTTCATATTATTCAAGTTGATTTTTTAAGATACATCATTTTGAATGATAGTCTTAAGGTGGATCTTAAGAAAGTTTAAACAATCATAGACTAAAAGATTCCAAGAATAGTAAGAGATGTGTAATGCTTTTTGAAATTTATCAATTATTATCGAATCTTTATTAAGAATTTTTTTCAAATTATAGCTCTACTTACATACTTAATTTGTAAAGAAAAACTTGAGTGGAATAAAGAAATAAAACCATCATTTAAAGCTTTGAAGACAATTTTTACTTCTGCACTAATCTTATATCACATCAATTTTTTTAAGGCATTTTTTTTATGGAAACAGATACATCAGACTTTATTTTAGATGTGATATTGTTACAAATGGGAGCAGATGATAAACTCCACCCAGTAGCTTTTTATTCTAAGAAATTTTCAGTAGTAGAGATTAACTAAAAAATCTATGATAAAAAACTTTTTGCAATTATAGATTATTTTCAAGCATAGCATCATTATCTAAAAAACACTTCTAATTCAATCATCATGTATATGGTGTCGAATGATGTGGTCTTCTATCTGGGAATACACTAGGTACCTGGCTGTAGAGAGTTTACTTGAAATTTGATGGCAAAAATTCAACAAGTAATTTGTCTTCAATAAAAAGGACAAACAATACAACAATCTCACAAAAGATAAGTTATGAATATAAATCCTTTTTTATTCAAGTAGGTTTGTACAAAAAAGGTTCAAATTTCCTCAAAAATCCTTCAAAACTTTATTCACCCGCAAAGATTTATTTCTTGCTGAACTTTAGAGTCTAATAACTCTTGATCCAACTATTCAATTTCTATGAAATTTAATTCAAAGTGTAGATAATCTTCTTAAATTTTACCACAAAAAAAAATCAACTATAAATTCATTTCCAATCGTCTAAAATCTCAAAATCCCTAGCAGGTACTTAAAACTCTAGCTCAAAGACACCCGAGCCTTATTTTCCTTATATCTCACAAATCCAAAATCCCATTGCCACAAATTTTTTGCACATAGTCTTGTGACATAAATACATACACTTTTGAAAATTTTGAGCCAAAAATCTATCAAATTGCATAAGATGTAGCTCAAAATGTAACCACTATGTAAGCGGGTCACTTATTGCCTTTAAGTCTATAAGTATTGATTTCAACTCCCAATATCTCCTTCACCTTAACTTGGATTTTATCAAGCCGTACATGAAAAGTATAGCCAAGAAAGTGCCCTTTCCAACCCTAGTTGCCGATCCTTGATTGCTCTCTATATATATACGAGTTATATCCAAAAGAGTGAGAATAGGTCCAAAATTGACACCTTAACTTTGAGCGCCTATAACTTCTTCATAAAAAGTGCAAATCACACAAAATTTGTACCTAAATCAGATCCAAAAACCTAAACCTTATGATCCTAGCCTCTAATGTTTGACTCCTCTCGAAAAAAAAATCCTAACTCCTAATAAATCCTCGGGCAGCCTCCTTGAAGCCCATTGGGCATGATTTTTGGCCAATTAGAATAGAGATTTCTATCATCCACCTCTTTTCATCCACATAGATGACCAAACTATCCTTTTTACATTAAAAACCCTTTTCTAATCCTTCTTCTTATAAGATTTATATATTTTGTGCTTTAAGCATCAAATAAAAGAAATAAATAAGATCTTACGGATCTCACCAATGTCTAACAAAGGTGATTTAACATATATACAAGTTATTATCAATATAAAATTAATTTCAAAAGTTATTATTAAAAAAAAAAAAAAATTGTATAAACCTGAATAATAATCTTTTTAATAGATCCCTTCTAAACTAGCAACCTAATCCTATCTTATAACCAATAAAAGTCCATTGATTTGGCTCTCATTTAGCTATGTAGTAAATTATATATTAAATATACATGTACAATTTTTTTACATAATAGCCAAACCACAACATAACAATGGATCACAAGAACTTCAAGTATTTTATGTTAATATGCATGTTGAATTGTTTTCAGGCTTGTTAGAATATGTCTTTATCAAGCTTCAAGTTCATTATCACTTATCGGCAAAAAAAAAAAAAAAAACCTTTCTGATGCTCTTTCTAGACATTCTTATCTTGTACCAAAAGAGAGAGATTTAGCTTTGATTAATAAAGAATAATCTTCTTGAAGCCAAAGCATTTTCATCTTCGAGCAATGAATCAACATTGATTATTGATTTAATTTTTGTCTAGTAAATCCAGTCAAATATGTCTTTAGACATTCTTGTTCATGAGATTAAAAATAATTCATCTAAGTCTCATGATACTTCTAAGTTTGAGTTCAAAAATAATTTATTTTATTTCAAAAGATTCCTATATGTTCCAAAAAGTGAAGCATAATTACATGCTCTTGAAGCTCATCATAACTTTCCTACAGCATGACATTTTAGATATAATAAGACTTTGGAGCTAATATCAAGAGATTTTTGGTGGCCTCAAATATGGAAGGTTGTTGAAGAGTTTGTACAATTGTGCAACATTTGTTGAAGATCAAAAATTCCTTGTCATCAATCTTATAGACTTTTTCAACTATTACTTATATCAGAACAGCCTTGGTCTTTTGTTTCTATGGATTTTATCATAGATCTTTCAAATTCAAGTTCATATGACTCTATATTTGTGATTATAGATCGTTTCACTAAGATGGCATATTTTATATCATGTATAAAATCTATTATTGATAAAAAAAAAAAAAAAAAATTCTTCTCGAATAATATCTATTATTATAATAGATTATTAAAAGATATTATATCAAATAAAAGAACGTAATTTGTATCAAGATTTTAGAGAATCCTTTTCAAAATATTAAAGTTGGATATAAAACTATCTTCAGCCTTCCATCCTCAAATTGATGGACAAACGGAATGGATAAATCAAGTTTTGGAGCAATATTTGAAATGTACTATCAACTATCATTAAGATGATTGCACAATTCTTTTGCCAATGGCAGAGTTTGCTTATAATAATTTAATACATTCTTCTACTCAAAAAACTCCATTCTTTGCCAATTATGGTTATCATCCACAACTTGATACTTTTGACTTTTCAAAAGCTGATAATCTTACAACAAAAAATTTGGCAAATCGGTTGTTAAAATTATATGCAACAATGAAGGCACAATTAAAAGAAGCTCAAGAATGACAAAAAATCAATACAGATGTCTATTATAAGTAACAGCCTCAATTCCATGTGGGTCATAAAGTATGGTTATTTTGTCGTAATATCAAGACTATCTATCCTTGTAATAAGCTGGATTATTGTAAGCTTAGACCATTTCTAATTTGTAAATACATTAATCTAGTTGCTTATCAATTACACTTGTCAAAATCTATGAAAAACTATTATGTATTCTACGTATTATTGTTGAAGCTATACAAGACAATGGACATACAAAGAAGAAGACAAATACCACTACCTCCTATAGAAATGGATAACAATGAAGAATTTGAAATGGAAGAGGTCTTAGATTCAAGGCGACATCAAAATTGGCTGAAATATCTTATACATTGGCGTAAATATAATATTAATGAATGCACATGAGAGCCATCTAGGAATCTAGAAAATACATTAACAAAAATCAATGCATTTTATTAATGACATCCATTAAAACCAAGATGAAGAGTCAAAAAAACCTTTCAAAGATTAGAATATGTGACAAGCACAATTTGGCGCATCTTGGACTTCTTCAACATGTAATCACCATTTCTTGTAGAACTCGTCCCTAGAAGAGGAGGTAATATCATGTGCATAAGATCTACTCCAGTAATTATATAATTAATATAGATAGATAGAAATAAGTAAAAATAAATTAATTTGGTAATATCTTATAAAGAAGTTTCTTAGAAACTTTATATACACAAATTCACCTTTATACATGTCTATAGATGATTGGTAGATTAGAAACTTGGCCAACAAGCTAGCCACATGTCACACATGTTGATAGCTTATGAAACAAGCTAAGCACGTGGTACACATATAGGAAACTTGTTTAGCAAATTTGACATGTGTCTTGCAAATTGGACAAGTATTAGAGGTCCTATAGAATGCAACAACATAATTTTTAAATAGATAGTTGTCAAGGACATGAACTAAAATAGATGCGTAAGTTAGTAAAAATTATATCAAAAAAAAATAATAAGATAAAAATAAAGAAGTATGTATATTCAAGACAAAATTGGAATGACTATTGCCAAAGATTAGAAAATATATGAGACTCTTGAGCTAGATTAGAAACAAGAAAAGAGTTGATAAGAGTGAAGAGGGCTTCACTCTTGTCTCTATATATACTATCTATCTAAAAGCTACATGGTGATATTCTATAGGACCTCCAACACGTATCTAATTTACAAGACACATGCCAAATTTGTAAAACAAGTTTCTTACATGTGCGCCACGTACTTAGCTTGTTCCACAAGCTACCAATATGTATGATACATGGCTAGCTTATTGGCCAAGTTTTTAACCTACCAATCACCTATAGATTTGTATAAAGGTGAATCCATGTCTATGAAGCTTCTAGGAATCTTCTCTATAAGATATCAACTTATTTTATTTGTCTCCATCAATCTATATTAATTAGATAATTATTAGAGTAAATCTTATGTCCGTGATATTATTCCCCCTTTTAGAGACAAGTTCCACGAAGAGCGGTGTCGTGATGTAATATGACTATTAGGTGAAAGAGTGTGAAAATAGTATATTATAGAAGATCTTAGTTCAAAATATTGTAGCAAATTATCTTAGAAAAATAGATAATAGTAAAAAAGGAGTAAAACTAATGAATGTTAATGCTGCCTTTTTTACAAATGAGCTTCTATTTACTTTGTAGGGCCATAAGTAAGGCAAAATAAAGTAGATTGAAAAATAAAATAATATAGGCATATATAGGAGGGGATTAAGAAGAGGTTTCAGAAAAATTTACCACAAAAATCTCAAAATAAATACCCAGAAAGGACCGGTTATGAGCTAGGATCAAAATCAAACCCCAAGGCACAATACCGCGTGCCTATGGCGGATCTAGGAGGTTTTTGCAGATCGAGAATTGAGGTTAGAGAAGAGACTTAAAGGATTTTGTATAGGAATTGGTTTTGAGAGATTTGGAGAAAAAATGACTTTGTAATAGCTTTGGAAAATTAGGCTTGTTTTGGGCAACTAGGGATTTTGTGAAATAAAATAGGGTTGATGTTTTAAGCAATTCTAGAAGTTTTGCAACATATCCACAGCTGAAAATTTGTGGATTTTTGGGTATTGTTGTTGTTAATGTGTGCTACAAATTTGAGATGAATCTAATAATTTAATTGTACGTAATTGGGATTTAAGTAGGTCAAGGTCTCGAAAATTAAGTTTTGAGGGTTTGTTAGGATTTTTGAGATCTTGAGCAATCTGCCATTTGGATTGGAGTAATTTTTATTTGTGTGAATAGTAGACTTATTTTCCTATACACATGAGTGATTTGACACTGATTGAATGGTGAAGAAGGGAGAAATCGACACTAGAAGGTCAGCATCAAGGTTGTAGAAGGAGGCTGGCCAACATCTGAGAAGTTTTTAGGATTTTTCTTCCATTTAGTAAGTTCGATTTCCTTCAAATTTGTTATGCTTGTTGTTGACTAAGAGATTGAAAGGTATACAAAGTTTTAAGTAAGATCAATAGTCTAATCAACAGATATTGAGGTTCTAATTTTTCCTAGAGTTGATTTGAATTGGTTAGAATTTGGTTTAAGATTTGGTTAGGATTTGGTTTAGGATTTAGGATTTGCTTAGGATTTGACCAAGGTTTGACTTAGGGATTGATTTAAGGTTTAGGATTTTTTTTGGATTTGATTTAGGATTTAGGATTTGACTTAGGTTTTGACTAGGATTTGACTAGGATTTGACCAAGGTTTGACTTAGGGTTTGATTTAGGTTTTGACCAAGGATTGACTTAGGGTTTGACTTAGAATTTGACTAGGATTTGATTAGGATTTGACTTAGGATTTGACTTAGGATTTGATTTAGGTTTTGACTTAGGATTTGATTTAGGTTTTTGATTTGACTTAGGGTTTGATTTAGGATTTGACTTAGGATTTGACTTAGGTTTTGATTAAGGTTTGATTTAGGGTTTGACTTAGGATTTGATTTAGGTTTTGACTAGGCATTGATCTAGGATTTGAATAAGATAAGACTTAGGATTTTAAGATTTTTATTTTTAATATTTACTAAATTTAGTATTTTGTATGTTATTTTCTTTTATGATTAATGCATGATTCATTTACTCTTCTTTGTAATTTCTTTAAGATTAGATCAATATTTGATTAATATTGTTAAAATTTAATAGAAGTTATTTAAGATTCTATTAGAGTTGTTAGGATCTTGTTATTGTGTATTTCCTTTTTATCTTCCACAGCCAGGTGCTCGGAGCATTCTTAAGCAAAATTGCATGTATTACGACAACGGTGATTACATATTGAAGAAATCTAGGATATGTCAAATTGTGCTAGCTATATATTTTGATCTTTGTTTCCTTTGAAGGTAGTTGATAGGTCCTTTCAGCCATCAATAGTATCCCATATCAAAGAAAGAGGACCACCCTATTATTTGATCATTGTTGAGGCCTTAATAACTTTTTTCAAAAAAAACATTTAGAACACCATCAAGAGTAGTTCCTACCTCTAAGAGTATTACCAAACATCGATAGTCTCTTCCAAGGTTATGATATCAAATACGTTGTATTTCACCATTAATCCAAGAAAGAATATATCATTCTTGAAGGTCATCATCTCTATTGTGTCATCTTCAAGGTTGTGATAGTCGTAATGTCTCATTTGATAAGTCAAAAAACGATGGTTCTTGAGCTGAATTTGTTGGTTGTTGATCCTCCATCTCTTTAGCATGAACAAATTCAAAGAAATAGCAAATAATGATACAAGATAGAATGAGACCTCTATAGAACCTATTTTGCTTTATAGCAAAGATTTTCTTGATTTTTTATCTTGGTTTTGATGGATATCATCAATGAAATGTATTGACTTTTTCAAATGCATTTATTAGATTCTTAGATGGCTCTCATGTACGTTCACTAATAAAAAGTATAAACAAGAATAATTTCTACTTAATACTTAATTATCTTGATTCAATAGGAACTTAAGATATTTAAAAAAAGATTTATAAAAGTTTCTTAGATAATTTTCTTATTTTAACAGCTAATAGATAAAAGTTAGTTATTAGATTTTCCTTCTAGGTTGTACAAACTTTGTTACTCCTTTTAAAAAGCCATAAGTTAATAAAAATATAATAGAGAAGATAAATAGTTAATATGGTTGATACTAGTAATTAGTTGAGGATAGGATTAAGCTTAATAATCTTTAGAATAAATTAGATTGATACCCGAGGGTCAACCATATATGAGATAGGGTCAAAATTAGACCTCTAGCCACAAAAATGGCCACCAAGGGCAAGGGATTGAATCATTTAGAGATTGGTGACTAAGATTAGAGATTAGTTTCAAGCTTGTTCTAGAAACATTAGGCTTGTTTCTATAGGATTTGGAAGGACTTACCAATCGCTATCTAAAATCAGGGTTTGTACTAGAGGTAAAGTTTTTATGCAATAAAATTAGGACCAGCACTTTTAGCTATTGTGTGCAACTGAAGTGACATCTATAGTTGTAATTTTGATAGTGTATAAGTGATTGAGTGTGCTAAGATTTAATAAAAATTTATAACAATCTAATGATGCAATTGAGATTTATATGATCTTTAGTACAAAGAGATACCAGAAATTGGCAATTTAGGGTTGTTTTGGATTTCTACAATATCTAAAGATCTATTAGTTAAATCAAGATGAAATTTGGTATAATATTAGAAGACTTAAATGACAAGCTATATATCAAATTTTAGCTGAAGTTAATAGTTGGAAAAGGAGAATTTGCCACTAGAATATCTGCATCAACCTTCAAGTCAACAACCAAGTGATATTAATGAGAGTTTTGATAGATTTTCCAAAATCTGAAAGTTAGATTAGATTGAAAATTTTTGAGCATATAGAAGACTTATATTTGCATTTGTATGCAAAGTTTCACACCAAGTTGATAATTAGATTAAAAATTAGAACTTATTGAAGTTCATTGCATAAGACTAAGATTTGTAAAGAAAAATCTTAGTTGCTTGATTGTGACAAATAATAAAGCAATTAGGATTTATATGTGGATAAAGTTATCAGAAAGAGTATTTTTAAGCACTTTGTATTAACTTAAGCACTTTCATATTAATATTCAATGACATTCTTCTTATACGGATGAAACTTATTAAGGATTCTTGGATATTTGTGAATCACAGCTTCACCTCCCACAACCAGGTGCCTGATGCATTTCCAAATAGGACAACACATAATATAACACCGCGCCAATGCATAAGATATTCCAGTTGATTTTGATACCATCTTTAATCAAAAATCTCTTCTATCTTGAATTTTTCATTGTTGTCCACTTCTATAGAAGGCGGTGGCATTTATCTTCTTTCTTATATATCCACTTTCTTATGTGACTCCAGTAGTGACACGTGGAATACATGATAGATCTTCATAGATTTTGGTAGACATAATCGATAAGTAACTAGATTGATTTGTCTACAAATTGAAAAAGGTCCAAGCCTACAATAATCTAGCTTGTCGCAAAGGTGAATAGTCTTCATATTACAACGAAGTAATCATATCTTATTGCCTACATGGAATTAAGGTTGTTCCTTGTGATAGACATTTGTATTGATTTTTATTTTTATTTTTGAGCTTTCTTTAATTGTACCTTTATTGTTGCATGTAGCTTTGACAACCGATTTGCCAAATCTTCTAATATAGGATTATCAATTTTTAAAAAATCAAAAATATCAAGTTGTGGATGATAACTATAATTTGCAAAGAATGGAAATTATTGAGTAGATGAATGTATCAAATTATTATAAGCAAATTGTGCCAATAGGAAAAGAGTTGTCCAGTCATCTTGATGATAATTGATGGTACATCTCAAATATAACTCCAAAATTTGATTTACTCATTCGGTTTGTCCATCAGTTTGAGGGTGGAAAGCTGAAGATAGTTTTATATCCACCTTCAATATTTTGAAAAGGATTCTCCAAAATCTTGATACAAATTGTGTTTCTCTATCTGATATAATATCCTTTAGTAATTCATGATAACAATAGATATTATCAAAGAAGAATTTAGTTGTTTTTTCACCTATAATAGATTTTGTGTACAGTACAAAATATACCATCTTGGTAAAATGATCTACAATCATGAATATAGAGTCATATGAACTTGAATTTTGAAGATCTATAATAAAATCCATAGAAATAGAAGACTAAGATTGTTTTGGTACAAGTAATAGTTAGAGAAGTTTGTAAGATTGGTGACGAGGAATTTTTGATCTTGAACAAATGTCAGACGATTGTACAAACTCTTTAATAGCCTTCCACATCTAAAGCCACCAAAAATCTGTTGATATTAGCTCCAAAGTCTTATTATATCCAAAATATCTTGCTCTAAGAAAGTTATGATGAGCTTCAAAAGTATATAATTATGCTTCATTTTTTAGAATATGTAGGCGTTCTTTGAAATACAGTAGATTATTTTTGAACTCAAACTTGGAAGTATCATGAGACTTAGATGAATTATTCTTAATCTCATGGATAAGAAGATCTGAGGACATACTTGATTGAATTTACTTGACAAAAGTAGAATCAACAGTCAATGTTGATTTCATTGCTCAAAGTTGAAATTGCTCCGACTTAAAGAAGATCATTCTTTGTTGATCAAAAGCCAAATTTCTTTCTTTTAATATAAGATAAAAATGTCTAGAAAAGGCATCAGACAAACCTTATTGATTTCCTAGCCGATAGATGATAATAAACTCAAATCTTGACAAAAACATACTCCAATGAGCCTAGTAATGATTCAACACACATACTGACATGAAATATTCAAGATTCTTGTGATCCGTATATACGGTAATTGGACTAGAAGTGCTTTTCAAATAGTAATGTCATTCTTAAAAAGAATCCTTAATTATAAAAAGTTCTTTATCATGGATTTTATAGTTGATTTTTGCTACTAAAAAATTTTCTAGAATAAAAAGCTACAGGGTGGAGTTTGTCATCTACTCCCATTTGTGATAATATCGCCTCCAAAGCAAAGTTTGATGCATCTGTTTCCATAAAAAATGCCTTAAAAAATTCAACGCAATATAAGATTGGTGCAGAAGTAAAAGTTATCTTTAAAGCCTCAAACAATGCTTTTGTTTCTTTGCTCCACTTGAGTTTATCCTTACAAGTTAAGCATATAAGTAGAATTGTAACTTGAGAAAAGTTTTTGATAAAGATTCGATAATAATTGATAAATCTCAAAAAATATTGCATATCTCTTATTATTTTTAAAATCTTCCAATCTATGATTGTCTGAATTTTTTTAGGATCCATTTTGAGACCATCATTTGAAATGATGTATCCTAAAAAGTCAACTTGAGTAATGTGAAATATACACTTTTCCATCTTGGCATATAATCTTGCATCTTTAAATTTTTGTAACACACAACAAACATAAAATTCATATTCTTCTATATTCTTAGAGTAGATCAAAATGTCATCTAAATAATAGATAATAAAGTCATCAAGAAACTCACAAAAAATATCATTTATAAGATGTTAAAAAGAAGCTGGTGCATTTGTAAGTCCGAAAGGCATGATATTATATTCAAAATGTCCATACCTTGTTTAAAATACAGTCTTCCATTCATCACCTTTTTTGATATGCACTAGATTGTATGCTCTTCTTAGATCTATTCTTTTATAGATCTTAGCTTGATTCAATTGATCAAGAAGTTCAGATATCAAAGGTAGAGGATATCTATTTTTGATGATAATCTTAATAAATCCTTGATAATCTATACACATTCGTAGTAATCCATTTTTTTTTTTTATAAATAAGATAGGAGCTCCTATTAGAGATTTTAAATGGCGTATAAAATTCTTGGCTATGTTCTTATCAATATATTTCTTGAGTTTAGCCAATTCATTTTGTGATAAACTATAGATTGGTCCAAATAGAGGTTGAGTTCCCTCTTTGAGATCAATTGAACAATCATATGGACAATGCTGTGGAAGAATATTTGTATTTTTTTTTAAAAAAATGTCTTGATAATCTTGATATTGGCTTGGAATACCACTTGAAATCTTTCCACTATCAGAGATAGATGTGGCATAAATAGTAAAAGATGATCCTTCTTTTGTTGCATTTATAAAAAAATTTATGCCTACAAATACGGATTTTGCTATACTAGACTTATGGCTTGTCACTTGACTAATGGAACTTTTATTAATGCTTTGAAAAAAATCAAGTCTATGAGAAATCCAATTTATTCAAGGATTATATTTTTTTAGCCATGATAAATCTAAAATAATTAGATTAGAAGGAGATTTATTTATATTAAAGATTATACAATTATTCTGACTATCTATTGTTATATTTATAAGAAGGGTTTTATTAGTAATATCTCCAAAGGATAACAGGTGACCATCTATGACTTCTACATATACAGATTTAATTTTCTATATTGAAGGTATTCTATAATTTTTAATAAATTCTTTATCTAAAAAATACGCTAAGGCTCTTGAATCTAATAAGGCAGAGGCTTTGTGATTTTTAGGTTCCAAACAAAATTCTATTATAAAACAAGGAGAGGGTTTTGAGGAGAGAATAGGACTTTTACTAGAAATTGTACACAATTCCAACTGCACAATCTCTATTATAGCTGGACAAATTTATTTTTTGACATATTGTCTTCTTTGACAATTGTACTTCTGATTTTGTAGTTGCATCATTTCTTTGGATAATGCTGAACAGTGTGCTTGGATTTTCCACAATATAAACATAATCCTTCTTGACGATGATAAGTCTTTTCTTGTTCAATAAGAGGTTTAAAACATACCGCGTCAATTTGCATGTCTTCTACTTTTGAATGTACATATTGAAAAGACATTGATGTTGTTATTGTATTATAATAACATTAGAGCTTTGTTGTGCGACTCTCATATCGAAATTCAAAAAATCAATTGTCATACTTTATAGCAAAATCAATTGCTTGACTCAATGTTTGAGGATTGCGTAAGTTGAGCATCAATTTTTTTACCTCATATTATAATCTATAGAGAAATTTGCTAATAAGTGTGGCATTATTCCACTTAATGTCAATTGCTAGTTGTCAAAATTGTGAAGCATATGATATCTCTGATAGATTATCTTGTCGCAAGATACGGATCTTATTGGTTGTGACACAAATTGTATCATATTTTCCATATATAGATCAAAAATTTACTAAAAATATCTCCAAATTATCTAATATTGGATCATATTATTCAAGAAAGGATAAAAATCATAATAAAGCAGAGCCTGAAAGTAGTGTTTTAATAAACCTAACTTATGATCCTTGGGTTAGATAACTTTGGAATTGAAGTTTGATCACCAATTGTACTTGATTGATAAATCTTTAAAATTTAGATCTGATACCATCAAACTTCTCTAGAAAAGTAATTTTTGGTTCTTTGATACTTGAATGGTGTTCAATCGTAGGTAAAGTGGTATGGCTTGAAGCAGCTCAAATCATCTCTATATCTTCACTTCATGCTAATCTTATTGCTTCTTGTGGTGGTGCATTGAATTGGTACATTGCAAGTATTAATTATCTCATGTGCTCTTTTATTTGTGTCATTACACTCTTCATTTCAGCAAGCTTTGCGACAATAGAAAGAAAAGAAAGTATCTACTTTTACTATAAAATAAAGTATTCAAGAACAAAGAAATTTTTTTAGAAATAATATCAGTTTAGAAGTGGATAACCTATAACTTCTAATATGCTTATGTCTTATCAAAAAAAAGGAGTAATCCACTCTTAATCAAGAAAAGACAAAGCTTTGATATTGTAACTTCACTCTTGTCAATCTATCAAGAACATGAACTAAAACAGATGTATAAGTTAGTAAAAACTATGTCAAAGAAAAATAACAAGATAGAAATAAAGAAGTATATATATTCAAAAAGAAATTGAAATAGTTATTGCCAAAGATTAGAAAATATATGAGACTCTTGAATTAGACTAGAAGTAAGAAAGGAGTTGACAAGAGTGAAGAAGGCTTCACTCTTGTCTCTATATATATTATCTATCTAAGAACTATGTGGCGGCATTCTATAAGACCTCCAATACGTGTTTAATTTGTAAAACACATGTCAAACTTATAAGACAAGTTTCCTATGTGTGTGCCACGTACTTAGCTTGTTCCACAAGCTACCAACATGTGCAACACATGGCTAACTTATTCTACAAGCTATCAATATGTGCGACATGTGGCTAATTTGTTGGCCAAATTTTTAACTTATCAATCACCTATAGACATGTATAAAGGTGAATCTACATCTATAAAGCTTCTAGGAAGCTTCTCTATAACATATTAATTTATTTTACCTACTTCTATCAATCTATATTAACTAGATAATTATTGGAATAAATCTTATATTCGTGACAATAATATATATAGAGACAAGAGAGAAGCCTTCTTCACTCTTATCAATGCCTTTTTTGCTCTTAGTCTTGTTTCAAGAGTCTTTAGTCTTCTTGTCTTTGGCGATAGTCATTATAATTTTAATATTATTCCATCTTTGAGTGATTTTCTATTCTTTTGAATGATATGAGAGTATATTGATATTTTGTTCATTTATGATTCATGTTCTTGACAGCTACATACTGAAGTTTTATAGCATTTGGATATTTAGTTTGTAAGATATGAAGAATTTAATACATATGTGTCTATAAACAAGGATTTGGACCTATTATTAGGATTTTGGCAATATCTAAAGATTGGCAATGGATCAACACTTGAAATTTGTTGTGGTAGTAGTTAAAAATATATCAATACTTTATGAAGAATTTGAGTACTTTGGGTGATCTAATTAAGAGATATGCACTATTGAAGTTTGGAAAAAATCTCCCTTAAGGTTAATGAAGGATTTAGTATATTTTGTCACATTTTAAAAATTCTAGAGTACTTGAGGCTTGTGCACTTGATGTAATTGCCCTTTTTAGAGATAATTTTATATAAATTTTGGATTTTTATCTATCTTGATATTTGAATGAGAAATTAGTGATAGCCAGAAGTCCAATGTTTTTTTGAGACAAACTCTCTCTATTCTAAGACTAACATCTCGAATAAACAAGCAATTGGGGTCTTATCTATAAAAGATTATTTTATTTTGACTCTAAACACATACTCTAGAAATAGAGCAATGTAGATTACATAAAAAATATTGACACAAGACAATTAATATTTGATTACATTTTTTAATTCAACTGTACTTTACTTTCTTTCTAAAGCAAAAAATAACTTATCGTTGTTATGTCTTCTATCAAAGCTAAGTACATTGCTATCGCTATAGCAACAAAGGAATTGTTCTAGCTTCAAACTTTGTTCTTTGAACTTAGCTATGAAATGAAACTTCTCAGCATCTTATACTGTGTTAATCAATTGTCAATTGCTCTTATAAAGAACCCTAGGTTTTACAAGCAAGAAAGGAGTTGCTCTAACTTCAAATTTTGTTCTTTGAACTTAACTATCAAGTCAAACTTCTCAACATCTTATACTGCGTTAATCAATTGTCAATTGCTCTTATAAAGAACCCTAGATTTTACAAGTGACCAAAACATATTGATATTAAATATCACTTTTTCCATGAAAAAGTTGACTCCAAGCTTATAGAACTACAATTCATCCCAACTTCTAAGATGTGGACTAACATCCTAACTAAGTCCCTACCAAAAATCAAGCATAATGCATGCGCATTAGCTCATTGTCTTTGCAATTTTCAACACTTAACTTCTCTGACTTGATCAAGGGGGAAGTGCTGATATCTAATCAACTTCATTCAAAGTTATCAAACTACTGATACGAGTAGTTCAACAGTAGTTCAACATCCACATCTCCCTTATGCAGCTGAAGGGGGAATGTTACTACAAGACATAAGCAGGGTCATCAAACTTGTCAGCTAGCATAGACATACAGTCACACCTTTATATTATATGTAGAGACACACCTGCTTAGTATCAATAGCTATAGCACTTAAGTTATGAAATGGCACATCTGTATGCTATATAAATCCTTGTTTAAACTCTCATGAGTTTCATATATATATATATATATGAATACATATACATTTTACACTTTCTCCTTGTTCTTATAGTACAGTCAAACTGACTGCTGTCAGATTCTCCAAAAGATGTCGCTCGAGCACGGTAATCAATGGTTTCTTTTAATCAAGGACAGGTAGTGACAGCGCTGGCCGGGAGCAGCATCTGGCTTGCTGTAACCAGGAATCAACGCTTGTAGGTCTCTTCCTTCGGTTCCAGATATGATAGCAACAGGATTAATCTACAACTGTTGGAACTTTTAATCGGCAATTGCCAACTGTATCCTGTGGTGTGCCCACGGAAATTTTATTGAACATGCAGAGACAAATGCACAAAGATGCCTCGGTGAATTCGCGATAAAAGCGAGAACCCTCATTGAATGTAGGACGCTTTAGTAAGTTAAATCCAATGAATGCTACCGAATAAATGATTGAAACAGTAAATGTTGCAAAGGAGGAGTTTATGCACATGGAGCTCAAATGATTGGCAAAGATGATCCAACTAGAGATTTTCATTTGACAAACGACTGAAAAATCAACGCCCAGGGCATTCTATCGTCACTCCGTAGTCATGGTTTATGCTTCATTATGTGAACCTCTGATTATTCAAATGAATCCCCTACATTTGATCGGAAAATTCATTCAGCAAGCACAACGATTTCTGCAAATGCTTCAAAGAGGATGTGGAAAGAACTCACATCATAGCTCTCGGTGTGCGTTAGGTGTGCCGCTCCTGGTGAGCGATTAAATGATGCTAAAACAACAATATTCTATTTCGCGAAGAGCTACCTGGACCATTAGGCAAGGGATGCATCTCGCACGAAACAGTAACAGTGCTCTGTTACAATCCCATGTTCTGAGCTGCAGGAAGAATGGCATGTCGAGAATGCCGCTTCATGCAAGTTGGGTTGCTGCAACCACCTTTTAACCATCTGACCGGTCATTACTCTGAAACCAAAAATGGTCAAGAACGAGTGAGAATCTGGAGATTTGTGCACCATATGAAACTAGAGCACTACCAAGTTCAGTATGTTCATCACAATCAAAGTACTCAAAATCCTCTGCTATTTCTGTAGATAAATCTAAAACTAAAAGCAGGTGCATTGACTCCTACAAAATCACAGCACAATGGTTCATTTCAGGACATTCTTCAAATCAATTCAGCATACCTCGTAGGGAAGTCTCGAAGCCGCAATTGGTCACATGCTTTGCTAAAGTTTCACCAAGTTCACGCTTGGTAGCCTCAAGCTCCGGGGTTAATTGCACCTCTGCGATTCCTGTCTCAAAATCGACATTCGCTTCTTTCACTTGTGGCTGGCATAAACAACACCAACAAATCATCCATAAGAAAGACAAATTCTATATATATATACATCGGCATCCGGCCTTGTGGCTAGAAATGAGAACCTAACTCAAAGTTCATATCTGTCTTGGAACTCAACAACTACACGATACAGAAACATTCCAATGTTTGAATCGAAATCATAGGTCAAGCAATACCTGAGATTCCAATATCCTTTTGACTGATGCAGAACACCCTCCACAAGACATGCCCTGCAGATAAGCAAAAAAAGAACAAAAGAATAAAAGAAATGTTAAAATATGTCTGGGTCACTTCTAGTTGTTGACATGCATCGCAGTTCAAGAGGTATTGAGAACTGCCGCGCAATTCCAGAGATGAGCTACGGAAACACACTGCAAAGGTCATTACCCCAACATTGAGAAAGATGACATCCTCTGTAACACCACCAGTCGAGGACTCGCCAGTGGCTGCCGCAGTAAGTCCTTTGTCTTCACCTCTCCTGCCAAAGCTAAAGCTCTTGGAAATGCTTGCCACTCCAAATCCAAGCTGAGCAAAGTTGAAATAATATATCAAAATTAACCTCGTTAGCAGGCGAGACAGTTCCAGGGCAAATACACCCTCGAAGCTATAGACATTCTGTCAACAGCTTGAATAACGAAGGGCACTCCCAGACCTCATGGCATTGCAACTAGAGGTGATTGGCAATTGCCACCGTAGACTTCAACGGCAATGTTAAATGAAATCTATACAGTTCTGAAACCAAAAAATTCCAGATTGTGGTCGTTAGCCACTTCATACCACAGGTAATCTTTCATCATCCCTGAGGTGACAATTCCAACCCTAGCCACACGGAACTCAGATTCATTGTATTGAACACCCACTCCAATCTCTTTTGTATATTAAAGATCCCAAAACATGGAATGGACAACATCACCTTCGCAACCAACTCCATAATCATGAAGAAAAGATTTAGTTAACAAATACCTGCTGCTGACTAAAATTGGAGCATTGTGGAGAGCTCAATCTGCTGATGACCGCCACCCCTGGACTCCGGCGCTTCAGCTGGGGAAAAGACGCAAGAACTGTAGAGGAGGCAAACATTTCAGAAGCACGCAGCTGCTGGAAGGTACAGGTCGCACCCAAGATCGCCGATGGCATCACCATAGGTCGAGCCATACTCGGAGCAGCTAGAAAAGCAAACTGAACCTAAATACTACAATTCTAAACCCTTTCCTGCACTGACAATCCTCCTAACAAGCATCCATCGCCGATTCTACAACCTTGCACTGCAAATGAAACGCCGTCGTATCTCGAAATTCCTTCTCCAAAACATCAACCCCTCACAGTATCCTTAAAGGCACAGCAAGCGTTGTACACAGCTCAGAACCGAGTGAGACAAGGTTCTTTCGGTGTAATTGTGGTTGTGGCAAATTGTATCGTGAGGTCTGGCGCAGCAAAAATCTGATGATCCTGTGCTTCTTATCTATCTGTGCCCCCCCCGTGACTCGTTTGTGCCACCTGGACACCCCCCGCCAAGACTTCGGATGACGTGGAGACCTGTGCGAGTCCACGTCATCCGAGCCACGCTCTGACACGGTGGCATGCGTGTCCAGGTTTGAACGACTGCGAAAAATGCAATTACTATGGAGAGTGGGAAGGCGTGTCAATATGAAGGAAATGAGATGAATTAGCCGGACAAGTTCTGTATGTACAACTCTTAAATGGAACATAATAATAATTATTATTATATTTTCCATGATTTAAGTTATAAATTTATAATATTATAACTTTGAAAAACTGAGAAAAGTGTTTTGGCTTTTATAACATTTGTATTTGTAAATTCAATGGACTAATCACAATAGATTACTCATTAAATTCAATGCAAGACTTATATTGAAATGAATGTCTTGGTAGTAATTTTGCATATTTCTTTGATTGTAGATCATTCATTCTAAAAAATAAAAAATAAAACTCAGACTCTTATTATATGTTTAAAAATCAGTGATAAAAAATTTTAAAAAAAAAGAAAAAAGAAAAAAAGAAAGTTGACTACCAACTTATATTGGTTGCTCTTTTTATTTGGTATTTTTTAAATAATTTATTTTCTACTGTTCAAATGAATGGAATTCTTGCAAATTACAAAGAAACAAATTGTTTTGGAGGTGGCAATTTTAACAATCACACATGTCATCTCACACAAACAATCATGGAAGATTTTATATGAACCTAATAATCAAAAATAAAATAAATAAAACAAAAATCAAGTATTGTGAGACAAAGTGCATGTTGCAATTATTAGAGCTTTAAGGTATCAAATAATCAATAAATGAATGTTTATTGCATTCCTTTAATATTTTTTAAGATTTCATTGAAAATCTGTAACACTAGGAAGAACTTTTTTTTATTCCATATCAATGGAACTTGTATGAAAAACATAAAATTCTACACCAAAAATAAAATTATGCATAAACAAATAGAATGTCATGGAATTTATTTATTTGACTATCTACTGTACATACTAGTTAAAGAAAATGCAAGTCACAACTCAATACATGGAATGCTTCATTTGAAACATAATTTTACATCAAAACGTAAGAGTTCGAAGTTTTACTGTTTTACTTTTAAAAAGTGTGATACATGTGATTTTTTAGAATCATTCAGAACATTTGTATCCTAAATATGTTGGTCTATCATCATCACGGAGAAAAAAAATAAAAAAATAAAAACAAGCAGTAACGTAGAATCCAGATTTTAGAATATCATCCAAAACGCTGTAACTTAATTACAATTAAAAAAAGTAAAAAAGTAAAATCTTGTAAGGTTCCTTGAATTATGTATTTATTTATTTTTGTAATTCAAGGTACATATACCTAGTTATATAAATATTTTTCTACATGTTTCTCATTTTCTACCTCTTTGTTACAAATATTTATTGATTAGTTTATTTGTGATTTCAATTCATTACACAACGCAAGAATAATGGGTTACATTTGTGTTTGTGAGAAAGCTGGCTTGGATGTGACTTGAGGCAACCATCAAAATCACGGGGAGCTGTCACAGAATGGCGATATTTTGGGCAGACAACAGAAACAGAGGTTATGGGCTGCGGGGTACCCGCTGGACCCAGCTCAGCAGCACTACAAGAGGCAGAACCAGGAACAGGTTCTACGGATAAGATTGTGTTCGCCGCCATCCCGCCACTCGTCTCTCCATCCTTCCGACAACCGCCTGCGTTCTCCTCCAGGTCGATGGATCGATCCACGGCAGCCTCCACCCCCAATATGCTTCAGGCATCGTTGTCATGCTGCGCTGATAATATTCTCCAGGTCCCATTATCGTAGGCATCACTACATCAACTGCAAATCCTTCGCCGTGTGCCCCCGCAGCAATGGCTTCCGTCACAATGGCAGCCACTGCTCGTGCTGGTCTTGTTGCTTCTCTCTGCAAGGACTTTTCTGCCCGAACCGCCATCTCCGGCGCCTGCGTCCCTGTCCTTGTGAAGAGCTCTAAAGCTCGCACCGTGTGCTCCGCATCCGTCGACCAGACCGCAACCGTTGCTGAATCCGCAGGTAAGTTTGCTACTGCGTTGGCTTTGGCTGCCATTGTCGGCTCCAGTGACTTTGTGGTGTCCGAGGCGAAGGCGGATGTTGCTGGATTGACCCCGTGCAAGGAAAGCAAGGGCTTCGCGAAGCGAGAGAAGCAGGAGATTAAGAAGCTGGAAAGCAGGTTGAAGCTCTACGCTCCCGACAGTGCCCCTGTGTTGGCTCTGAAAGCTACCGTTGAGAAGACGAAGAGGCGGTTCGTCTTCTATGGTAACGAGGGACTGCTGTGTGGAACCGATGGTCTGCCGCATTTGATTGTCGATGGAGACCAGGCGCATTTGGGCGAATTTGTGTATCCAGGGCTTGTGTTCCTGTACATTGCAGGGTGGATTGGATGGGTCGGTAGAGCTTACTTGATCGATGTGAGGACTTCCAAGAAGCCCACTGAGAAGGAAATCATTATTGACGTGCCCCTCGCGCTCAGGATTATGTCTAAGGGTTTTACATGGCCGCTGGCTGCTATCGGGGAGCTGAGGAGCGGAAAGTTGGTGGAGAAGAGCGCCAACATCACCGTTTCCCCCAGATAAATTAGTTTACCATTTTTCTGCAATTGTGCTAAATGTTTAAGAAATATACAATTAAAGTTTGCTATCTCATCCCAGTATCTTGGTATCTCCTCGTTCATCTGAATGTGCGTTTAGCACCTGATTACAACCCTCCACTGTATGGAACTTATGTTCGCTCAGGAATGAAGCTAGTTGTCTTACGAAGAAACGAGAGGGATCTGCAGGTTGTTAGTGAATCTTGTCTAATGTAAGAAGTGGTGCGTAGCGCATAGATTTTGTGGGCGTTTCGAATCGAGGTCGACAGGTAGGTTTATGGCTAGGCGATCTGTGATTACCTTCCTGTTCTGATGAGTGACATTATCTCAGTTTCAAGGATTTAGATGCTGGCTAGCCCTCTCTCTGAAACGGTCCAGGGTGTTTTCAACATGTTGCCGAACCCTCTCAGACTTCCTCGAGTTTTTGTTGGTTTGTCAATACAGCATTCATTTTCTCAATACGTTGAGCTCTTGAGATGACAACATTCTATTAAATTCTCTTCATTTTTAACCTAGAATGTGGTAACCCTACACAATCCGCTACTCGACTGCTGCATATGAGTATGAGACATCGCAATTCTTCGTGTGAGCTGTGCAGATAATAATGTTGTGTGATCCGGTTGTTTTGAATCATATCTGCTTCAATCGAGGTAGTCATAATGTCCTATTCTATGATGTGCGAACTGAAAACTATGTTGTGATAAACGGATGAGTGAAGTTGTGTAAAGACCAACGAAGCCGTCAAATACTAAAACAATCGTTGTCACTAGTGATCGTCCACTTCAGAAACCGTTAAAATCAGCTGAAACTGCCTACGCCGAGCTTTATTCAATAGGAAGTTGGATATTTGCCAATACCTTCAAGTGTTGACTTCAAGTCATGTGTAGTGCGTACAATGCAACTGCCTGACTGGCACAGTTAAAAATGAACTTGAAGATAGTGCGAATGGAGCTCTTGTGAAGCTGAGATCGATATTTGTCACCGTCGTGATTCAACTACTTCTTGTGTGAAAGTATCAATCCCCTTCGTGCACACGCTTTGCACTGATACCTGATCCTCGACGCCATTCTGCATGTCTCACCGTGTCAAAGCAACTCCAGGTCGAATCAGACACGAACCATCACTCGATGAACATATCTGTGAAGAGCAATGAACAACTCAGCCCATCACAGAATCCGGACACTGGGGAATAACCAGAACGGACGGTAACATGCACAGGTATGAACCGAACCCTTCCGTGAGATGGACGATAACTAAACTCGTCTTCTTCACGAATGAAAAATTTCATCGACGGGTGGTCTTCCGTTCCGTTCCTCCACAAGAAGGCAAACGACCCTCTGAGGAAGGTTGCGGCTCTCTTCCAGATTCTTCTCTGACTCCATTCCAGTCCTGCCGCTTTTCTTTCAATTCTTACTAATTCGATTTCGGGTTCATATCTCATTGATCGATGCGAGGTTGTGGAGGTTGAGTATTGGAGCGGAGGGCCTCTCAGTCAGTCGCAGCAGTTTACCTGCTATTGTAACTGTCCTGGAGTTGCCTCTCAGATTGTTCGGGTTTCAAGGTTTTGAAGTCATCGCATTGAGTTGAAGCAGTACAGGGAACACCGTAGCTGCACCAATGTATTCATCACCGCGGCGTACGCTTGCAAGGCGTGCGTGGAGATCCGTTGCGGCATTTGATGTCTCTCGCGGCCTCTCGTCGGCGGCCGTTTCGTCTCCATTAAGTGATTCGAATGATCTCGAGAAGGTCGGTTGTGCTTTTCGATCGCGTCTTGTCAGTTTGTTTTTGGAGGATTTTACTATCGTAGTTTCTTCGATAGGAGGCTAGTCTGACGAATATTTGGCTTTTAAACCAAATTTGAGTTCGTGGATATTTTCCTGCTTCTCTCTTATATTTGCAACTTTTTTTGAACTATTGTGAGTGTGAATATTCTGAAATGGAAATATTTTCTCCTTGAAGTAAATGCCTTCTATCCATTCATACTACATTTCTGTATCTCGATAGGCAGGCCCTAAGGTATATGTAGGGTTTATGGCTTAAATGAGCTTTTAATTGTTGGAGATCTTTAAAAAAAGGTCTAGGTTAGTTTTATTTTTATATACAGTTTCCTTTTCTCGGCTGTATATGTTGTAGCTTTTTTTTTGAGGTTGATTGAAGTTAGATTACAAGAAGATTAAAATTGAGTAAATTCTTTTTATTCTTAGTTCTAATAACTTCTCAGGTTTAGCCGGTTGGTTGGAAAAAATGATCGTGGTTGGGACAACGTGAAAGGGTTAACAATAAATAAAACCTGTAAATCAAGCGACCCACTGAAACTTCGTTGTGCCGCTGATTATTGAAAGCGCTAGAAGATTGTGGTGGACGTGTCGGTAATTTTAAAAAAAAAAAAAGAAAAAAAAAAAAGAACTTAAGTATAATTGCTTTTCAATCTGCTCGAATTGTCTACGAAGAGCTTTGCATTCCAGTAAGCTTCTCTTAGTCTACGAGGAAGATGGTTTTGGGGTAGTTGCTGAGGGCTATGCTTAGCGTCTTTGCTGAGTGTTGATGTTTGGTTTTGATTTTGCAGCGTTTTTCTCTTTCTTCATACGACAGAGGATGTGCTGATGCTCATACAAAAGATAATCTCAAACATGCGCCCACAAACTCAAGTTTTTCCCTTAACTCTGTACGAAAAATTTCGGGAGCATGTACAGGACGAAAGTTTGCGTTGGGCCCTAATTATAATAAGTTGAGACACTCTAGTGCGAGGTGGGAATCACTTGCAGCATCGGCGAACGCATCAGTGGAGAAGTATGAATATCAAGCTGAGGTGATATTCTCTTCACGGTCGTGACCGTATGTGTGCTTGTGCAAGAAATTGGTGATTTGCCTGCTTTTCTTTTTGGGTATCACTTTTTTTGAGGAATAATGTTCTTATAGTAATGCATAGCTATCCAGCATTGATATGTAATTGGGAATGGACTTATTCACTGCAAACTAGGCATTGTCACTGTCTACTGTATAAATTACCATCTAGTTCGAAATGAGTTGTGGATAACAGTCATGTGGTTTACGTTGGAATAGGTGAGTAGGCTTATGGATCTCATTGTGAACAGTCTCTACAGCAATAAGGAGGTGTTTCTGCGAGAACTTGTGAGGTAATCTTTAAGTCAACCCTCAGGATTTAGAAATAGTGATCAGGAAGTTTATGCTAATATGCAGATCGTTATGGTATAGCCCATCAGTATTAGATAGGGTTAGGATATCCTGAGTCTGAAAGCCACATGGTTTGTGTTTTATAGCAATGCAAGCGATGCCCTGGATAAGCTGCGGTTTTTGAGTGTCACTGACACAAGCATGTTGGAGGCCAATCCCAATCTAGAAATCCGCATCAAAGCTGATCCTGATGCTGGCACACTGACTATTATGTAAGTTTTCTTCTTCCTCTTCTTTATAATTTTTTTTTTTTTTTTTTTTTTTTTTTTTTTTTCCTTCGGTTTACATTATCATGTATAATAGACCGGAAAGTCTGAAGAAGAGGAAGTCATGCATTGTTTGGCATTGCATGCAGCTAGACTTGGAGGTTGTTCAAGGGTCTTTATGTCAAGTTTTTCCAACCAATGTTGCAAATGACAGGGACTCGGGAGTTGGAATGACTCGTGAAGAATTGATCGAAACACTTGGAACCATTGCACACAGTGGGACCGCCAAATTTTTAAAAGCATTGAAGGTTTAATGATCTTGCTTCTGATTTTTGATGAAATTCATCTCTTTTCTAGAGAATGCTTAGAGATGAGTACCGAGAGAGTGACCATTATGTTAGTAGAAAAGTTAATCAGGGTGCCTATACTCTGACTTTACTCAATCACATTTTGCTTTGTTAGACTCTTACATGCTTCTGTTTTCTTTTTATAACAGAAATAATTTTTAGTGACTACATTGACTGCGGTCCCTAAGAATGTGGAACATGAGATTAAGATGATAAACCTTCATGACATGTTGCATGGAGCATTTTATTATAAAATTAGACAAAATACCTGTTAGAGATGACGGATAATCCACGCTTGAAGGAAGGTTGTTATGTAATCAACATTTGTCTCTTCCATTATGTGAACAGGAAAATCAGGAGAGTAACAATGAGAACAACTTAATTGGTCAGTTCGGTGTTGGTTTCTATTCAGCTTTTCTTGTGGCAGATAAGGTAAACTAACCCATTCTTAATCATTTGTTTGGAGAAGGGGTGGTTAAGTTCGGCTTGTTGTTGCTTGGTGGAGTTAGTCGTGCTCTGATACAGCAATTCTTTAATGGACACAGGTCACTGTGTCCACCAAAAGCGCAAAATCCGATAAGCAATATGTCTGGGAAGGAGAAGCAGATACAAGTTCCTACACAATTACGGAGGATACAGACTCTGACAAACTTATACCTCGAGGCACTTCCATTACTCTGCATCTGAAGGTATTTTCGGAATGTTGATTCTGAGGGTTGCAAATATTCAGTGCTCTGTTGAATCTTCCTCTAGAACCAGGATTGAGATTTTAAGCTGCTTTGCCAAACTAGTCGTCTAAGGTCGTGTTTTTGTCATCCAGGATGCCCATAGGTTTGAATTCTCAGATCCATCCAAGATTGAAGATCTGGTGAAAAATTATTCACAGTTCATATCATTTCCTATCTACACATGGCAAGAGGAGACACGAAGTAAGAAGGTACTATTCTTCTTTTATACCCTTGAATTAGAAGCCCGCTCGACCTATTCTAATAATTTGGCTACTTCTGTGATTCTTGAAGTCTTACATGATGTTGAATCTGTGCGGTGATTGTTACCAGGTTGATTTGGAAAGTGATGGTGAAGATGAGGTGACTGCACATGTAAGTGTCTTTCGTACTTATTTTTAAAATTTGCTTCAAATACTTTAATAACTTAGTGGTCTGGCTTCATTAAAGACTCAAGCTAGGTTGAATGTTTTGCTGATTCCGATTTGGTGTGGTGTCTCGTATTATCCGGAACAGATCTGTTGCTGTCGTTGTTTTATTGTTTAAAAATTGTATAGAGTTGATAGCAATGGAGTAGCACTGACATAACTGTGCGCATTCTTCTAGGATAAATCATCATCTGTGGAGAAGTACTGGGACTGGAAATTGACCAATGACACCAAGCCTATTTGGGTAGGCTCGGGACAACGTTGCAAATTCATCAGTCATGAGCAAACCTGACTACTCAAATTTCATGTCTCTGAATTACTATGTACTCCTAGTTCATTTCGTCTAGTATTTTAACTAGGTTCATCTTACGCAGATGCGAAGTCCAAAAGAGGTGACCAAAGAGGAGTACCATGGATTTTACAAGCGTACTTTCAAGGAATATATGGATCCCCAAGCTTATACACATTTCAATGCTGAGGTTTGTTTGTTTGTTTTTTTTTTTTCCCTTAACTGACCATTCTTATTATTGAATGCCATGAAGATGTGTGTCTATGTGACTGAGTAATGGACTACATGATGCAAATCACTGTTTCATAAACGCACTAAAGTCTTTCACATGAATTTGGTCTAATATTAATAGGCTTGTCCAATTGCAGGGTGAGATAGAATTCACGAGTCTTCTATTTATACCACCCATGGCGCCTTTAAACTCAGAGGAGATGTGGCATTCTAGAAAAGGTGATGTCAGGCTATATGTCAAGCGAGTGTTTATCTCTGACCAGTTTAACGGAGAGCTGGTTCGTTTCTTAATCTCTGACCATTGTTTCATATAGCTGTGCTAAAAGTTCTTTCGCAATTATGAGCTGGATTTTTGTTGGTGATTTGCTATTTTAGAGCGTGATAGCGAAGCATGTGCGAGTGAAAGAACAAGTACCATTGTAGATTTTCGTCTGACCTAGTCTATTTGTGCTGCAGTTTCCACGTTATTTGAGCTTTATGAAAGGTATTGTGGATTCCAATGATCTGCCACTGAACGTTTCACGCGAGATACTCCAACAGAGTCGTGTTGTAAGTTCTAACACAAATCTGTATTAGTATGTTGTTTGCATGTTTCAGCACGTTATTTTCATTTTCGGATTGGGAACATGCTATCTCAAATTACAAATCTTTGGTCGAAATTTTCGATGCAGGTCAAGATGATGAGACATCGCCTGGTTCGCAAAACTTTTGAAATGATAGAAAAAATTGCTAAAGATGAAGATAAACAGGTACTGTACCCCTTTCTGTATATCACAGAAGTTATGGATGTCTACATAGGAGAAAGCTGCTTTTATATACAAGATGTGTTGCGCATTGAAGGACTCCTATTCATGTGGGTAAATGCTTGGTCTGGACAGGCTTATCCGAAATTTTGGGATGTTTTTGGAAGGAATTTGAAGTTGGGCTGTACCGAAGATCCTACCAATCACAAGCGTATTGCTCCTCTGCTTCGATTTTACTCAAGCAAGAGTGAAGACACCCTTATGTCTTTGGATGATTACGTGGAGCGCATGAAAGAAAACCAGAAACAAATATACTTTCTGGCTGCAGAAAGTATCAAGAGTGCGAAGAATGCACCTTTTGTTGAGGATCTCTTGAACAGAGACCTTGAGGTGAGTGATGCATATCATACATATTGCATTACCAACGTTTTGACATAATTTGAATAGCAATAACACTAGTACCGCTCGTTTCTATTGATGGTTCTTTTGAGCTATATTCACAAAGCTTTTTGACAGGTTTTATACCTGGTGGATCCAATCGATGAAGTGGCACTCTCCTCCTTGGGTCAACATAAGGATAAGAGGTTCGTGGACATCAGCAAAGAGGATTTGGACCTTGGTAACTGCTCACCTATGATAATTGTGGGTTTCATTATCGTCTCGTGAAACTTTGCTAATGGTACTTGGGTTGTTGTAATAAGTTATTGTGGTACTGTAATAAACACATTTTGAGATGTGTGATATCTTGTATTTTTCTTGTTATAGGGGGCGAGGACAAGACTAAGGATGAAGAGGTCGACAAGGAATACCAAAACTTGTGTGATTGGTTGTCGAAGTGTCTGGGTGAAAAAGTGGCGAAGGTTCAGATTTCCAAACGGAGGACCTCGTCGCCTTGTGTCCTTGTGTCTGCTAAGTTTGGCTGGTCAGCAAACATGGAAAAGTAAGTATGCGGAAGTTGGAGAAGTGATGTCTGCTTGGCTACTTCGAATGCTACAGAAGATTTGCTTTTGACTGGAAATCGGTTCAGCTTTGAATTTGATTATGGTTCATGATCAGTTAGTGCGTCTTGAATGCAATTTGGAACGAGGAAATTCAGTGGAGGCAGTAAAGGAATTGTGTTGGAATTTTATTACGTTACCGAAGATCCAGATATTTTGATCACTGAACTTGGTGTTTTGCATTTCATATGCTGCGTAGTTAGTAATGTTTATCTGTTTGCCTTCATGTAGAATTATGAAGGCACAATCTTTTGGAGATGATTCAAAGGCCTTCAGTCAGCTTTTAAGACGACGTACCCTTGAGATTAACCCTCATCATTCAATCATCAAGGATTTGAACGTGAGTAACGTTGCATTTCTAGCTCACTTTTGGTTTCAATAACACTTGAGTTGACAACATGAAGTTATATCGTTATAATTTCTCTGTTCCTTTTCATGTGATGTCTCCTGTAGTCCATGTTCCATGACGATACATCAAGCGCTGAAGCGGAAAAGTTGGCCGATCTTCTGTTCGAAACTGCAAATCTGTCGAGTGGTTTCACAGTAAGTTTTCAGTTCAAGATTCGTGACTACCTAATATGACGAGAATCCAAACCCATTAGGGTTTTCTTCTGCAGCAATATTTTTTTATCTGTACGCTCCACGATAATTTATTGTGTATTGTGTTTTGTGCTCATGTCGATTCTGGTTGATGCAGCCTGATAACCCAGCAGAGTTTGGAAGAAGAATCTATGAAATGATGGGTCTGGCTTTGGGAGCGAAACAGAAGGCTGCAGCCCCGGAGACCAGTAGTTCATTCGAAAACCCTGCTGTATTAGAGGGTAAAACATCCCCCGTGTCGTCCACCTAATTGTAATTTCTGTGTTGACCGTGCTCCCTGAACAATTTTGAACGATCATAATCATTGTTGGAAAGAATGACATCGCCTCTTGAAGTCATTCTTGACTCCTGGGCGCAGCTTTTGGCAAATATTGAAGATGTAGCACTTCCAGGACGGAATTGATTAAATATGTGCTCCAACATTCAGTAATCAGTGTTATGCTGAATTGTAGGGTCTAACGAAGAGTCTTCTAACCAATCATGAGGGTTAATGCTAGGCGTCTTTCTTGGTTCAGTTTAACTATATTTTAGAACAGATCAGCATGGTTTCAGGTTACTATTCTGCCTGTTGCTACAGCTTGCATGCTCACCTTCACAGCTTAGGTAGCCTTTTAGTAATGAGAAGTAAGGATTGGAGGAGAGCAGAGCAGATGAATTTCATGATTCCATTTTTTAGTACAATGTTCTGGTGGAGAATGTTTTCGCCTGAGCATTCCCTTTTCGCTTGATTACTCCGGTGCGTCTCCTTTGCTAATTAATAGGTTCCTTACAGCAATAAAGTCTCAACAAGACAGGCTCAAATGAGGGGATATGCTTTTTTTGGATGTTAAACTCCAGTCTCATTTCATATTTTCTCCTCTTAAAAACCTAGTTTGCCTTAATCCAAGTTTATTGAAACCTATCTAGATATCTTAATTTATCTTCAAGTCTTGTGCAAATTAAGATTTAAGTCATCTTCCAAAATGCTGTATTTTATAAACTTGAACTAAATTATTCTAACCTCTTCATTAGATTTAACTTTTTAAAAATTGAAATTGTTTTGTTGTTTCCAAATTGTCTAGAAATAAATTGTGACTATTGGAGGGCATAAAACTTTCATATTGTTGATGTTTCAAAGAGTATCTCTAAATATTAATTGTTGAAGCTTTATGGCAATCTATAATGTATTTATTGGTCTTTTTGCACTAACATAATATATAATGTTTGTTTTTCATTTTTGTATCCTTTGAGGTGCCTAATAAGTCCAAATTCTATGTAAAATTATTGTTTATCCACTCAAAGAGTAGAAGAGGTATTGTTGATCCTATCAAGTTAAATTTTTTTGTGTCTAAGCGTTCATTGCAATTCCATGCCAAAATCAACAATATAAAAGCCAAGTATTTCTTACCCTTAGTTATATTCCATATTGTTTTCGAATTTATGTTGAAGAAAAGATTATAGACCTCACTCTACTTCGTGATGTGGATTAGAATTCAAAGAATTCATTTTCTAAGTACCTTTTGTCTTAATTTAGCATTGTATTCACCTACGGAATAATTTTCTTCTATAAATAGTCTATAGAATCAAAAATAGTGCTAAAGAAAATCAAAGGTTTTTATATTAACATATTAGCCCTTTGCAATTCTATTATCTTACACTAAAAGATTTAACCAAGGCCAAGTTTAGTTTCCTATTCATTTTGTTTAGTGTAGTCATGGTCGAATCTTTTCTCTATATAAATAATGCTTTGCTTCTTGTAAATATTCTTTGAGGCATATTATTATGCATTAGGAATAAATCTCTATTAACATTTTTGACAATTTCTTTTGGAACTTAGAACATATAGACTAACCATTTTGGATAAGAAGGATAATAAATATTTATTTAATCTTTGATCAATATTTCTTGCAAGCCTAGGATAGATAAGTAAGTTCAATTTGGAAGAATTTGTGCCATTTTTGTTTTTGTAAAGCAATAAGATTAAATTGAGTGCTTTCTTTTTTCTATTCCAACTAGTTTTGAACTTGCTTGTTCTACTAATCTTTAACTTATTGTATACCAACTTGATTAAATTTGATGGTTGTTTTTGTAGATATAATAGAACCAATAATATTTATATTTAATTATGTCAATAGTAAAATATTGCAAATTGATTAATAATTATTAAAAGGTCTATATTTAAGGTCTTTTGTCATTAATTTTTATTCCTTATAGACCTTCTTCCATACCTTGGAGTCTATTATAAAATTTGATGTAGATTGAGTGATCCAATGTACATCAAGTAAAATTATTATATTATATTATATTATCTTATGTATTTTTATTATTAAAATATTATAATTTATGTATTTTGTGATAAAGGATGTTGATGAAAGAAGACATGCCTAGTTAAAAAGCTTTAAGTATTTAACAAATAATTAGAGTGTTAACAACTACTTCTAGATCTAAAAAAATTATATCCTTGTATTAAATACATTCATTAGCAATTTTATAGGATACACAAGCCTTGATATTATTTTTTATTTTTTTTATTTTTTTATTTTTTTAAATTTTTTAAATTTGTATATAAAGAAATCCTAACAAATTATTTAATAGCTTTTATAGCTTGACTAGAACCATTCTAAGTTATGATAAAACAGATAATAGATATATGTATGATATAATTAATAATAAATATCATTCTAGAAAACTTCAATCTATTAGAATATTAATGTTTTATTTTTTTTGGCACTTCATATATCAAAATATGTTAACTAATTTAATTTTGAGTCAATATGTTAATTTTGAGTCAATATGTCAAAAAATTAATTTTGAATCAATATGAATGTTAATTTTGAGTCAATATGTCAAAAAATATGTAAATTTTTTAGTTATTTTATAAATTAGTATTTTAGAGTTTTATATATAATTTGGTATAAATATCTTTAAATCTTATCTTGCAAGCTTATTCTTCTTCTGTTTGTTCCTAAGCTTTTATTTCATTCTAATTTTTTATATTTTTAATATTATATTACATTGTATTTATTTTTATTATTTTTATTTTTTTAAAACTATATTTTTTCATTCTAAATTTTTTGGATTAAAAATTTAACTTGCTATTCTTTCAAAAAATAAGCATTTAATTGATACTCCACCAAGGATCATTAGAAGGTGATATTTGGACAAAATAGCTTATTAGGAGATGATCAAATAAAGAAATATTTTTTTTAATATTATATTTTAATATCTTTGATTAATAAAATATTTAAGAAGAGACATAAAATCTATTAAGCTAAGCTAAGACTTGAATGCCATCCTATTTGTTGTTTTAAAAATATATTATTATATTATTATATAAAAAGTAGTCTTAAAGATGTATAATATATTAAAATTTAATATATAATTAACCAAAAGTATTAATTATTTGAATTAAAAGATTATAAGAGTATAAATTCTTTTTTTTCTAAATGTACCTTTTATATGATTATATCTAAGAGTTGCTTTAAAAATGTGACAATTTGCCTCTTTCTACAAAGAACAATCTTAATTACTTATATTAATGCCACTTAATTTACACTCATGTAATATGAAATTACCACAAGGCAATTGTGAATATTAAATACAATTTTAAGATAAGTAGCCTGGGAAGGATTATTTAGCCCTCTTATATTATTCAATACTATATGTAATCTAATGATTTTATTTTTTTCATATTTTTTAAAATAAATAAATAAAAATGATACTTATCTTCAATAAATTCTTTTTAAGAAGAATGCAAAGATTATCAAGCTTATTGTATGTGGAAAGAGTTCATGTAAGAGTCAATATTAGACTCTTTTTCTCAATCATATACCTTTTCTTATAATTTTGTAAGCAATACTTTTTTTTAATAAATGGATTGTTTTGATGGAAGATAACACTTTTGGAAACTATATTTTTTTGTGACCTTACTTCTATTCTTGGTCTTATCATGTAAATATTTAACTGTATAAGAAATAGATTATTGGTTCCTTGCCAACTTATCAACATTATTAATAAGCCTTGAGGTATTGAGATATATTAACCTTGAAGTTTATACTTATTAGATAAAAAATTGATCAATAAGACTATCCAAGTTAGTAATATATATCACCAAAAAAGAAAATGAAACTTATTATTTAGTAGATCTAAAAGTCCAATTTTTGGTACTTTAGATATAGACAAGTCCAAAATTTGGTGGATTAGAAACTTCTCTACGGACTTAGCTTCATTTTAGAAAAGATTCATAGATTGCATTAAATCAATATTAGATGGTAATTTCTTTTATTAAATATCAATTTGCAAGTATCAATTCACAAAATAGTCTCTCTTGTATTAAAACTAACAAGTTTTTAATAAAATTTATAATAAGAAAAATCTTATATTAACTACTAATTTTAGTTGAAAACTTTTATTAATAAATTTTTTATTATCTTTTGTCTAAAGTATGCCAAGAATATTTAACCATGGCATGCACTACGGGCTTTCTAGCTCACTTATTTCACAACCTAAGCAAAGTAGGCAAATTATAGTTCAAAAAAAGCTATCTATATCAATAACTTGACTTTATCAACTTCTTCAAACTCAGATAGGACAGTCTAATGGCTCCTTGCATGTTTTTTATCTAAGAATTTATCAACATCATAGTTATTTAAGAAGAATATATTGTCATATATATCAATAATTAACTAATTTTATCATCCTTGATCTCATATCTATTAAATTCTTTCTTCTAGCTATTGGATAATATAGGCGCAAAGGCCATGTTGACCAAAGACTTTTTAATTAGTATGCCAAATCTTAGCCATGGTTCAAAGATGGTTGGAATATTACACAAGGCCTATTAGAAGTTAAGATCTTTAACATTCCTTTGTCCAAATATTTATCTTCAAAATTAGTATGTATTACTTTAGCAATAATAATATACATATTCTTACCTTCATCAAATCCATTTAATCAAACTTGTTTAATTAGGTAGAATTTTTGTTAAAAAGTCTCAAAGAAAAAATTTTGACATTTTAAAAGTTGTTTATAGTATATATATATATATATCCATATAATTATGGAATATATTCATTTAAGATAAATTCTCCTTCAATGATATTTTGCGTCTCAATTGAGATAATTAGTACAATAACAACAATAATTATTATGCTTAAGATGCTCAATACTTTGTATAGCCAAATATTAGCTTTCAAAGATTAGATAAATAATCTAATAATAAATATAAATAAAAACATTTGGCCAAGCTCCTTCTTTATCTCAATTACATTAAATTTTAATCTCATAGCAAGTCAAATTTCAATCTTTGGACCAAGGAGTCATCAAGTAGCTCCTTATCAAACCTTGGTGTCCTCCTTGGTTCTAACTTATTCTTGATCCATCCAATCTTTGAACCATTTAGCTAATTTGGAGCACCTATAACAATTGTGCACCCTAAACAATCATTTGTCAAAGCATTTTCATATTATGTGTTGTCTTATTTGAGAATGTACTAGGTACTTGCTTATAAAAGGTAAACTTATATATTACAATTAACCAAGAACCTAATAATTCTAATAAAATCTTAAATAAATCCTAATAAAATCTTTAATAATCCTAATAAAATCTTAAAAGAATAATAAAGAAATCCTAAAGAAATCCTAAAGAAATCCTAATAAAATCATAAAAAAACCTTAAAAAAATCTTAGCCAATTCTAAATAAATATTAAATAAATCCTAATTAAACTTTAATCAAAGTCTAAATAAAACCTAATCAAATCTTAATCAAATTTTGATCAATTTTTAATCAAATCTTAATTGATTCTAGTCAAATTCTAATCAAATTCTAATAAAATCCTAAATCAAATCCTAATATTCTAAATAAATCCTAATTAAATTTTAAATCAAATCCTAATAAAATCCTAATATCCTAAATAAATATTAATTAAATCTAATAGTAGATTTTAAACCTAAATAATTATTAAATTAACCATTGATCTTCATTCAAAATTTATACACTTTGTAATCTATTAGTTAAAAATAAGCATATAAAATTTGAAGGAATTTGAACTTATCAATTGGAAAAAAAAGCTCCTAATCCTCTCAAGTGTCGGCCATTCTCTTTTTCTAACCTTGATGTCTATCTTTTAGTATTAATATCTCCTTTTTGTACTATTTATATATTCTAAAATTTTACAAAAATATTAAAAAATAAATTAAATATTAGCTTAAAAAAAAATCATTTCAATCTAATTGGCAAATTGTTCAAAATTATAGAAATCCTTACTGACCCTCAAAATATAATTTCTAAGATCTTAGCTTATTTAAACTCTAATAACCCTTGATTTAATTATTGGATTAAGCTAAAATTTAAAATAGATATTTAATATAATTTTATTCACAAATCCACAAATTTTTACTTGTTGATTTGCTAAAAAATTCTCAATATTTTAACAAAAAATCTCTCTATTTATTGTAAGTGCATGATTTTGTACCTTGGGATTTGGTTTTGATCCTCGTTCACAACTGATCCTCCCTAAGTATCAATCCAAGATTTTCTTAGGTAATTTTTACTGAAAATTATCCTTTATTTTAATTTTAAGATGTCTATAGTAGTATTTTTGCTAATCTATCTTGTTTTGTCTTGTTTATAGTCTTACAAAGTAAATAGAAGTCTTTTTTATAAAAAAATAGTATTAATATTAAATATTATTTTTATTTTATTATTATTTTTATATTTAAAAAAAAATATTTATATTTTTTAAAGTAATTTTGTTACTTAGTCTTCAATTAAGCTTCTCCATAATATATGTCTTCTTTTGCTCTTTTATCTTATAGCCATGTTATAATACAATAAAATTCTCAAACATCATGCACTTTGAACAAATATCTAAGAGCATTGTTATATCATAATACGGCTATATGGTAAAAGTGTCAATTTAATTGACTTTTGAATTAGTACTCTTTCATCTTGGATTCATAAGTTTTAAAAATATTTCAAAAAGATTTTTATGAAAGCCTCTTAATTTAATTTTATTTGTTTTATTAGAAAAATTCTTAAAATGGAATAGTATTTTAGTTTATAGATTAAAATTTATTATTAGATTACTTCTATATCTTTTGTAAGGCCATAATTTGATCTAAATGAAATTAAATAGGTAAGAATTATATATAGTTGGCTCTAAAAAAAATTAAGTATAAATTTAGGCAAGTGGATTTATAAAAAAAATAAAATTGATATTCAGATGAGAACCATTTGTAGGATAGGATTGAATTCTAATCCCAAGGCATTCAAATGGTTGTTAAAGGTAAGATAAAGAGGTTTTTGGAGATTAAAAAGTGACATTAGAGAGCTAACTTTGAGAGGGTTGTAGAAGTATAAGGCTTGTCTTGATTGGATTAGACACAACTTTGGAAGTATTATTAGAAATCAAGATTTTTTGGATGACATTGGATTTTTGGCAATAAATTTAGAGTTATTATTATTGGCTAGTTCATGAAATTTATATAACATCAATAGTTGAAATTTTGTAGGTCTATGGATGTTGATGTGTAATATTTGTATGCTAAGTTTTGTATTATTGTGATAGTGTGATTGGAAGAAATCTAAATTTTAATATAAAAGACTATTGAAAGTAAATATTATAGATATAAAATTTATTTTAATAATTATCTAATTAATATAGATAGGTAGAAGTAGATAAAAATAAATTAATTTGATAATATCTTATGAAGAAACTTCCTAAAAGCTTCATAGACGTGGATTTATTTTTATAAATGTTTATAGATGATTGATAAGATAGAAACTTGGCCAATAAGCTAGCCATGTATTGGATATGGTTGGTAGCTTGTGGAACAAGCTAAATATATAGCACATATATAGGAAACTTGGCCAATAAGCTAGCCATATATTGCACATAATTGATAGCTTGTGGAACAAGCTAAATATGTGACGCTGTCGTACTGTAATTGCTTACAGTATGTAAAATCCATTTAAAATACATAATATGTTTATAGACTTAGATATGTATTAGAATATTTAGTAAAATAAATTAAAGGGGGTTGGTGTAAGAAACTTTATTTTAAATTTTTACTTAGTTTGATTATGGGATTTAAATTATATAGAACCTAAATATTTAGTATGAAGCCTTGAGAGAAGGTTGGGGCGTAAAGATGAAGAATTAAACTACAAAGAGGCCTATTTGGAAGGATGAAGACAAAGTGAGAATGAATGAAGACAAGGGGTGAAGTTCTTCATTCCCATTTGTCAATAGTCATATCCAATAGGCTTTGAGGAGGCTGCCTACAACAAGAACAAGGGTTTCGGCAACTTCAAGGAGTCCATTCAAAAATTAGAGACTAGGATTAGAAAGCTTGTTTTTTGGGCTACAATTTCGGTATAAAAATCAAGGGATTTAGAGTTTTAATGAGGGAGGAACAGACACTTGAAATTAGGGTGTACAAATTGTATCTACTGTCACTCTTTTGAGGATTGGAGTTGTATGAGAGCTTTTGGAGATTGGAAGGTATGGCTAGAGAGGTGATTTCAAGCTTTATATCTAATGTAAAAGAATTACTATAATTAGAGTTCTAAAAAAAGAGATATTGGAAGTCAAAGGCAATAAATCAAATTCTAAGGTAATAAGTAGGTTGTATTATTGATAATGATGGGGTTTTCTATATCTTGAGTTTCTCAATGAATTTTAGTCTCAAACTTTTTAAAAAGGTGTATTACTATGCTAAAAAGCTATATATCAAAGTTTCATAGCATTTGGACTTTTAGATTGTGAGATATGAAGAATTTAGTATATAAGTGTTTGTAAACAAGGGTTTGAAGCTACTACTAGGATTTTGGTGATATCTAAAGATTGGTAATGAATCAACAATTGAAATTTGTAGTGGTAGTTGTGAAAAATACAATAATACTTTATGTACATTTGGAATGGATTTAAATAGTTGGATTAAAAGTTATGGATTATTGAAGTTTGGAAAAAATTCCCTCCTTACGGGGGAATGAGGATTTTAGAGCATTTGTTATGTTTTGAGAGATTTGAGGAAATAAGGCTTATGTATTAGGTATAATAGCCCTATGAAGAAATATTTTATATAAATTTGGGGGTTTTATTATACATGAATCTTAGTTGAGTAATTAGTGGTAGTCAGAAGCCTAATGCTTTTTTGAGGCAAATTCTCTCTACCAAGACAATACATTTATAGGAAACTTAGCCAATAAGCTAGCCATGTGTTGTACATGGTTGGTAGCTTACAGAACAAGCTAAATATGTGGTGTTGTCATGCTACATTTACGTGCAGTGTGTAAAAATATTATATATTTTATATTTATTGTTATTACATGTGTGAGTACTAGAGGCTATTTTAGAAGATATTATAAGGAGAGGATTTATTTTAGCCACTTAATTAGTAAATTAAGATGGCTATTTATTTTGTTCCTATCTTATTTATATCTTAGAATAGATTCTTTTATAATTAAAAAAAAAAGAAAGATTGTTTTACCTTTCTTGTTGACTTTGAGGTAGCATGGACCTTGTGAGGGATAAGAAAGAAGAGTATGGGATAAGTAGGAACTATCCAATAGGATTTTGGGTGCCCATGTAGGCGTGGCATAGGCTAATGTGGAAAAAAATGGGAGAAGACTCCTCTTGCTAGGACTAGGGTTTTAGTTTTTTGAATGGTAAAATTTGGAGAGAGATAGCTCTGAGGATATAGAAGGGTTTGTAATGAAAATTTAAAGGTGTGTTCTTTGAATTGTGAGGATTCTAGAGCCTATTCACTTTTTTGGTTTAGAGTTATAAACAAAATGTTATGCTTGTTTTAGTAGAGTGAGGTCTACTGCTTTTAAAAAGTGATGGCAGAAACTTTGAGCTGCCACTGCAAGTTTGATTTCAACTCTTTCTTAGTGAAATTTATAAAAATTGTGGAAAATCATGCTAGCTTTCTATCAAGCTATTTCTTATAGCATTTGGAGTTGGAAAAAAAAAGTTGTAAGCTTGAGAGTAGGAAAGGGTTTGCTGCCACCCAACAAAGAGGGGCAAAGACTTTGTTCAACCACCCAAGTTGGACAGTCTCTTCAATCTTTTTGATATTTTAGGTTCTTATAGTAGCTTGTGTAAGCTCTCCAAAAAAAAAAATCAATACATTTGGAGCTTCTATGAAAGTTTTATGAGCCGTTAAGTGTCAAGAGGGCAAATTGTCACTCAGATTTGAGGAGTAGATTTAACTAGCTATAAAATCTGAAGTTTCAGAGGCATATATGCGAAATTTTAAAATAAGTCAAATAATGAAATGAAATTTCTAGAAAGCTATTGCATATCCAATTTGGAGAAGGGAAGTAACCACAACAAAGGCTGAAGTGAAGAGGAGCTTTACTGCCTTTGTATTTGTTGGGAATTTTTAGTGCCTATTTCATTTAGCCATAACTTTTAAACGGTAAGATATCTATTTGTGAAATTTTGATATGTTTTACAATGAATTATTAGCTTTTCATTAGATATAAGTATGCTTGATTTGACCTTTGGATGAATTTTTAGTGATTTATATAACTCCAGCTAGTTGTATAACTTGTATTCCTCATATTCGGTTGTATTTTGAGGTATACTTGAATATATATATATACTTTTCTTATACATATTATATAAATATATATACTTGTATTATGCAAAGTATATGTATAATTATTTAATATGCAAAGTATATGTATAATTATTTAATATGCAAAGTAATTTATTGTTCTTATTTTATGTAAAAGAAGTGAGTGGATTATTCCACTTTTATTCCTGCATTTAAAGATTGCGGTGTCGTATTATGTGTTGTCTTGTTTGAGAATGCGTTGGACACCTAGCTATAGAGGGTGAAGTTGCGGTTCACATATATCCAAGAATCCTCAATAAATTTTGTCCATATAAGAAGAATATGATTGAATATCAATACAAGAGTGCTTAAGTCAATACAAAGTGCTTAAAAACACTCTTTTTGATAACATCATCTAAATAAAATCCCAATTGCTATGTTTCTTGTCACAATCAAGCAACTAAGATTTCTCTTTATAAGACCTAATCTTATTCAGTGAATTTTAATAAGCTATAACTCTTAATCTAACTATCAACTTGATGTGAAATTTTGTATACAAATGGAAATATAAGTCTTCTATATTTTCAAAATGTTTCAATTTAACTTAACTTACAAATTGTGAAAAATCAACCAAAACTTGCATTGATGTCACTTTGCCGCTAGCTTAAAGGTTGATACAGATATCCCAATGAAAAATTCTCCTTCTCCAATTGTTAATTTCAGCTAAAATTTGTTATATAATTTGCTCTTCAAGTCTTCTAATATTGTGCCAAATTTCATCTTAATTTGACTAATAGATCTTTAGATATCATAGAAATCCTAAACAATCCTAAACTGTCAAACTGTCACGGACATAAGATTTACTCCAATAAATTATCTAAATAATATAGACCAATAGAAGTAGGTAAAGTAAGTTGATTTGATAATATCTGATAGAGAAGCTTTCTAGAAGCTTCATAGATATGGAATCACCTTTATACATGTTTATAGGTGATTGATAGATTAGAAACTTGGTCAATAAGCTAGCCACATGGCGCACATGTTGATAGCTTGTGGAATAAGCTAGCCATGTGTCACACATGTTAGAAGCTTGCGGAACAAGCCAAGTATGTGGCGCACATGTGGAAAACTTGTCGTGCAAGTTTGACACGTGTCTTGCAAATTAGACACGTGTATGAGGTGCTATAGAATATTGCCACGTAGCTCTTACTTAGATAATATTTATAGAGGCAAGAATGAAGCCCTCTTCACTCTTGTCAACTTCTTTCCTGGTTCTAGTCTAGTTTCAAGAGTCTTCATGTTTCTAGTCTTTGGCAATAGCCATTCCAATTTTCTTTGAATATACGTACTTTCTTATTCCTATTTTGTGACTTTTCTTTGATACAGTTTCCATTAGATTATGCATCTTTTTCTAGTTCATGTTCTTAACAGATTGACAAGAGTATATTTATAATATCATAGCTTTGTCTTGTCTTGATTAAAAGTGGATTACCCCTTTCTCTTGATAAGACACAAGCATATTAGAAGTTGCAGATTATCCACTTCTAAACTGATATTATTCCTTGTATTTTCTTTGTTCTCCCTTCTACTTATCTTGAGTGGTGTTAGATATTTTTTGAAGTATTATTATGGCAGAGCTTGCCGAAATGAAGAGTGCAATGGCACAAATGCAAGAGCAAATGAGAGAATTCATGCTTGCAATGCATCAATTCACTGTACCTCCACAAGGAGCAATAAGGTTACCAAATAATAAAGATATAGATATGGTTGGAGCTGCTTCAACATCTATACCAAGCCATATAATTCCTCCTCGATTCGGACATCGTCCAAGCATCAGAGAACCAAAAATTGGTCTACCTGAGAAATTGGATGGCACAAGATCCAAGTTTTGAGGATTCATCAACCAAGTCCAACTGGTGATTGAATTGCAACCAGAAAGTTTTCCAACTCAAGGATCGCAAGTCAAATTTATTGATATACTACTTTCAGATTTTGTCTTATCTTGGTTTTCATCTTTTTTGAAATAACGTGATCTAATATTGGATAATTTAGAAGCTTTCTTAGCAAAATTTTGATCTATGTATGGAGAATATGATGCAACTCGTGTTGCAACCAACAAGCTTTGTATCCTACAACAAGGCAATCGATCACTGACATTATATGCTTCACAATTTCAACAACTAGCAATCAATATCAAGTGAGACGATGCTGCACTCATCAATTAGTTTCTTTACGGATTACAATATGAAGTGAAGAAATTGATGCTGAACTTATCCAATCCTCAAACATTGAATCAAACAATAGACTCTGTAGAGAAGTGAGATAATCGGCTTTTTGAATTTTGATCTGAAAGTTGTACAAGAGAACCTCAATGATATCATAATCAGTGGCAGCACCAATGTCTTTTCAATATGTACCTTGAGAAGTTGAAGACATATAAATTGATGCTATACATTTCAAGCCGCTTACTGAATAAGATAAGACTCGATGTCGTCAAGAAGTATTATACTTGTATTGTAGAGAACCTAAATACACTGCTCAAAATTGTCCAAAAAAATGACGCAACCACAAGATGAGGAGTCAAAGAAGAAAATATGTCAAAAAACGAGTTTGTTCAGCCATAATAAGGACCATGCGGCTGGCATCTTGTACAATTTCTAATGAAGGTCCTATCCTCTCCTCACAACCATCTCTTTGTTTTATAATAGATGTATATTTAGGACCTAATAATTACAAAGCCTCTACCTTAACAAATTCGGGAGCCTCGGCTTGATTTTTAGATGAAGAATTTGTTAAAAACCATAGAATATAGATAGTACAAAAATCTAAATCCATACACGTAGAAGTCATAGATGGTCGTCCTTTATCTTCTGGAGATGTTACTCATGAAACACTTCCTCTGGATGTAGTAGTAAATGGCCATAATAGTTGCGTAATTTTCAACATAATTAGATCTCCCTCTATTCCAGTTATTCTAGGTCTATCATGGTTAAAAATACACAACTCTCAAATAGATTGGATTTCTCATACTCTGAACTTTTTTATAAGTATAGCTAACAATATAGTTAATCAAGTAAGAAATCACAAATCTAGTAGAATTAAACCTACGTTTGTAGGTGCAAGAGCTTTCTTGCACACTGCAGAAGAAGGATCGCCTTTTGTCATTTATGCTACACCTATTTCCAATGATGGAAAGACTTTAAGTAGTGTTCCAAGTCAGTATCAAGATTATCAAGACGTTTTTGAGAAAAAAAATATAGATATTCTTCCGGAGCATCGTCCATATGATTGTTCAATCGACCTTAAAGAAGGAACTCAGCCACCATTTGGACCAATCTACAGTTTATCACAAGATGAATTGGCTGAACTCAAGGCGTATATTGACAAGAATTTGGCCAAGAATTTCATAAGCCATTCTAGATCTCCAGCAGGAGCTCCAATTTTATTTGTGAAGAAAAAAGATGGATCATTACGGATGTGTGTTGACTATTGAGGACTCAATAAGATCACAATCAAGAATAGATATCCATTACCTCTGATATCAAGACTCCTTGACCAATTGAATCAAGCTAGGATCTATACAAAAATAGATCTAAAAAGAGCATACAATCTAGTATACATCAAAGAAGGAGATGAATGAAAAACTGCAATTCAAACCATGTACGGAAATTTTGAATATAATGTCATGCCTTTTGGACTTACAAATGCACCAACTACTTTTCAACATCTCATGAATGATGTTTTTTGTGAGTTCATAAACAATTTTGTTGTTTGTTACCTAGACGATATTTTGATCTATTTTAAGAATATAAAAGAACATGAAGTACATGTTTGTCAAGTATTACAAAAACTTAGAAATATAGGATTGTATGCCAAGATGAAAAAGTGTGTATTTCACACTACTCAAGTTGATTTCTTAGGATATATCATTTCAAATGATGGTTTCATGATGGATTCTAAAAAAGTCCAAACAATCATGAATTAAAAGATTTCAAAGATGGTAAGAGATGTCCAATGCTTTTTTGGATTCGCTAATTATTATTGGATCTTTATCAAAGACTTCTCTCAAGTTGCGGCTCCACTTACACGTTTGACTTGTAAAGACAAACTCCAATGGAATCAAGAAGCAGAAGCAATATTTGAAGCTTTGAAGACATCGTTTGTTTTTGCACCAATCTTATATTGTGTAGATTTTTACAAGGCATTTTTTATGGAAACAGATGCATCAGACTTTACCTTGGATGCGGTTTTGTCACAAATGGGAACAGATGACAAACTTCATCTAGTAGCTTTTCATTCAAGAAAATTCTCAACAGTTGAGATCAATTATGAGATCCACGACAAAGAACTTCTTGCAATCGTGGATTCTTTTCAAGAATGGTGTCATTATCTAAAAGGTGCTTCCAGTCCAATCACCGTGTACATGGATCACAAAAACCTCGAGTATTTTATGTCAATACGCATGTTGAATCATCGTCCAGCTCGTTGGAGTATGTCTTTGTCAAGATTCAAGTTTATTATTACTTAACAGCCAAGAAAACAACAAGATTTGTCTAATGCCCTTTCTAGATGTTCTTAATTTGTACCAAAAGAAAGAAATGCAGCTTTTGAGCAACAAAGAATGGCTCTTTTGAAACCAGAGCAGTTTCATCTTCGAGCAATGAATTCAACATTGACTGTTGATTCAACTTTTTTCTAGTAAATTCAATCAAGTATGTCTTTAGATCCTCTTGTTCATGATATCAAGAATAATTCTTCCAAGTCTCATGATTCTTCTAAATTTGAGTTCAAGAACAATCTATTATATTTTGAAAGATGCCTATATGTTCCAAAAGGAGAAGCACATTTATGTGTTCTTCAAGCACGTCATGATTTTCCAGCGGTAGGACATTTTGGATACAACAAGACTTTGGAACTTATATCAAAAGATTTTTGGTGGCCTCAAATATGAAAGGCAGTCAAAGACTTTGTACAATCATGTAATATTTGCTAAAGATCAAAGACTCCTCGTCATCGACCTTTTGGGCTTCTTCAGCCATTACTTATTCCAGAACAACCATGGTCTTGTGTTTCTATGGATTTCATCACAGATCTTCGAAGCTCAAGACCTTATGATTCTATGTTTGTGGTAGTAGATTGGTTCATCAAGATGGCACATTTTGTGCCATGCACAAAATCTATCACAGGTGAAGAAACACCTAAGCTTTTCATTGATAATATCTATCGCTATCATAGATTATCTAAGGATATTATATCAGATAGGAGAACTTAATTTATATCAAGATTTTAGAGAACCCTTTTTAAGATCTTAACAATAGACATAAAGTTGTCTTCAGCTTTTCATCCTCAAACTGATGGACAAACAAAGCGCGTGAATCAAATCTTGCAGCAGTGCTTAAGGTATATCATCAACTACCAACAAGATGATTGGACAACTCTTTTGCCATTGGCAGAATTTGCTTACAATAATACAGTATATTCTTCTACGCAACAAACACCTTTCTTCTCCAATTATGGTTACCACCTACGACTTGATGCTTTTAACTTTTCAAAAGTTGATAATCCAGTAGCAAAAGATTTGACAAATTGTTTATTAGAGCTACATGCAATAATGAAGGTGCAATTAAAAAAAGCTCAAGAACGACAAAAAACAAATGTAGATGTATATTGCAAGGAACAACCATAATTCAACGTGGGGGACAAGATATGGTTACTTCGTCGCAATATCAAGACTACTCGTCCTTGTGATAAGTTGGACTATCATAGGCTTGGACTTTTTCCTATTTCTGAACAAATCAATCTAGTTGCATATCGATTACACCTATCGGAGTCCATAAAGATCCATCTTGTATTCCACGTGTCACTACTTGAGCCATACAAGACAGTGGATATACAAAGAAGAAGACAAATGCCACCGCCTCCTGTAGAAGTGGACAATAATGAAGAATTTGAGGTTGAAGAGATTTTAGATTCAAGGCGACGTCGAAATCGACTGGAATATCTTGTGCATTTGTGCGGATATGATATTAGTGAACGCACATGGGAGCCATCAAGAAATCTAACAAATGCATCAATAAAAGTCAATGCATTTTATCGACAACATCCATCAAAACTAAGATAAATAATCAAAAAAATCTTTGCTATAAAGCAAAGTAGGTTCTATAGAGATTTTATCCTACCTTGTATCATTGTTTGTCATTTTCTTAGATTTGTTCATGCTAAAGAGATGGAGGATCAACAACCAACAAATTCAGTTCAAGAGCCATCATTTGTTGATTTATCGGACGAGACATTATAACCATCACAACCTTCAAGATGACAAAATAGAAATGAAGACCCTCAAGAATGACATGTCCTTCTATAGATTGATGGCAAAATACAACGTATTTGGTATCACAACCTTGGAAGAGACTCTCAATGTTTGGTGATACTTTTAGAGGTAGGAATTACTCCTGATGGTAATCCTAATTTTTTCTTTGAAGGAAGTTATGAAGGCCTCAACAATGATCAAATAATAGGGTGGTCCTCTTGCCTTGGTATGGGATATTATCGATGGCTGAAAGGACCTATCAACTACCTTCGAAGGGAACAAAGATCAAAATATGTGGCAAGCATAATTCGACATATCATGGACTTCCTCAACATGTAATCACTGTTCCTTGTAGAACTCGTCCTTAGAAGGGGGGATAATATCACGGACATAAGATTTACTCCAATAAATTACCTAAATAATATAGACCAATAGAAGTAGGTAAAGTAAGTTGATTTGATAATATCTAATAGAGAAGCTTTCTAGAAGCTTCATAGACATGGAATCACCTTTATACATGTTTATAGGTGATTGATAGATTAGAAACTTGGTCAATAAGCTAGCCACATGGCACACATGTTGATAGCTTGTGGAACAAGCTAGCCATGTGTCACACATGTTAGTAGCTTGCGGAACAAACCAAGTACGTGGCGCACATGTGAGAAACTTGTTGTGCAAGTTTGACATGTGTCTTGCAAACTAGACACGTGTATAAGGTCCTATAGAATACTGCCCCGTAGCTCTTAATTAAATAGTATTTGTAGAGGCAAGAGTGAAGCCCTCTTCACTCTTGTCAACTTCTTTCCTGATTCTAGTCTAGTTTCAAGAGTCTTCATGTTTCTAGTCTTTGGCAATAGCCATTCCAATTTTCTTTGAATATACATACTTTCTTATTCCTATTTTGTGACTTTTCTTTGATACAGTTTCCATTAGATTATGCATCTTTTTCTAGTTCATGTCCTTGACACAAACTCTAGTACATCCTTGTACTAAAGATCAAATAAGTCTTGATTGCACTATTAGATTGCTGCAAATTTTTACTGAATCATAGCACATTCAATCATCCACATATTAGCTAATTTTAAACTATAGATGTTACTTCAATTGCACACAATAGCTAAAAGTGTTGGTCCTAATTTTAATACATAAAAACTTAACCTCTAATATAAATTGTGACTTTAGATAGCAATTGCTAAATCCTTCCAAATCCTACAGAAATAAGCCTAATGTTTCTAAAATGAACTTGAATCTAACTATTTAATCCTAATTGGTGATCTCCAAATGACCTGACCTCCTATCCTTGGTGGCTATTTTTGTGGCTAGAGGTGTGATTTTGACCCTCTATCATACACAATCAGTTCCTGGATATTAATCCAACTTATTTTAAGAATTTTTAAGCTTAACCCTATTCTCAATTTAGTCTTAATATCAACCATATTAACTTTTTATCTCCTCTATTTTATTTTTATTAACTTATGGCTTTTAAAAAGCCATAAAAAAGTTTCTATAACCTAAAAAAAAAAATTAATAACTAATTATTATCTATTAGCTATTAAAATAAGAAAATAATCTAAGAGGCTTTTATGAGACCTTTCTTAACTATCTTAATTTCTATTGAACTAAGGTATTTAAATATTAAGTAGAAATCACTATTACTCATATTTTTTACCACATAAACATGTTACAAAATGATAGCAGATTATCCACCTTTAAACTAACATTCTTTGCTTTTTAACCTTGAGTTTTTTTTTTAAAAAATCATTCTTCTTTGTAGAAAGTTTTATTTGATATTAAAAATTATAGATTACCCTCTTCTAATTTGAATTGTAGAATTATTAAGATAGAAGGAAAGATCATGGATGTTACATTTAGCGGAAGTGAGAATAGATTTGCAACTATTGCAGATCTTCAGGAACTTGTCAATACTCTTAGGATAGAAATTTCATGAATCACTAATATCAATTATAGAAGTACTATTCCTATGTCTTTGAAAGAAGTCCATAGCCTACACTAAGAAATTATAAAATTGAAGGAAGCAAGTAAATTGGCCTTATAAGCAAATTTAAGAAGCCTTGCTTTTACAAGCATGAAGGAAGCAAAGATTAGTATGCTTGAGAAGTTTGATGGAATAAGATCAAAATTTTGAGGATTTTTATAATAAGTCAAATTATATCTAAGAATATATTCTTTCCAATATTCTAATGAATTTTCTCAAGTTAGATTCATAGGTGTACTTTTATTTGAAAGTGCTCTTTTTTGATTTACATCTTTGATGGAAAAAGATTCACAGCTTTTTTATGATTAGAATTCATTCCTTGAAGTATTTATGGCCACATTTAGAGAAAGCGATAAAAAGAAGGTAGCAAAGACCAAGCTCTTATCTTTACAACAAGGATCATGGTCAGCCACAGAATTCCAAAAGCTTACTTGCAATGTAGAATTGAACGATAAAGCCTTTATTAATAAATTTTTATCATGGATTGAAGAATAATATTAAAGACTTATTATTAATAATGCCAAAAGCAAATTCTTTGGAAAAATTTATTATTCAAGCCATTGCATACAATAATTGTTTATTTGAAAGGCATTAAGAACAAAGATTTGGCTGGAGAAGAACAAATCAATTAATGATAGAAATTCCTAAGTTTTCAAAAACTTATTTGACAAAGCCAAATCCAATATAAATTGATGCAATATGTTTTAAACCTCTCATTGAATAGGGAAAGACTCAATGTCGTTAACAGGATTTGTGCTTATATTATGCAAAAGTGAAGCATACTGCTTGATATTATTTAAAGAAGCAATGCAATCATACAATGAAGAATATGGTTGCTAAAGAAGATAATGTGTTAAAAAATGAGTTTTTTAAACTATAATAGAAACCGTGTGGCTAGAATCATATGCAATATCTTATAAAGGTCTTATTCTCTCTTCAAATCCTTCATCTTATTTTACAATAAATATATTTTTAGGATCTAAAAATTACAAAGTCTTTAATTTATTAGATTAAGAAGCCTCAACTTTTTTCATAGACAAAGACTTTGTTTAAAAATAAAAAAAATCACTAATCAAGAAAACTAAATTCGTGCACGTAGAGGTCATGGATGGCCGTTTGTTATCTTTTAGAGATATTATCCATGAGACTATTTCTTTAGATATAGTAATTAAGAGACATAATAGTATAATAATATTTAATATAATTAGATCTTCGTCCAATCTAATTATTTTAGGATTATTGTAGTTAAAAAAATATAATCTTCAAATAAATTAGACTTTTTGTAACCTTGATTTTTCTTATAGTTTAATCCAAAAATCCATTAATCAAATAAACATACATAATTCTAATACATCCAAACCTTTACTAATAGATGCAAAAGCTTTCATATATATGACAAAAGAAGGATCATCTTTTGCTATATATATCACATCCATTACGGATGCTAAAAAGGCTTCAAGTAGTATTCTTAGCCAATATTAAGATTTTAAAGATGTTTTTGAAAAAAAAAAATGCAGATATTCTTCTAGAGTATTGACCTTATGATTGTTCAATTGATCTTCAAGAAGAAGCTCAACCATTATTTGGGCTAATCTATAGTTTATCACAAAATAAGTTGGCTGCATTAAAAGAATATATTGACAAGAATTTGGCTAAGAATTTCATATGCCATTCAAAATCTCTAACAAGAGCTCTTATCTTATTTGTGAAGAAAAAAGATGGATTGCTATGGATGTGCATAGATTATGAAGGTTTCAATAAGATTACTATCAAGAATAGATATCCTTTATTTTTGATTTTAGGACTTCTTGATCAATTTAGTTAAGCAAAGATCTATACAAAAATAGATTTGTAAGGAGCATACAACTTGATTTGCATTAAAAAAGGTGATGAATAGAAGATTGCATTTCAAACTAGGTATAGACATTTTGAATATAATGTCATATCTTTTGCACTTACAAATATATCAACTACTTTGTAAATGATGTTTTTCATAAATTTCTTGATGACTGTTTTATCTATTATTTAGACAACATTTTGATCTACTCTAAAAACGTATAAGAACATGAATTTTATGTTTGTCATGTATCTTAAAAACTTAGAGATACATGACTATATGCTAAGATATAAAAGTATATATTTCACACTGCTCAAGTTGACTTTTTAGGATATATCATCTCAAATAATAATCTCAAGATGGATCTTGGACAATCATAAATTGGAAGATTCTAAGAATAATAAGAGATGTACAATACTTTTTGAGATTTTCCAATTACTATAAAATCTTCATCAAGAATTTTTTTGAAGTTATAGCTTTACTTATATGCTTAACTTGTAAGGACAAATTTAAGTGGAGTAAAGAAGCAAAAGCATTGTTTGAAGCTTTGAAGATAGCTTTTACTTCTGTACCAATCTTATATTGCATCAACTTTTCTAAGGCATTTTTTATAGAAATAGATGCATCAAATTTTACTTTGGATGTAATATTGTCACAAATGGGAGCAAATAACAAACTCCATCCACTAGCTTTTCATTCCAAGAAATTTTCAATAATAGATATCAGCTACAAAATCCATGATAAAGAACTTTTTACAATTATGGATTCTTTTCAAGAATGGTGTCATTATGTGGAAGGCACATCTAGTCTAGTCATTGTATATACGGATCACAAGAACCTCAAATATTTCATGTCAACATGCTTGTTGAATTGTTGTCAAGCTCATTGGAATATGTGTTTGTCAAGATTCAACTTCATTATCACTTAACGGCTAGAAAAACAATAAGGTTTATTCAATGCCCTTTCTAGATATTCTTATCTTGTACCAAAAAAAAAGAAATTCAACTTTTGATTGAAGAAGAACAATCCTCTTGAAGCTAGAGCAGTTTCATCTATGAGTAATCATGGAATCAACATTGACTATTGATTCAACTTCTGTCAAATAAGTCTAGTCAAGTATATCTTTAGACCCTCTTGTTTATGAGATTAAGAACAATTCATCTAAGTCTTATAATACTTCCAAGTTTGAATTCAAGATTGATCTATTCTATTTCAAAGGATACCTATATATTCCAAAAGGTGAAGCAGGACTACATGCTCTTGAAACTTATCACAATTTTCCTACAAGAGGACATTTTAGATACAACAAGATTTTGGAGCTAATATGAAGAGATTTTTGGTGGCTTCAAATGTGGAAGGCTATTAAAGAATTTGTACAGTCGTGCAATATTTGTTCAAGATTAAAAACTCTTCATCATCGATCTTACAAACTTCTCCAACTATTACTTATATCAAAACAATCTTAGTCTTCTATTTCTATGGATTTTATCATGGATCTTTTAAATTCAAGTTCATATGATTTTATATTTATAATTATAGATTATTTCACCAAGATGGCACATTTTTTATTATGTACAAAATCTATCATATGTGAAGAAACAACAAAACTCTTCCTTGATAATATGTATTGCTATTATGGATTATGAAGGAATTTTATATCAGATAAAGGGATGCAATTTGTATCAAGATTTTAGAAGATCCTTTTTAAAATATTAAAAGTAGATATAAAACTATTTTTAACTTTCCACCCTCAAATTGATTGATAAATAGAATAGATTAATCAAATTTTAAAATAATATTTGAAATATACCATCAATTATTATTAAGATGATTCAATAATTTTTTTGCCATTGGCAGAGTTTGCTTATAATAATTTGGTATATTTTTTTATTCAACAAATTTCATTCTTTATCAATTATGGTAATCATCCACAACTTAATATTTTTGACTTTTTAGAAGTTGATAATCTTGGGGCGGAAGATTTGGCAAATTGGTTGTTAAAGCTACATGTAACAATGAAGGTACAATTAAAAGAAGCTCAAGAACAATAAAAGATCAATGCAGATGTTTATGATAAGAAACAGCCTCAATTCTACATGGGCAATAAAATATGATTACTTTGTTATAATATCAAGACTAATTGCCCTTGTAAAAAGTTGGATTATTATAAGCTTGGATCATTTTTAATTTGTAAACAGATTAATCCAATTGCCTATCGATCACACCTACCAAAATCTATAAAGATTCATCATGTATTCTACGTATCAATATTTGAGCCATACAAGATAGGAGATATACAAGGAAGAATACAAATGCCATCGCTTCCTATAGAAGTGGATAATAATAAAAAATTTGAGGTGGAAGAAATCTTAGATTTAAGATGGAGTCAAAATCAGTTGGAATATCTTATACATTGGCGCAGATATGATATTAGTGAATGCACATGGAAGCGATCCAAAAATCTAGCAAATACATCAAGAAAAGTTAATGCATTTCATCAACAACATTCGTCAAAATTAAGATAAAGAATCAAAAAAATCTTTGCTATAAAATAAAGCAGGTTCAATAAAGGATTCATTCTATCTTGTATCATTATTTGCTATTTCTTTGAATTTGTTCATGCCAAAAAGACGAAAAATCAACAATCAACAAATTCACCTTAAGAGCCATCATTTGCTGACTTATAGGACGAGATATTATGACTTTCACAACCTTCAAGATGATGGAGTAGAAATAAAGATCTTCAAGAACGTCATGTTTTTTATTAGATTAATGGCAAGATATAGTGTTGTCGTATTATAATTGGTTACAATATGTAAAATCTAATTAAAATGTATAATATGTTTATAGATTCTAATATGTGTTAGAATGGTTAAAAAATTGGATTAAAGAGAGTTAGTGTAAGAAACTTCATTTTAGATTTTTACTTAATTTGGTTATGGCGTTTAAATTATATAGGACCTAAATATTCAATATAAAGCCTTGAGAGGCAATTGGGATCTAAAGAAGAAGAATTAAACTACTAAGAGACTTATTTGGAAGGATGAAGATAAATTATGGATGAATGAAGATAAGAGATGAAATTCATTCCTATTGGTCAATGGTCATGCCCAATAGGCTTTAAGGAAGCTGCTTGCAAGGAGAATAAGGATTTTGGCAACTTCAAAGAGGGTATTTGAAAATCAAAGATTAGGATTAGAAAGCTTGTTTTTTGGACTACAATTTTGGTGTAAAAATTGAGAGATTTGGAATTTTTATGAGGGAGAAGTAGGCGCTTGAAATTAAGGTATATAAATAGTATCTACTGTCACTCTTTTGAGGATTCGAGGAATTCTATGAAAGCTTTTATAGATCAAGAGGTGTAATTAGAGAGATGATGTCAAGTTCTATACCTAATATGGAAGAATTTCTACATTTGAAGATTTGAAGAAGGAGATATTAGGAATCAAAGACAGCAGATTGAATTCCAAAGCAATAAGTAGGCTGTTTTGTTGATAGTGATGGGATTTGTCATATCTTGAGTTTCTGGAAGAATTTTTGTCTAAAACTTTTCAAAAAGATAAATCTTTGTACTAAAAAGCTACACATCAAAGTTTCATAGCATTTGGACATTTAATTTGTGAGATATAAAGAATTTAAGACATAAGTGTTTGTAAATAAGGATTTGAAGCTACTGTTAGAATTTTCATAATATCTAAAGATTAATAAGGAATTGATAGTTGAAATTTATTATGCTAGTTGTTAAAAGCACATCAATACTTTATATAAATTTTGAGTAGATTTGAATAGTTAGATTAAGAGTTATATATTATTTAAGTTCAAAAAACATTCTCCATCTTACGGATGAATGAGGGTTTAGAATATTTTGTGAAATAAGACTTATGTATTAGATGTAATAGCCCTAAGAGGAAGAATTTTATATAAATTTGAAGGTTTTGTTATTTTGGATCTTGTTTGAATATTTAATAATAACCAGAAGGCTAGTACTTTTTTGAAGCAAATTCTCTCTGCCACGATAATGTATTTGGTATCATGACCTTAGAAGAGACTTTCAATATTTGGTGATACTTTTAGAGGTAAGAACTACTTTTGATAGTGTTCCAAATATTTTTTTTGAAGGAAGTTATGAAAGCCTCAACAATGATCAAATAATAGAGTAGTCTTCTTGCTCTGGTATGAGATACTATTGATAGCTAAGAAGACCTATCAACTATCTTCAAAAAAAAACAAAGATCAGAGTATGTGGCAAGCACAATTCGATGCATCCTAAACTTTCTCAAATCACTGCTTCTTGTAGAATTCATCTTTAGAAGGGAGATAATATCATAGATATAAGATTTATTCCAATAATTATCTAATTAATATAAATAGATAGAGGTAGATAAAAATAAGTTAATTTGATAATATCTTATAGAAAAGCTTCCTAGAAGCTTCATAAACACTGATTTACCTTGATACATATCTATAAGTGATTGATAGGATAGAAACTTAATCAACAGGCTAGCCACGTATCTCATATGGTTGGTAGTTTGTGGAACAAGTTAAGTATATGGCACACATGTAAAAAACTTGTCTTGTAAGTTTTACATGTGTCTTACAAATTGGACACAAATTGGAGGTCCTACAAAATATTGCCATATAGCTCTTAGGTAGATAGTATATATAGAGACAAGAATGAAGCCTTCTTAATTCTTGTCAATGTCTTTCTTGTTTCTAGTCTTGTTTCAAGAGTCTCTAGTCTTCTTGTCTTTGGCAATAGCCATTCTAATTTTAATACTATTCCATCTTCAAGTGATTTTGAATAATACAAGAGTATATTTTGTTCTTTTATGATTTATGTCCTTGTCCTTGATAGTAGGTAGTTTGGGGTCGGTTAGGATTTTTAAGATATCAGAAGATCAATTAGTTGGATGAGGTTAGAATTTGATATAGTGATTTAAGACTTAAAGATCAAGTTATATATTAAATTGGAATAGAAATTAATGGTTGAAGTAGGAGAAATTCCTGCCAAAGATTCTTCATCAACTTTAAGGTGGATAGCTAAGGGACATTGGTGTTGTTATTTTTTATTTATTTTTTAGTTGTAAGTTGGATTAGACTCAAATTTTGTAAGCACATAGAAGATCTATAGTGGCACTAGTATATAAAATTTTACACCAAGTGAATGGTCAAATTGAGAGCTATGAATCATTGAAATTTACTAACTTGAGTTAAGAATTGCTAAAGAAATTCAAAGTTGCAAAAGAATAAAAAAATGGAAGTAATTGAGGCTTATTAATAATTGAGGTTGTTATATAGAGTGTTTTTGAGTACTTTACATTAACATTAAGTTTTATAGAGTTGGAATTGAGATTTTGTATTTATTTTTAGATGATTAAAATTTATTATATTTTATTTAAAATAATTACAAGATACAACTTCATCTTTCATAGTCAAATGCCGAGTGCATTTTTAAACAAAAAATCATGCAATACAATAGCACTATATAAAGTAGTTTTAAGATATTGCTTTATTAATTTCATACTAATGCTTCTAATTACAACAAACATAATATAGATAAATCAAAGATACATAGATAACATTATAATTTTTGTTAAGTTTATAGATGACAATGAAGTTTAATTCCAAGATGAATAGGAGCTGTCTTGTTAGTTGTCCAAATATTCAAAATTTATTGACTAAGTATGTAAATGCCATATAGTTGGTATAGAAGACAAAATAATTTTAAAGTAAGTAATGCCAAAATTTTTGGACCACATAAATCATAGATAATTTTTTTTTTTTTAGTAGTTAAATATATATTTTTTTATAGATGATAGAAGGTAAGAAGCATAGGCTATGAATTGATCATGATTGTTAGTAGAATTTTGGATCAATATGATATTAAAGGCAATGTCTAATGCATCCATGTACGTATAGAACTCTAGTTTTTAGTGAACGTGGATGAAGATTGGAGTGTTTCTATAACATTGTTTGATAGTATCAAAAGTCGTTTGATAATCCTTTATCTATTCAAAAATAAATTTATCTTTTTGAATTAGGTGAATAATAAATATTAAGATTCTAATATAGTTTTGGATCTCAACTCAATTAAATTGAAAAAATCCATTAAAGATTTAAATTTCTTTGATATTTTATAGAAATTATATATTGACTAGGATTCAAATTTTTAAAATTTTTTTATCTTTTGAGATAATGTAGCCAATAATTAGTTTGGAATGGACAATGAATGTGCACTTATTTGGATTTAGGATTTAGAATTACATAGATATTTTAAGATATTTTGACTTCTTTTTTTTTGATTTTGAAGTAATCTATCTCTCTCTTCTCTATTTTTGATGTTTACAATTCTTTTAGAGAATCAAAATATTCTATAAGTTTTTTATTTGTGAAGTATAGATAATTTGACTTTGAATTTAGGATTGACTTTAAAATTGATTTTTATCTTTATTTTTATTTTTAAAATATTTTTTAGATTTTATTTTGGATTTTATTTATATTTTTTTTATTATAGATGATTTATTAAAGGTGTTACAAATAATAATAATTAAAGTTTAATTTTAAGTTTATAATTTAGGATTTAGGATTTAAGATTTTTAGACTTTTTATTTTTAAATTTGAATTAGACTTAATTCTTATTTTTGGAATCTATAAATCAAATAGTGGTTTTAAAATACTTTAAAAGTTATTAATTTTTAAATATAGATTCTTTGATTTGTTAAATTTATTAATTTTTTAATACATTATTTTATTCAAATTTTTAGTTGGCCTATCTTTTTATTTTTAATAATTGTGATTTTATTGATATAATTTTAAATCTTTAGTAAGTCTATAGTTTAAGAAATATGAAGCTTTAAAAATTATAAAATAGTTATTTTTAAAGTCACTTTGGGACCATCTCCTCCTATTTTTAAAATTTTTTTGTCACAAGCAATTCAAAATAATGGCCTTTCATTAGTAAAAGCTTTAAGCAATATTACTTATTTTATTTTTGTTTGCCTACTATTCAATAAATAATTTATAAGGTAGTATTAATAATAATTGATCTTTATTTAAATGAAATAGAAATATTTATTTTTGTCACTAAAAATCTTTGTAGCTTGAACATTGGCTTACAAAGCTTTGCAATTGCTTTTAGTTATATTAATCTTTGAACAAGAAAGAACTCAAGGTTTATACTTTTATAAACACGCTCTATCTATTGTCAAGGACATGAGAATACAAAAGAAGAGACTCAAACTAAAAAAGGTTTCAAGAAGAAATTGATAAGAACTTGAATTATCTAGATGAGTATACAAACAACACCAAGAAAGGTGAGCTAACACTTTAAGAGATGCATTATCAAGATTGAAGAACTCTTGAGCCTTGACTCCAATATATACTCCTATTTAAGAAGCTTCTTAAGCAGCTTCTATCAAATTAGGAAGCTTCTTCCGCTCTTTCTATTAATTTGGAAGCTTCTCGAGCTCCTTCTATTAATTAGAAAGTTTCTCGAGTAACTTTTACTAATTAGAAAGCTTTTCAATTAACTTTTACTAATTAAAAAACTTTTAGAATATTCCAAAAGGTTCTATAAATTTTTAAAGTATATGTTTCTAATATCATCCTTTTTTTTAGCAACGAGTTCAAAGAGGAGTTCTTATCTTCAAAAATCTTCTTATATATATAAAAAGTCAAAAATATATTCTTCATTCTTAGACAATGGATTCAAGCATTAGAATCGAGGCTTGTATGGTTGGATGTTGCTCCTAATAGCTCTAATCATGGTCATACTTGGTGTTGAAATGTATTGTCCTTACTTTGTTCAATTAAAGGCTATAAAAACTATATAGGTTTGCTCAAAGCTTACATAGCAAGTGAATCTTCTAAATCTTGTTCTTTCAATAATTAAAGATTTGACATAGTGATTGACTTGCTTTTATAATTCTATTCTGTCTTGGAACAGACGACTACATATTGATGAAGACTTTGGTTTGACTCTCTTCATCTTATATATATTCTTTAAATCCAATCTTTAATAAGAAGTTATCATCAAATATGTTTGGATTTGTGGAGATAGAGCCAATGAAAATCCTATATCTTTTGAGGTGCATTAGTGAGATTTACGGCTAGTTTTTATGTATGCTTATTAATATTATAGTTGCACCAATGAACAAGATATTCAAATTTATTCCACCTTTGTCATGAATCAAGTATCTTTTCAACCTCGTATTATTTATGATCTTTGATTTCAATATTAGATGGCAATTATTATATTCTTCTTGGAATATGTAACTCTCTATAAGATTTTTAAAAAGAGACATAGAAAATTGGATGTACCTTCATAGAAGATGGTAGTTCTAAGTGATATGCCACTGAATTAATTTGCTTCTAGATGAAAAATGGTCATAATCTGTGACAGTCCAATTTATTGTATAGCCGCTTGGTCTTGATGTTCCGTTGAAGAAGCCATACTTTATTTCTAATATAAAAAGTAGGTGGTTGATTCTTAAATTTATCTACAGATACCTTATAAGCATCTTGAACTGCTTGTAATTGAAGCTTTAAGGTTGTTTGATGTTACGATAGATGCTTTGTAAACCTTTTGGCTGTTGAATTGTTATTTTTTAATATATTCCATAGATCAAGCTTTAGGTGGTATCTATAATTAAAGTAAAATGGTGTTTATTAAATTGAGATATAAATAATATTATTATATATAAACTTTATTAATATTAGATATGAGATCCAATTGTCTTATTGATGGTTGATGCTGCATCATAAATATTGGTTCAAAATTTGATTAACTCGTTCGATTTGGCCGTAAGTTTAAGGATAAAAAGTCAAAGAAACTTTAATATCCACCTTCAATATTTCAAAAAGATATCTTTAAAACTTAGATATAAATTGGGATCCTCAATTGGATACAATATCATTTGATAGGCCATGATATTGATATACATTATTAAAAAAGAGCCTTACATTTTCTTCAATAGAAGTAATTTTTTTATAAGAAATAAAATAAGTCATCTTTGTGAGTTGATCAACCACTATAAAGATGATATCTAATGAATTGGATGGCGGTAGATTCGTAATAAAATCTATTGAGATATAAGACCATGACTATTTTAGAAGAAACAAAGGCTATAAGAGTCCATAAGGGCAATGCCAAGGATACTTAGATCTTAAATAGATGTCTTAAGAGAGCACAAAATCCTTCACAACCTTCTATATTTGAAGCTACCAAAAATCTTGGAAAATAAGTTCCAAGGTCTTGTTAAATCCAAAGTGCCCCATGATTGACAAATCATGATGAGATTGAAAAACACACAGTTGTATTGGTTCTTCTGGAATATACAAACGTTCTTCAAAGTATAGAAGGCCTTTTTCAAGCTTGAACTTGTCAGCATTTTTATTGAAATTATGCTTGATATCATGGATCAAAGCATCATTAGTGGTTGCAATATGCACCTCATTAAAAAAACTAGAATCAATAAATACTGATGTAATAGTGGCGTAAAGGCAAAATTGCTTTGGCTTCAATAAAATTGCATATTGTTGATTAAACACTACCTCTCTTATCCTTGGTATAAGATATGATCTCCTTGATAAAATATTAGACAATTCTTATTGCTTTTCAAGTTGGTAAGTGATAACAAAATTAAATTAAAATAATGACATATTCTATTGAATTTGATGGCAATTAAGAATGCGAGTTGATATGAAGTATTCCAAGTTCTTGTGATGTGTGTATATAGTCACAAGATGTATAGTTCCTTTGGAAAAATGATGCCATTCTTGAAAAGAATCTACAATAGTAAAAAGTTTGTTATCATAGATTTTATAATAAATTTTGGTAGTAGGAAACTTTTGAGAATAAAATAAAATAGGATGGATCTATATCCATTTATAAAAATACAGCCCCTAATATAAAATCCAAAGCATTGGTCTCTATGTAGAATGTTTTTATAAAATCTAGATGCACCAAAATTGAAGTTGTAGTGAATGCTATTTTAAAATCTTAGAATGCCTTCTTTGCTTGAGGCATCTATTCCAACTTGTCTTTGCATGTCAATTGAGTAAGAAGGATGACAACTTGAAAGTATTTTTTAATAAAGATCTGATAGAAGTTAGCAAATCTAAGAAAGCACTGTACGTCTTTTATAATCTTTGGAATGGCCCACTACATAACCGCCTCCACCTTCTTGGGATCTATCATCAAACCTTTAGTAGATATGATGTATCCCAAAAATTCAATCTTTGATTGATGAAATATATACTTATTTGACTTTCTATATAAACCTACATCTTGTGGCTTTTATAATACTAGCTTTACATACTCTTTGTGTTCCTCTAGATTTTTTGAATAGATCAAGATTTCATTAAGATAGATCACTATGAACTTATTTAGATGCTCTCAAAAGATATCATTCATCAAATGTTGAAAGATAGCAAGTGCATTTGTTAATCCAAAAGGCATGACATTATATTCAAAATGTCCATACCTTGTACAAAATACGGTCTTCTATTTGTCTCTCTCCTTGATCTAACTAAGTTGTATGTTCCACAAATATCTATTTTAATATAGATCTTGGCTTGACAGAGTTGTTCCAAAAGTCTTGAAATTAATAATAATAGATAATAATTCTTTACTATTATCTTATTTAATCTTCAATAATCAATGCACACATACATAAGGAATCATTTTTTTTTCTTGATAAAGAATATATGTGCACTTGTTGGAGGCTTTGAATGCTTGATGAAGTTCTTTGCAAGGTTTCCATAAATATAATCCTTCAATACAAAAAGCTTGTTTTGAAGAAGGTTATAAATTGGGCCAAAAGATAGTTGTATTCCTTCCTGAAGATCTATGGCATAATCATATGGTTGGTGCTTTGGTAATATATCAGTATTCTTCTTTTGAAAAATATTTTAAAATTTGCTACATTGTTTTAGAATACTTACCAATGAAATCATGTCTTCTTTAGTTGGAGTCGCATTAATAACAAATGGTGTACCATCTTTGGTCAATGTCATGTTGTAGTTTGGCTACCATATAAAAATATATATATATATATATATATATATTTAATGGATAATTTATTACACAGCTAAGTGAAAGCCATATCAATGGATTTTTATTGATTACAAAATATAGTTAGGTTGTTAGTTTAAAGAGAATTTGTTTAAAAGGACTACTATTTAAAAGGACTATACAATCTTCTTTTTTTTTTATAGTGATTTTGAGGTTGATTTTATATTAGTAATAATTTTTATATATCTTAAGTCACCTTTATTAGATATTAGTGACCCTTAAGATCTTGTTTATTTTTTTTATTTGATATTTAGAACACATATTATATAAATCTTATTAGAAAAAAGATTAGAAAGGAGTTTTTAATATAAAAAGAAGTAGTTAGGCCATCTATATGCATGAATAGAGATGGATGATAGAAGTCTCTATTCCTATTGGCCAAAAGTCATATCTAATAGACTTCAAGGAGGCTACTTGAGGGCTTATTAGGGATTAGGATTTTTTTTTTTAAAAGGTTTGAACATCAAAGACAAAGGTCAATAAGTTTGGATTTTTTGCTATGGTTTTGGTGTAAAATTTGTATGATTTGGATTTTTTATAAAAGAGATATAGGCAATCAAAGTTAAGGTGTTGAAATTGTATCTACTATCACTCTTTTGAATATAACATGTAATTACAGAAAGTAATAGAAGATCAACAATTAGGACTAAAAAGAAAATTTTTTTGGCTACACTTTTTGTATATAGCTTAATGAAATCCAAGCTAAAATAAAAGAGATATTAGGAGTTGAAGTTAGTACTTATAATCAAAGGATAGTAATTAATCTTATTTAACTAGTGATTATGTTTTGAGCTATATCTTAGGCAATTTGATAAATTTTTGGTTCAAATTTTTAAAAAATATATACATTTATGTTAAAAAACTATGTACAAAAATTTTGTGGTATTAGGATTTTAGGTTTATGAGATATGAAGAAAATAGTACTTAGGTGTCTCTAAATTAGGGTTTTAAGCACTTGCTAGGATTTTTAAGATATTGGATGATTGAAAATGAATCTATAATTGATATTTTTTTTGTAGTAAAGCTTAAGATTATTACCTACACTTTAAAAAAAAATTTATAGAAATTAAATGGCTAGATCAAGAGTTATTAAACTCTAAAGTTTAAGAAGAAATAAATCATTATGGTATCATAATACGTGAAGTCTAGCTTGAGAATACTTTGGGCACCTAGCTATGGAAGATAAAAAGAAAATTCACAACAATAAGATTCTATCAACTCTAATAGAATCTTAAATAACTTCCTTTAAACCTTAACAATATTAACCAAGCTTTGACCCAATCTTAAAGAAATTATAAAAAGAAGAATAAATAAATCATATATTAATCATGAAAAAAATATATATAAAATAATAATTTTAAAAAATATTAAAAATAGAAATCTTAAAATCTTAGTCAAATCTTAAGTCAAACCTTGGTCAAATGCTAAGTCAAATCCTAAGTCAAATCCTAAGTCAAATTTTGATTAAATCCTAAATCAAACCTTGATTAAATCCTAAGTCAAACTTGGTCAAATTCTAAATCAAAACCTAAATCAAATCCTAATCCTAATGAAATTCTAATCAAATATTAAATCCTAAATCCTAATAAAATCCTAATTAAATACTAAATTCTAAATCCAAACTTTAAACTCTATTTTATAATAGATCTACAGCTAAACTTTTGTGGATTGGTTGATATTATTGTTGTCAATTTGTGCTACAATTTTGAGCTTAATCTAATAGTTTAATTGTAAGTGGATTAAAATCTCAGGAATTAGGTTTTGAGGGTTAGTTAGGATTTTGGAAATTTTGAGTATTTAGTATAAATAAAATAATTTAGTATTTAATATTTAATATTTAGTATAAATAAAATAGTTTATTATTTAGTATTTGATTAGTAATTGCCCAAAGCATAAATCCTATTTTAATTCACAAAATCCAAAATCGCCCAAAACAACCCTGACTTTGCAAAGCTCTTACAAAGTCAATTTTGATCCAAATCACTCCAAATCAAATCCTATGCAAAATCTTTTTAGTTTGCTTTCTAATCTTGCTCTCTAATCTGCCAAAAAGCTTTTGACTTGCTGTAGGCATGTGGTTTTGTGTCTCAAGGTCTGATTCCAACCTTGGCTCATAACCGGTCTTCTTTGGGTATCTATTTTGAGATTTTTGTGATAATTTATTTATAACCTATTTTTAATTCTTTTCTAAAGATGTATATATTATTTATTTTTTTAATCTACTTTATTTTGCCTTATTTATGGCCATACAAAGAAATTAGAAGTCACTTTTATAAAAGATAGTATTAACACCTTTTGATTGATTTATTTATTTTCTACCTCCTTCTCTATTATTTATTTTTCTAAGATAATTTTCTCAAATATTCTCATTTGAGTTTTTTTATAATATAACCACTCCTTTCTTCTTTCATCTAATGGTCATATTATTACACAATATCCATCTCTCCTAAACTTGTACATCTTCTGGTATACGCCAATGGTTTTTCAATAGATGAATGTATGACGTTTTTCATCTTGGTCAAATTCTTGATCTTCAATTTGCTCTTCTTCTCTCATTTCAATTATCCTTAATAAATTTTGTTCTTCATCAAAATATATATATACTCCTCTTTGTCTAAATAACTTGACTCGCTTGCCTACTATAGGTGTCTTTAATTTTGTTCTATCAAGCTCCCTTCATCCTTTCTTTATAATCCAATGGTAATAGCAAAGCCACTAGTTTAACCTTTTTTTCCACTGATTTATACTTGGTCTCAACATGTACCTTTTAGTGATTTAAGAATTCTATAAATTTTTAAATTTTATTATTATTATATATATATATATATATATTTGAACATATATTAATAACTCTATTCACTTCTTGTAATTCATATTGCAACATATAACTTAATTCTCCCATAGTATCTACAAATCCAACTTCTTCAAATGCTCTTGAAATAAATTTGTCTTCCATCAATTCTCCATTTTCTTTTAAGTTTTCCTCCATATTTTTAATATAACATTTGTATATCTTTTTTATCTTATCAATAGTCTTAATTCACAATCTTGTCTTAATCCAATAAGTCCAATAGATAATATCTTCTCTTTTAAATTAAACGGGAGTTTTTTTTTTTTTTTTTTTTTTTTTTTTTTTTCAATCCTACTTTACAATGGTGTGTGGTAAAAATCCTCAAGGTCTTCAAAAATCCAATTTGATAATGGCTTCTTTCTCAACTTCTCATGATTTCTTTCATGATTGGCACAAATAGTCAAAAATTAAATTGCTCTTATTCCATCTTGGCTTCTTATCCTTGCATAGGCTGAACCATCATCCATAATCTTTGTTTCCATTCTTGTGGTAGTAATAAATGGTTGTCCCAATATAATTAGATATGTAGACATATCTTGTATAAAGAAATGTTATTCATGAATGATATCTCTTATCTTCATCTTTATATTTGGATAAGCTCCATACAATTCTCCCTTTGAATTATTTGCTGATCTTATTATCCATCCATGTTCAATATCAATTGGCCATTTTTCTTTTATATATAACTCCTTTGATATCAAGTTGATTTCAAAACCATGATCAATTAGTGCTACAATCGGCTCTTCTAATTCTCCTAATTTTATTAAAGTTTCAATTGTAGCTCTTGTCCAAAGACTTCGAGAATAATGACTAGAAGCTTAAATACTATCTTCTTTATTTGTAAATTTAACTTGTGAAACATCTCCAACCAATTGTATTTTAATTTCTTCATCTTCATTGCTTCCCATTACTTTTGTATCTTGTATATTTGATGTTATTATATTACCAATAGATTATTGTTTTTTTTTTTTTATTATATCAATAATAACTTCATGAAACTCCCATTTTATAATTCCTAAAATCTCACCAATTGTAAACTCAACCTTTCCACTTAAAAAATTCATCCTTTAATGCTTGAAATTTTTTTTCCCATGAACCAACAAATTGTCTTATAATGGACTTCACGTGGCTTCTTATCTCTGGTACAATAGGCAATTCAAATAATTGAACCATCTCTTTCTTAAAAACACCCTTCAATTCTATTTCCTTAACATAACACCTTAAATATTTTATAATATTTTTTCCTTCAAACTAATCAATCTTGTGCACAATTGCCTATAATTGTTAGGGACATAGTCTTAGAACCTTCTAGAAATTAGAACATTCTAGAAGCAAGTCCCTGAAACCTTCTAGAAGTTTCCATTAGCAGTTAGTGGAAGTTTCTTGAGAAGCTTCCTAGTTAGTGGAAGTTACTTGAGAAGCTTCCTAGCTAATAGAAGTTGCTTGAGAAGCTTCCTAATTCATGGAAGTTGCTCGAGAAGCTTCCTAAGTTGTTGGAAGTTGCTCAAGAAGTTTCTTATTTAGAAGTATATATAGGAGTCGAGGCTGAAGAGTTCTTCGGTCTTGACAACACATCTCTTGGAGCTCTAGCTCACCTCTCTGGTGTTGCTCTTGTACTCATCTGATCAATCTAGTTCTTGCCAGTTCTCTTTGAAATTCTTGTTTAGATTTCCTCTTTGTATTCTGTGTCCGTGACAGTTTGTCGAGACTGCTCTCATCTCAGATATTAGAGCTAGTCCTTCTTGTTAGAGTGTGGATTACCCCTCTTCTTGAAGGTATACTAGTGTTTTAGAGGTTGCAGATTACCCTCCTCTAAACTGATATCTCTCCCATTACAATATTGGAGTCTTATTCTTCTTGGAGAGAGTGGATTACCTCTCTTCTTGAAGGATTTTAGACGTTTTAGAGGTTGCGGAGTACCCTCCTCTAAACTAATATTTTCTTCTTTGTAGAATCAATTATTTCTCTCTTTTAGAATGGCTGGAGATCAAGGGATTAATATGACTGAAAGTTTGGAGTCCAAGTTGGACGCCATTATGAATGCCCTTGCTATGTTATCGCAAAGAACTGCGGAGATTGAAAGAGCGTTTGCAAGACTTCATAATGATGGAGCATCTGGAGTAACACAATCTAGAATTCATCAACCTCAAGTTTCTGCACGAGAAGAAACAGCTTTGCTTGTAATTCGACAAGAACCACTAGTTCTACAACAAAAGGAGCCTCGAGTTAGCCTTCTAGATAAGTTTGATGGTACACGCTCCAAGTTTCGAGGTTTTGTCAATCAAATCAGGTTAATAACAATTTTACAATCCAAACGCTATCCAACGGAGGAGTCACGTGTTGGACTAGTTGGAACCCTACTTATGGGGCAGGCTCTATCATGGTTTGCTCCTTTATTCGAGAAGGGATCATCAATTTTGAACAACTTCGAAACTTTTTTGGAAGCGTTTGCGAAAGCATTTGGCGAGCATGATAAGGCTCGATGGACTACAACAAAGATTTGATCACTACAACAAAGAACACGCTCTGCATCAGTTTATGCATCAGACTTCAGACAATTAGCATGTGACATCAGTTGGGATGAAGAAGCATTGACGAGTCAATTTTATTGGGGTTTGAGGGATGATGTGAAGGATTTGCTATTATCTCTTCCTGATCCACAAACGCTCAACAAAGCCATTAGCCAAGCTGTGAAGTGTGACAACTGGCTATTTCAGCGTTGCCAAGACCAACGCTCAAGACAACATGTGACTCGTCACGCCTCAACCATATCAGCAAGCAGTTTGAATTCACATTCCGAGATGGATGACATGCAAATTGATGCGATACGTGTCAAATCTCTCACTCTAGAAGAAAAGAAGCGGCGCATGGAGGAAGGACTATGCTTATATTGCAGTGAAGAAGGCCACAAGGTTGGAAATTACCCCAAGAAGCAGAATCGACGCATTGTCAAGACCAGAGGCACGTTTTTTCAGGAAAACAAAAATGCCCAGCCACAATAGGAATCGTGCGGCTGGACAGTCAAAAATCGCAACAACAATCAGGTTCCTCCCTCTCTGCCCAACCTGCCCTTTGTTTTACAATCCCTTTGTTTTTTGGTCCTCAGAAGCTTAAAACTTTAGCATTATTAGATTCAGGAGCATCCACTTATTTCTTAGACGAAAAATATGCTAAACATCATAAGATCCCTCTAATATGGAAATCTAAACCTGTTTACGTAGAAGTCATAGATGGATGACCTTTATTGTCTGGTAGTGTCACTCATGAATTAGAACCTATAGAAATAGCATTTAAGGACCATAGTAGTTATATTATCTTCAACATTATAAAGACTCCGTCAAGTCCTATTATTCTTGGTCTTTCCTGGTTGGAAAAGTATAATCCAATCATAGATTGGAGGTTACGAAAGATAACATTTCCAATAGAACGTTCCAAGAGTAAACCAGTTAGAAGACCCCGAATCAAAAAACCTTTATTTATTGGAGCAAGAGCATTTGTAAGATCATCCAAGCAAGGTATACCATTTGTCATTTATGCGACTCCAACCAGCGAAGAAAAGATTTCGATAGCAAGTATACCGGAGCAATATAAAGATTTTCAAGATGTGTTTCAAAAGAAAAATGCTGATATGCTACCGGAGCACCGATCATATGATTGTGCCATAGACTTGCAAGAAGTAGCACAACCCCCTTTTGGCCCAATCTACAATTTGTCACAGACGGAGTTGGCAGAATTGCGGAAGTACATTGATGAGAATCTAGCCAAGAACTTCATTTGCCATTCGAAGTCACCAGCTGGAGCACCAATCTTATTTGTAAAAAAGAAGGATGGCTCGCTACGGATGTGCGTGGACTATCGAGGCTTCAACAAGGTAACAAAGAAGAATTGTTATCCGTTTTCCTTGATATCTGGTCTTCTTGAACAACTTGGACGGGCAAGGATCTTTACAAAAATTGATCTAAGAGGAGCCTACAACCTTGTATGAATTAAAAAAGGAGACGAATAGAAGACAACTTTCCATATAAGGTGTGGCCATTTCGAGTATAATGTCATGTCTTTTGGTCTTACCAATGCTCCGGCAGTTTTTCAATACATGATGAATGACATCTTCCGGGAGCATCTTGATGATTTTATTGTCATCTATCTGGATGATATTCTGATATTTTCTAAGAACAAAAAAGAGCATGAAAAGCATATTCGTCTCGTCCTTGAAAAACTATGTGAGCGAGGACTCTACGCCAAGTTGGAGAAGTGCTTATTTCACCAAACTGAGATGGAGTTTTTGGGATTCATTGCGACTACATAAGGCTTGAAAATGGATCCCAAGAAAGTGGAAGCAATCGTGTCATGGGAGGTTCCGAAGATGATTAGAGACGTACAATGTTTTCTTGATTTTGCTAACTTCTATCGGATTTTTATTAAGAATTATTCCCAAGTTGCTGCAACATTCACTCGGTTGACGTGTAAGAACAAGCTCGAACGGGGACTCCTAGCAGAGAAAGCATTTCAAGATCTTAAGATGGCGTTTACAACGGCTCCGATCTTGGTCCACCCGGATTTTACAAAGGCCTTTTATTTAGAAATTGATGCTTCGGATTTTGCTTAAAGAGCCGTACTTTCACAGATGGGTGCTGATGAAAAGCTCCATCCAGTTGCATTCTATTCTCAAAAGTTCTCTGCTACTGAAATCAACTATGAGATCCACGAAAAGGAGCTTCTTGCTATAGTGGATTCTTTCCAAGAGTGGCGTCACTTTCTCGAAGGAGCGGCACATTTGATAAAAATATACACGGATCACAAGAATTTGGAATATTTCATGTCGGCTCGAATTTTGAATCGGCGTCAAGTTCGGTGGAATATGTTGCTATCCAGATTCGACTTTGTTATCACTTATCGACCTGGAAAGCAACAAGGACTATCTGACGCATTATCGAGGAGATCGTATCTTGCACCAAAGGTTGGAGAGGCAGCATTCGACCAACAGTGTACGACGCTATTGAAGCCAGAACAATTCCGGCTTCACGCTGCCATTGTACCAATCGATGCTGACTTCCTCAATCAGGTACGTACCGCGACCATTGAAGATTCAATAGCAGTTGATATCAAGCAACGTGCTAATAATGACAAGTTTAAAGTGGAGGGAGATCTTTTATACTTTGAGGAGCGGTTGTATATTCCGAAAGGACCAGTACGGCTCCGAGTTCTTTAATCTCGTCACGATTTTCCAGCTGTGGGACATTTTGGATTCAACAAGACCTTGGAACTTATTTCTCGAGATTTCTGGTGGCCCCAAATGTGGAAGGATGTGAAAGATTTTGTCCTCACTTGCGACATTTGTTCAAGATCTAAAAATCCTCGGCATTGCTCTTACGGACTTTTATAGCCATTGCCAATTCCACGGCGATCATGGTCTTCAATTTCCATGGACTTTATTACAGACCTACCACCATCGAATTCTTTCGACAGCATTTTTGTTGTGGTAGATCGACTTACAAAGATGGCGCACTTTGTCTCTTGTAAGAAGACATCATCAAGTGAAGATACAGCAAGGCTCTTTCTTGATAATGTGTATCGATATCATGGTCTACCAGATGATATCGTGTCGGATCGAGGAACTCAATTTGTATCAAAGTTCTAGAGATCTCTTTTTGAAATATTGAAGGTGGATATCAAACTTTCTTCAGCTTTCAATCCTCAAACTGACGGCCAAACGAAAGTGGTGAATCAAGTTTTGGAACAGTATCTAAGATGCAGCATCAACTATCAACAAGATGATTGGGCCGCATATCTATCGTTAGCCGAGTTTGCATATAACAACACCTTGCATGCGTCAATTCAACAAACACCATTCTTTTCTAACTATGGGTACCATCCGAAGCTTGATTTGTTAAGTCTATCAATGAATAACAATCCAACAGCTGAAGGATTTATGAAGTAGCTATCAGAGCTTCAAACTATGTTAAAGATGCAATTGCAGTCTGCTCAAGAGTCTTATAAGACATCCGCAGATAAACTTCGAAATCAAGCACCTATTTTCAAAACTAGAGATAAGGTATGGCTACTTTGACGGAATATCAAGACCAAGCGGCCATGTGATAAGTTGGACTACTGGAGGTTGGGACCATTTGTCATCTTGAAGCAAATCAATCCAGTGGCGTACTGTCTGGAGTTACCAGCTGCTATGAAGGTACATCCAATCTTTCATGTTTCTTTGTTGGAGATTTATCGAGAATCGTCTTTTTCTGGAAGAGTGCAAAGTTCGCCACCTAGTATCGAAATCGAGAACCACGAGGAATACGAGGTAGAAAAGGTGCTAGATTCGCGGCGTAAATGGAGAAAATTGGAATATTTTGTACATTGGAGAGGCTATGATATCAATGAGCGAACATGGGAGCCGACCGAAAATCTCGCCAATGCGCCGCAAAAGGTACAAGAGTTTCATCAATAATATCCTCAGAAACCTAAGCCGGTTCGAGGATATTTTCTTTCTGAAGCTTGCTCATCTAGTAACATAAAAGGAGGGGAGAATACTACCAAAATTCATAGTTGATGTAATTATTTTCTCCAAGATAGAGTAGATCTTTTCTGATAGCCATAGTTTGGTCTTTTGACATGGATAGCCAAGAGATAGATACCATGCCAATCATATCATCTCAACCTACTAGCTCACGAAGGCGACCTCGAGATAAAGAATCACCTGCACCACAACGACGACGGAGGATACCAAGTAACCGATCGCTGGTGATTGTATTTGAAGTCGAGCCTGCTTACAATGGTCAGCCAGAAGGTGTGTTTGCAGGACAATTTCACAATGAGGACACGGAAGTTCATGCTTGGTCGGAAGTTGAGGGCGTGGGCCACTACCATTGGCTTCAAGGACCGATGAACCACTTGCCTCGTAAAAGACAATTGGAATTCATAGTAGACGTTATGCGACATATCTTCATTTTTTTGATTTGGTATTGACTGACAACAACATTGCTTCTCGGAGACCTCGAAGCTAAAGGAGGGAGTGATGTTAGGGATATAGTCTTAGAACCTTCTAGAAATTAGAACATTCTAGAAGCAAGTCCCTGGAACCTTTTAGAAGTTTCCATTAGCAGTTAGTGGAAGTTTCTTGAGAAGCTTCCTAGTTAGTGGAAGTTGCTTGAGAAGCTTCTTAGCTAGTAGAAGTTGCTTGAGAAGCCTCCTAATTCATAGAAGCTGCTTGAAAAGCTTCCTAAGTTGTTAGAAGTCGCTCAAGAAGTTTCTTATTTAGAAGTATATATAGGAGTCGAGGCTGAAGAGTTCTTCAGTCTCGACAACACATCTCTTGGAGCTCTAGCTCACCTCTCTGGTGTTGCTCTTGTACTCATCTGATCAATCTAGTTCTTGCCAGTCCACTTTAAAATTCTTGTTTAGATTTTCTCTTCATATTCTGTGTCCGTGACAACAACAAAGAACAGTTCTCTTGAAATCAGAGTAGTTTTATCTTCGAGCAATAAAATCAATATTGACTGTTGATTCAACTTTTCTCAAGCAAATTCAGTCAAGTATGTCCTCAGACCCTCTTGTTCATGATATCAAGAATAATTTTTCCAAGTCTCATGATACTTCTAAATTCGAGTTCAAGAACAATCTACTATATTTCGAAGGACATCTATATGTTCCAGAAGGAGAAGCACGTTTACGTGTTAACTTTAAAAAAGCGTATTTAGCCGGGTAGAAGAGAATTTGCCTTCACAACCTTTGGGTTCTAGGCACTAGAATGGCAGGGAACATGAGAAGAAGCCGTGCAAGTATGTTCTATACTTGCACAATATTTGTTCAAGCTTTCAAGTTATACTTGTATTATACTTGTACAAGTCTTTTACAAATATAAAGTATAAATACTTGAATAATACTTGTATAAATACTTATATAATACTTGTATAAATCCTTGGTATAAATACTTGTATAAAATAATATATAATCCTTGGTATAATACTTGTTCAAATACTTGTACAAATATTATATATAATACTTGTAAAATACTTGTATAAATACTTGATATAAATACAAGTATATATACTTGTATAAAAGATATAAGCAAAGTATGTATGTATTCAAGTATACCTCAAAATACAACCGCATATGAGGAATACAAGTTATACAACAAGTTGAAACTAAATAAATCACTAAAAATTCATCCAAAGGTCGAATCAAGCGTGCTTATAGCCTATGGAAAGCCAATAATCTATTGTAAAACATATCAAAATTTTACAAATAGATGGTTTACCGTTTAAAAGTTATGGCTAAAAAAAGTAGGCACTAAAATTTCCAAGCGAATGCAAAGGCAACAAAGCTCCTCTTCACTTCAGCCTTTGTTGTGATCACTTCCCTTCTCCAAATTGGACATGCAATATTTTTTTAGAAAGCTCACTCCATCATCTAGCTTGTCCTAAAATTTTGCATGCATGCCTCTCAAACTCTAGATTTTGTAGCTAGTTGATTCTACTCTTCAAACCCTAGAAACAATTTTCCCTCTTTGACACTTCACGGCTCATAAAACTTTCATCAAAGCTCCAAATGTATTGATTTTTATTTTTGTGAAAAGCTTACACAAGCTACTATAAGCATCTAAAATATCAAAAGGATTGAAGAGATTGTCCGACTTGGGTGATTGAACAAAATCTCTGCCCCTCTTCGTCGGGTGGCAACAAATCCTTTCCCACTCTCAAGCTCACAACTTTTGCTCTCCAACTCCAAATACTACAAGAGATGTCTTGATAGAAAGCTAGCACAATTTTCCACACTTTCTATAGATTTCACTAAGAAAGAGTCGAAATTAAACTTGCAGTGGCAGCTCAAAGTTTCTGCCCCTCTTGGTCAGGTGGCAGCAAACCTCACTCTACTAAAACAAGCATAACCTTTTATTCACAACTCCAATACAAGCAAGTGAGTAGGTTCTAGAATCCTCACAACTTGAAGAACACACCCACCAATTTTCACTACAAACACTTCTATCTCCTCGGAGCTATCTCTCTCCAAAGTTCACTATTCAAAACTCCTTCACTCTCGGTCTAACAAGAGGAGTATATCTCCCTTTCTTTCTATATTAGACTATGAGACGCCCACATGGGCAGCCAAATCCTATTGGATGGGCCTTATTCACCCCATGCTCTTCTTTCTTATCCTTCATAAGGTCCATTCTACCTCAAAAGTCAACAAGAAAGGTAAAACAACCTTTACCTTTCTTCTAATTACAAAAGAGTCTATTCTAGGATATAAATAAGGTAGGAACAAAACAAATAGCCATCTTAATTCACTAACTAAGTGGCTATAATAAATCCTCTCCTTATAATATCTTCTAAAATAACCTCTAGCACTCACACATATATTAACAATAGATACAAGATTTTTCATATTTTTATACACTGCACGTAAATGCAGTATGACAACGTGTTTGATATCACGACCTTGGAAGAAACTCTTGATGTTTGGTGATACTTTTAGAGGTAGGAACTACTTCTGATGGTGTTCTTAATGTTTTCTTTGAAAGAAGTTATGAAGGCCTCAACAATAATCAAATAATAAGGTGGTCCTCTTGCCCTGGTATGGGACATTATCGATGGCTGAAAGGACCTATCAACTACCTTCAAAGCAAACAAAGATCTGAGTATGTAGCAAACACAATTTGAGGTATTTTCGACTTTCTCAACATGTAATCACTGCTCCTTGTGGAACTCGTCCCTAGAAAGGGGGGTAATGTCACGGACATAAGATTTATTCCAGTAAATTATCTAAGTAATAATAGACCAATAGAAGTAGGTAAAATAAGTTGATTTGATAATATCTGATAGAAAAGTTTCCTAGAAGCTTCATAGACGCGAAATCACCTTTATACATGTCTATATGTGATTGGTAGGTTAGAAACTTGGTCAACAAGATAGCCACATGGCGCACATGTTGGTAGCTTGTAGAACAAGCTAGCCATGTGTCACACATTTTGGTAGTTTGTGTAACAAATCAAGTACGTGGCGCACATGTGAGAAACTTGTCGTGCAAGTTTGACACGTGTATGAGGTCCTATAGAATACCGCCACGTAGCTCTTAGTTAGCTAGTATTTATAGAGGTAAGAGTGAAGCCCTCTTCACTCTTGTCAACTCTTTTCTTGATCCTAGTCTAGTTTCAAGAGTCCTCATGTTTCCAGTCTTTAGCAATAGCCATTCCAGTTTTCTTTTGAATATACATACTTTCTTATTTTATTTTGTGACTTCACTTTGATACAGTTTTCATTAGATTATACATCTTTTTCTAGTTTATGTCCTTGACACTATGATTTTTGTGAAATATATTGGGATTTATATTTTTGAGTATTTTATAAGATTGGTTATAGATCTACACGTGAGACTTCATAGGTTGGTGTATACAGTTGTGCTTATAGGATGCTATGAGTTTGAGATTGATCTAATAGTTCAATCAAATTTTTTTTGAAGTTTATGTGGATTGGAGTCTTGGAAATTGGGAATTGAGGGTCACTTAGGATTTCTAAGATTTCTAACAATCTACTAGCTAGATTGGAAAGAAATTTATGTGTATATGTAGAAGACTTAATTTGCTATATGTATGTAAAATTTGGAAGCAACAAAATGGTGTAAGAAGGAGATATTGGTACTAGACAATTAGCATTAAGATTGGAGAAGCAGGCTGGCTGATACTTGATTGAATTTTTAGGTTGAATTTATTGTTGGTAAGTTTGATCCTCTTCAAATTTCATATGCTTATTGCCAATTTAATTTTTAAGAGGTGTATAAATTTTTAAGCAAGGTCAATAATTTAGTCAATAGATATTGAGATTCTAAACTGTCCTAAGGTTGAAATAAATTTATTAGGATTTATTTTAGGATTTGTTAGGATTTGACCAGGGTTCACTAGGATTTAATTAGGATTTAATTTAGAATTTGTTAGGATTTTATTAAGATTGATTAGAATTTAGTTAGGATTTGTTTTAGGATTTTTTAAGATTTGTTAGAATTTGACCAAAGTTGACTAGGGTTTGTTTTAGGATTTATTAGAGTTTGATCAAAATTGACTTGGATTTAATTAGGATTTATTTTAAGATTTGTTAAGATTTGATGAGGGTTGATTAGGATTTAATTAGGATTTAATTAGGATTTATTCTAGGATTGGTTAGGATTTGTTAAGATTTGATCGAGTTTTACTAGGATTCGTTTTAAGATTTATTAGAATTTCTTAAGATTTGACCAGAGTTGAGTAAGGTTTGTTTTAGGATTTGTTAAGGTTTGATCAAGATTGACTAGAATTTAGTTAGGATTTGTTTTAGAATTTGTTAGGATTTGATCAGGATTGACTAGGGTTTAATTAGGATTTAGTTTAGAATTTGTTAGAATTTGAGTAGGGTTGATTAGGATTTAGTTAGGATTTGTTTTAAAAATTGTTAGGATTTGACTAGGATTGATTAGGATTTAATTAGGATTTATTTTAGAATTTATTAGGATTTGATTAGGATTGACTAGGATTTAGCTAGGATTATTTTTTAGGATTTGTTAGGATTTGATCAGGATTGATTATGATTTAATTAGGAATTATTTTAGAATTTGTTAGGATTTGACCAAGATTGACTAGGATTTAGTTAAGATTTGTTTTAGGATTTATTAGGATTTGACTAGGATTGATTAGGATTTAATTAGGATTTATATTAGGATTTATTAAGATTTGACCAAAATTGATTAGGATTTGTTTTAGGATTTGTTAAGGTTTGACTAGGATTGACTAGAATTTAGTTAGGATTTTTTTAAAGATTTATTAAGATTTGACCATGGTTGACTAGGATTTAGTTAGGATTGGTTTTAAAATTTGTTAAGATTTTATTAGGATTGATTAGGATTTAATTAAGATTTGTTTTAGGATTTGTTAGGATTTAATTAGGATTTATTTTAGGATTTGTTAGGATTTGATTAGGGTTGACTAGGATTTAGTTAGAGTTTGTTTTAAGATTTATTAGGATTTGATCAGAGTTGACTAAAATTTAATTAAGATTTATTTTAGGATTTGTTAGGATCTGACCAAGATTGATTAGGATTGTAATTAAGATTTATTTTAAGATTTGTTAGGATTTGACCAAGGTTGACTAGGATTTAATTAAGATTTGTTTTAAGATTTGTTAGAATTTTACTAGGATTGATTAAGATTAGTTAGAATTTGTTTTAGGATTTATTAGGATTTGATCAGGATTGACTAGGATTTAGTTAGAGTTTGTTTTAGGATTTGACAAAGGTTGATTAGGATTTAGTTAGGATTTTTTAAGGATTTGGCCAAGATTGACTAAGATTAGTTAGGATTAGTTTTAGGATTTGTTAGGATTTGACCAAGATTGACTAGGATTTAGTTAGAATTTATTTTAGGATTTTTTAGGATTAGTTAAGATTTCACCAAGGTTGATTAGGATTTGTTTTAGGATTTGTTAAGGTTTGATCAAAATTGACTAGGATTTAATTAGGATTTATTTTAAGATTCATTAAGATTTAATCAAGATTAACTAAGATTTAATTAGGGTTTGTTTTAGGATTTGTTAAGGTTTGATTAGAGTTGATTAGAATTTATTTTAGGATTTGTTAAGGTTTGACTAGGATTGACTAGAATTTAATTAGGATTTATTTTAGAATTTGTTAGAATTTGATCAAGATTGATTAGGATTAGTTAAAATTTATTTAAGATTTGTTAGGATTTGATCAAGATTGACTAAGATTTAGTTAGATTTATTTTAGGATTTATTGAAATTTGACCATGATTGATTAGGATTTAGTTAGGATTTATTTTAGGATTTGTTAGGATTTGATCAGAGTTGAATAGGATTTAGTAAGGATTTGTTTTAGGATTTGTTAGGATTTGATCACAGTTGACTAGGATTTATTTTAGGATTTATTAAGATTTGACCAGGATTGATTAGGATTTAGTTAAGATTTATTAGGATTTATTAAGGTTTGACCAGGATTGATTAGGATTTGTTTTAGGATTTGTTAGGATTTGACGAAGATTGATTAAAATTTAATTAGGATTTATTTTAGGATTTGTTAAAATTTGACCAAGATTGACTAAGATTAGTTAGGATTTGTTTTAAGATTTGTTAGGATTTCATCAAGGTTGACTAGGATTTAGTTAAGATTTAGTTAGGATTTGTTTTAGGATTTGTTAGGATTTGACCAGGGTTGACTAAGATTAATTAGGATTTGTTTTAAGATTTGTTAGAATTTGACCAAGATTGATTAGGATATAATTAAGGTTTATTTTAGGATTTGTTAGGATTTGTTAAAATTTGACCAGGATTGATTCGGATTTGTTTTAGGATTTGTTAAGGTTTGACCAAGATTGACTAGGATTTAATTAGAATTTATTTTAGAATTTGTTAGGATTTGTTAAGGTTTGACTATGATTGATTAGGGTTTGTTTTAAGATTTGTTAAGATTTGACTAGGATTGACTAGAATTTATTTAAGATTTTTTTTAGGATTTATTAGGATTTGACCAAGGTTGACTAAGATTAATTAAAATTTATTTAGAATTTGTTAAGATTTAATCAGGATTGATTAGGATTTAGTTAGGATTTGTTTTAAAATTTGTTGGAATTTGACCAAGGTTGATTAGAATTTAGTTAGGATTTGTTTTAGGATTTATTAAGATTTGATCACAGTTGACTAGGATTAATTAAGGTTTATTTAGAATTTATTAGGATTTGATCAAAGTTTACTAGAATTTAATTAGGATTTGTTTTAAGGTTTGTTGGAGTTTGACCAAGATTGATTAGGATTTAATTAGGATTTGTTTCAGAGTTTGTTGGAGTTTGATCAAAGTTGACTAGAATTTAATTAGGATTTATTTTAAGATTTGTTAGAATTTGACCAGGGTTGACTAGGATCTAGTTAAGATTTATTTTAGGATTGGTTTGGATTTGATCAAAATTTACTAGGATTTAGTTAGGATTTATTTTAAGATTGGTTAGAGATTGATTAGAAAAATTAAGACTAATTATTATTATTTTCTTTTATCTTTTATAGTCAGGTGCCCAGAGCATTCTCGAGTAAGACTTCACAACATATAATATCGGATATCAAGCAAGTATCAAGTGAGTATTTACATACATTGGATATTGTCTAGGTATTGATTAAGCTCCTTATTTAAATCTTTTTAGGATTGAAAATAAACACTTTTCCTCTCATATTTTTTTATTTGGATCTTGAATGGATTTATTTTGAGACAAAAGAAGAATAAAGAATCTTTGAAAGAATATTTAAAGAAATCTTAGGATAATCAAAGAATTTTGACTAAAGAATCTTTAAAGAATCTTAGAAGAATCAAAGAATTTTGATCAAGAAATCTTTGAGGCATCTTAAGGAAATAAAAAGATTTTGACTAAAAAATCTTTAAGACATCTTAAGGGAGTCAAAGGATTTTGATCAAAGAATCTTTGAGACATCTTAAAGAAGTCAAAGAGTTTCGATCAAGAAATCTTTGAGGTATGTTAAGGAAGTCAAAGGATTTTGATCGAGAAATCTTTGAAGCATCTTAAGAAAATCAAAGGATTTTAATTAGAAAATCTTTAAAGCATTTTAGAAAAATTAAAAGATTTTGATCAAAGAATCTTTAAAATATCTTAGAAGAATCAAAAGATTTTGACTAAAGAATCTTTGAGATATCTTAAGGAAATAAAAAGATTTTGACTAAAGAATCTTTGAGACATCTTAAAAAAATCAAAGGATTTTAACCAAGAAATCATTGAGGTATCTTAGGGAAGTAAAAGAGCATTGATCAAAGAATCTTTGAAGGAATATAGATGTTGATAAACGAAATATTTTGAAAAAAATCATAAGAGTATAAATTGAAATATCACCAGTTTTCTTTTTTTTCACTTAATAGGCAGCCAAGATCCCATCAATTTCTTGAAGAGGGCTCTCTCTTTCATTACAACAGGAGCTTGATGCAAAAAAATTGAAATCACCTATAATAGGCAAGTGAGTCAAGTTATTTAGACAAAGAAGAGTATATATATATTTTAATAGAGAACAAAATCTATTGAAGGATATTGAAACAAAAGAAGAAGAACAAATTGAAGATTAATAATTAGACCAAGATGAAGAGTGTCATATATTAATATATTAAAAAAAATTTGGCACATGCCGGAGGATGTATAGGTTTAGGGGAGATGGATGTCGTGTAATAAAATGACCATTAGGTAAAAGAGGAAAGGAATGATTATATTATATAGAAGCTCAAATAAAAATATTTTTACAAATTATCTTAGAATTATAAATAATAGACAAGAATGTAATAAAAATTAAAAAATATTAATATTTCTTTTTTATAGAAGAAGCTTCTATTTACTTTATATGACAAAAAATAAGACAAAATAAAGTAGATTAGAAAAATAAATTATATAAGCATTTTTAAGAAGAAGTTAAGAATGAGTTTTAGCAAATTTTATCTCAAAATTCACAAAGTTGATATCCAAAGAGGACCAATTGTAAACCTAGGTTGAAATCAGACTTTGAGGTATAAAACCACATGCTTATGGTAGATCAGAGGTTCTTTTGGAGATTAGAAAATTGGATTAGAGAGCAAACTTAAGAGGGTTTGTTTGAATATTAATTTTGAGTAATTTGAATAGTAATTGGCTTTGTAAGAACTTTGCAAAGTTAAGGTTGTATCAAGTGACTTTAGATTTTATAAAATAAAGAGAGATTTATAAATTTAAATATTTTATGAATTTGATTATAGATCTATAAGTGAAAATTTGAAGGTTTGTAATTGTAATTGTGGCTAATATATATTATAAGTTTGAGCTAAATTAAATGGTTTAATTAAAATTTATTGAAGTTTAAGTGGATTGAAGTCTCAAAAATTGGAATTTGAAAGTTAGTAAGGTTTTCTCAAATATTTAGCAAATCTATGAATTGGATTGAGATAAAAATTATTTTTATGGATAACAAACTAGATTTTCTATCTATGTATGAATTTTGAGAGTAATTAAATAATAAAAAGAAAGATATTTGTGCTGAAAGTTTGACATCAAGATTGGAGAAGGAGGGCGACTTACACTCGAGTAGAAATTTGAGCTTAACTTCTGTTTGGTAAGTTGAATCTTTTTCAATTTTTTTATATATATTGTTAATTTAATTAATAAAAAATATACAAAATTTGAATTAAGATCAATAATTAGATCATCAACCATTGTAATATCAATCTACTATAGGATTTGAATAGGATTTACTAGGATTTGTTAGGATTCATTTAGGATTTGGTTAGAATTTGTTAGGATTCATTTAAGGTTTGATTAGGATTTTATTAGGATTTAGGATTTGACTAGGATTTGATTAGAATTTGACTAAGATTTGATTAGGATTTGAATAGAATTTGATTAGAATTTGATTAGGATTTGAATATAATTTGACTAGAATTTTATTAGGATTTGATTAGGAATTGACTAAGATTTGATCAAAATTTGATTAAAATTTGATTATAATTTTTATTTTTAATATTTTAAAAGAAATTTTATTTTAATATTTCTTTTGGATTTATATTAATATTTTTTTAATATTTTTTTATTATTACTTTATGAATTTTTTAGTTTTTTAGGATCTTTTTATATTTTTTTAAAATTAATTAAAAATTTAATTGAATTTTTAATGATTGGACATATTTGTTAGTCTTTAATTGTAAATTTTACATAATTCTATTAGAGGTATTAAGACTTATTGTTGTTATTTCCTTTCTATCTTCCATAGCCAAATGCTCAACATATTTTCAAGTAAGACTTCATGACATATGAAACTATTAAAAAGGTTCCTACAAACCAATTTGTTTTTAGTTTAAATTGTCAAAAATATTCATCAATCTCCTCTTTTCCTTATTTCAAAGAAAAAAGGGCCATAAGGGCATTATTTTGCTCCACTTCTAGTCTAAACTTCTCTAAGAATGCTCTCATGACCATGTTCAAATTTTTAATGGTTTGGAAGGGATGGTTTTTATACCATTCATAAGTTCCATCTTTTAATATGCTTAAGAATCACACGTGATAATATCCAAGATTAGTTATTAAACATATTGTAAAAAATTCCATGAACCTTTTTATGTGTATTGTTGGATTATCATCCCTAGTTCGTTTAAAGATTGGAGATTATGAGTGTTAACATTGGATTATACACTAATTCTTAATATTTTTATTTATCTTTAATATATAAAAGATCATTATTAAATAAGGTAAAGAATGATCAAAAAAAGACCTAGTATAAATAGATTAGAAAGGAAGAGCTTAAAAATAGTTAGTGTAAATAAAGGAATGGTTAGCCGCCCTTGTGTTTAACATGTGTTTAATTAGACAAGGCAGTTAAGCCACCTTAGATAGTTAAAAAACATGTAGTTTTATTAAGACCAAATAATAAGAAAAAAAATTTATCATAAGGTAGCTATAAATAGTTAATATTTTATTTTATAAGGGAGAGAGAAAAAAATATAAAAAGATATATAATTATTGACATATAATTTAGGCATGAATAATTTTAGCTTTAGATTATAGGATGACTCAAGAGTAGAATAGATTCATGGATTCTTTTTTTTTAAACATCAACATTTATGAACTAATGTACAGGGATAGATCCTATGTAGAGACATAGAAGGAATATTTGACACTTCTTGGAGTATGAGAAATGAGGTGTTCATTTGGCGATCACAGTGACACATATGTTGCTATCTTTGACTATAATTATAATATTCTATTCTATTTAAGTGGTAGTATATCCATTGAAGGTCGAATTAAAAATGGTAATATGTTGAACTTTCAAAAAGGGGTTTGTATCAATGAATGTTGAATAATAGTTAATTTTAAAAAATAGAAAACCTCTTTGGTATAAGAGCCTTTGGAGCCATTTAATTTGGTAAGTACAAAATTCAAACAAGAGAATTATTCAACACGAGTTGTAATAGAAATCACAAATTAATTTCTAATTTTAAAAGAATCAATGACTAGTTTTATCGAATAGTGCATGATGTAATGAACAAAGAAGTTGAACTTCCTAAAAGTCTAAGAAATCCAAGAGAATAGATTGCTGAATGAGAACACATATATAGATTACAAAGACAAAGAGAAGAAGAAATAAGGAAAGAAAGGAATGACAAACAAAGAGTTGAAAGAAAAAAAAGATATTATAAGAAAAGCAATTCATTTGCAAGTCCTCTACTATAAAAATATATAAAGAATATAAGTTCAAGTAGTGAAAAAAGCTTAGATTTGGTTGGTATTTTAAGTACTATTGAACAAGAGACAAAAAAATCTTTAACAAAAGAGCAATTTTCAGAAGAACTGGTATTAATAGCTACAAACAATCAACATCCAATAGTTAATTTGAACAAAAAAACAAAAACTATACAAGAAACACTAGAGTAGGACCAAGAATTTTTGATATCACAAAGAACATTAATTAACATGGCACTCGCAATCAAACATATCAAAGCTGTTTTACCTAGATTTAAAGGCAAAGGTGATTTAGTTATATATATATATAAGAATTTAATAATATCTGCCAAGCCAACAGAGAGATAGCAAATGATGACAAATTAGTTTTTTTTCCAATTACACTAAAGAAACAAGCACTTGACTAGTATGCTCGCTATCCAATTGGTCATTTCACAACTTAGGTATAACTTTAAGAAGCATTTATTCTTTGATTTAGAGAAAAGAAAAATGATAGAAAAATTAATGACAGTCTCTCACATCTTAAACAAAAGAAGAGTGAAGATGTAGAGGAATTCTTTGAACGAGTGGTACGAGCAGCTAATAAACTTGTTCTTGAATCTTATGACTTATTTAAAAAAAACATGGTTCTTGAATAGATTACATAAAGAGGTAGGAAAATATGTAGCTTTGCTACCAACAGACACATTAGAAGAAGCTTTACGGCCAACTAGAAAAGTAGAATTCAGTATATATAAAAAAGAAAAATTTTATGATTCAGATTCTAAAAATTTGAGTAATGACTCAGAAGACGAAAAGAAGAAAAGGGTGAAGAAAAGGGAAAAAAAATAACCAAGGATGATCTTAAAGAATTAAAAGAAGAATTAGCTCAATTAACAACTAGATCCAAGAAATTTCGGACTGGAATAGTCTGTCAAAAGTGCAACAATGAAGGATATTTTCCTACAACATGTTATTTGAAATTTTGTACCATTTGCAACACTCATACTCATCAAACTAATAAATGTACTTACAACCGACGATATTAAGATAGAGGATTAGAAGTGAATCAAGTACAACCACAATTGAATAACATGCGGAAAATAGGAATTTATAGAAGAAATCTACCTATGAATCAAGAGACGAATCAAAGACCTGTGTATCACCAATACTATAGGAAAGAAGAACTACCAAGAGGTACTTACTATAGGAGGGAAGAAAGGTGTTCTTATAGAAAAAACAGACCAAACTACTATGAAGATAAAATGAGGCCAAGATATGAAGAAAGATATGAAAGAAGAAGCTATCCAGACTCATCAAAAAGAAATTATGAAAATCAAGCTTGAGGAGAAAATATTCTTGAATGTTATTATTGCTATCAAAGTAGCCATATAAAGATGAATTGCCAATTATAATTAAAGCATCAAAAAGAAATTAAAGAAGTACAAGAAGAAGGAAAGTCTATTGTAACAACAAATGTAGTAACTCTAGAAGTGTGTATTAACCAGAGCTCAAAGACAAAAGATTGAAATTGAAGAAGAAAATTCAAGTAATGATAGTAATGATGAAGAAGGAAATGAATAGAAGACCATAGAACAACTTGAGCTGATTAATGAAATAAGAAAAAAAATATCCCAAGAATAGAAAAAAAAAAAAAAAAATATACCAAGATGTAACCAAAGACGTGAGGAAGCTGCAAGAAGAGTTTGTAGAAAATCCAGTAGCTAAGGCAAGAAATCAAATATGAATGAGATTAAATAAAGAAATGATAGAAGAAAGATGGAAAATGAAACAACAAAAGCCGGAGAAGTTCAGAAGATTATAGGAGATGTACTCCAACAAACAAAAGCAAATATTATTATAGGCCAACTATTACAGTTAGCTTCATATTACAAAAAAAAAAGTTATGGAAGCCTTTCTTCCAGGACACATATCAAAATCAAACATACCAGAATTTTTTCAAATAGAAAATCAAGATTATGATATGGCAATGTCCATCATTACGGTCAGAGTAAAATACTACACCATACATAATGTATTGTTAGATGGAGGATCTGGTGTGAATATTATCAAAGATGAATTATGTAAAAAGTTAAGCATCAATCATATTGAACCAGCTCTATTTACAATCAAGATGGCAGATCAATGAAAAGTGGCATCACAAGATATTATTCGCAATTTACAAATAGAAGTCGGAGGATTTTCCTATAATATTGCAGTAACAATTATCAAATTAGAACAAAAATCTCAAAATTACTCTATGATATTAGGATGACTATGGCTTAAACAAGCAAAGTCTAGACAGGACTGGGCTCAAGATGTCTTAATAATCTTTTTCAAAAATAAAGAAAAAAAAATTAGTCCCCAAAAAATTCCATATCCTTCACCATCAAAACGACATGTACAAGTGGAGTGTTATGATTGGGAGGAAGGATTGACTGATATAGAAAAACAAGTGATATATCAAGCTGTACCTTCACTACATCTTATAGCTGATATTGAATTAATAAGATTGAAAGAAATGTTTAGTTATGACTGCAATATAGCTAAACCAATGGCACAAAAAAATAAAGAATTAAAAAAGCAACTGCGGGTAAAACAAAAGAAGTAAGAACCACCAGACAAGTCAGAAAGACACATGATTAAATATCCAAAATATTTTTACAAAGCCAGAGAAGATATAATAAAGTTGGATACAACTCCAGCTATAGAAGCAATTAAAGGCAAAACCATTACTAGATGGACTATTAGTGAAGAAGAACAAATTGACGAGGTAAATTTAGATTCTGACGATCAATCAAAGAAAGTTAAAATTAGAAAATAAACCAATGAGGAATTCAAGCAAAACCTAATAAAATTATTATAGGAATATAAAGATACTTTTGTATGGAGTTATGAAGACTTAAAAGGTGTACCAGCACATATTTTTTAACATCAAATTGAGTTAGAACCAAATGCACGACCTATTAAACAAGCAAGATATTGAATGAATCCAACATATGTTGTCAAAGTTAAGGAAGAGATTGACAAATTACTTAAGATGGGATTCTTCTTTCCTGTAGACCAAACCGAGTGGTTGTCACCAATAGTAATTGTACCTAAAAAGAATGGAAAATTACGAGTATGCATTGACTATAGAAAATTAAATGGAGTAACAAAAACTGACCCTTTTTCATTACCATTCACAGATGCAGTCTTTGGAACAGTAGCCGGTCATGAACTATATTCAATGTTAGATGAGTTTAGTGGATACAATCAAATTCCAATGGCCGGAGAAGATCAACTCAAAATCTATTTTATCATTGAATGCAGATCATTTGTATATTGAGTAATGCCATTTGGATTAAAAAATGCACTTGCAATCTTCCAGAGGGTAGTTATGCACACATTTGCAGAATATATGAACGACTTTACGTAAATTTTTCTCGATGACTTCACTATATATGGAACAAATATTCAACACTTGGAACATTTGAGAAAATATCTCCAAAAGTGTAGAGAATATAGAATCAGTCTCAACCCGAAAAAATGCACTTTTGCAATAACTTCAAGTACTCTCTTAGGTCATATTATCTGTAAGGAAGGATTATTAGTAGATCCAACAAAGATTCAAACTATAGTGGCTTTGCCACCTCTAAGGAATTTCAAAGAAATGTATGAATTTATGGGTTTTATTAGTTATCATGGAAGATTCGTACAAAATTTTATAAATATTTCTCAACCATTATCAAACTTGACTAAATCCAATGTCAAGTATGATTCGACAAATGAATGTCAACAAGCATTTGACTTACTAAAAGAAAAATTAACGACTACACCAATATTGATTACACCACAATGGAACAAGCCTTTCCATGTACATTGTGATACTTCCAATAATGCAATAGAAAGTGTACTAGCTCAAAACATTACTGACAATTTAGACTCACCTATTTATTATGCTAGTTGATTACTTAACCAAGCAGAGAATAGCTACAATATCACAGAAAGAGAAGCATTATCAATGGTATACTCAGTACAAAAGTTTAGATATTACTTCTTAGCAAATCACTTCATTTTCTATGTAGATCATCAAGCACTATTATACCTCATCAATAGACCAATAATCTTAGGAAGAATAGCGAGATGGATGTTATTACTTCAAGAATATGACTTTGAAATTGTACACAAACTAGGACAACAATATGTTATGGCAGATCACTTATCAAGAATATCTACAGAAGAAGCACCAATTGGAATAAAAGATCATCTTCCAAGCACAAACTTATTTATGGTACAAATTGATCTCACATTTGTTCAAGAACAAAAACCATTTATCGATTGGCAAGCACCATTAATTGTTTTTTAAAAAAATGGTAGAGTTACTACTACTACTTTAATCAATATTAAAAAACAATTGGCAATTAAAAGCTGATTTTACTATCTTGACAAAATAAAAAGACTAATTAAAACTTGTTCGGATGGAATTGAACGAGTATGTTTAGCAGGTCCTATTACTAAAGCAATTATAGCTAAAGCTCATGAAAGACTTGTAAGAGGACACTTTTTTGCTATAATAACTTTACACAAGGTTCTTACACCTTTATTCTGGTGGCCAATGCTAAGAAAAGATGTTTATAATTATTGTAAACAATGTGATATATATCAACAAACAACAGCCAAATCGGATAAACGAAAAAATCCTTTACATCCAATTTCACCTTTGGAAGTATTTCAATGATGGCGAATAGATTTTATAGGACCTATTGATCTAGTAGCCAATTTCACAAAAAATAGATATATCATCACAGTAATAGATTATATGACTAAATGGATAGAAACTCGAGCATTAAAGGATAATACTGCAAAATCCACAATCCGATTTTTATATGAAGAAATTATAACTCGTTACACGTATCCAATCGAATTAATTAGTGACCAAGGCACACATTTTATCAATGAGACAATTCAATTACTAACCACAAAATTTATGATAATCCATCAAAAATCCACCACTTATTATCCTCAAGGAAATGGACGAGCAGAATCTACCAACAAAGTTCTCAAGGCAATATTAACCAAAACAGTGAATGCAAATCAAACCAATTGGGATACTAAACTTTATCCTACATTATGGGCATATTATATAGCATATAAAGTAACTACAAAACATACACCTTTCTCTTTAGTTTTTGGAACTGAAGCCTTATTACCTATAAAATATTTGGCAAAGACAAAAAGGTCCACTATAGTTAGGCATATGAAAGCTGTTATAGAAAATTGCTTACATCTAATTCAACAAATGGACTTAAGAAGAGCAGAAGCTGTAGAAAATATTGTTCAAGCTCAACTACAAAGAAAGTTTCGACATGACCATGTACATCAAATCAAATCTTTTAAAAATTATCTTAAGATAGAAGTACCTAATATTAAATCCAATTTGGAAAAATACCAGATTTGGAGAGATATATTACAACAAGACTATCAAGACATATCTATTAAAATTGACAAGTATACAAAAGGCCAATTAGTTTTGTAGTTGAAAACAACATCTAAAAGAAAAAGAGGAAAATTTCAATACAAATAGATGGAACCTTACATGGTGAACTCAATACATTCAAACGGAACAGTAGACTTATTATTATCAGATGATATAATTATAAGAATAAATATTAATAAGCTTAAACCATATTACAAATCAAAAGAATCGAAACTTTATTTATGATTCATGAATATTAAATAAAGATTTAAAATTTGATTTAATATTTAAAAAAATTAAATCAAATTAAATTAAATAATTAAATATAGAAACTTCGTATATCATCAAATTTTCAATGCATATCAACATTCAAATCAGCTAGTTTCAAAATAAAATATTCCACGTCAATAACCTATTACTATAAAATATATATATATATATATATATATAATAATAAATAAAATAAAATAATAATATATATATATATATATATATATATATATTACCACATTACCTCCGCAGTAAGTTGTCTAGGGTGTATCACTACCTTGGAAATATAACCAAGGTCAGCCACACTTGTAGTACTAGTATTGTATTGCCACTAAGGATAGGGAGTACAAAAAACAGGCAGGATGATGACCTCGAATAGAACAGCGGGAAGTTTATCTAGCAAGCTCGCGACCAGCCTTGCAGGGTGATATTGTTACTAGCTGCAGCAAGCACTCAGGAGGAAGAGCCCTATCTAATTGTCCGCGGTGGCAGTGGCAGTCTTATCTGTGATGGAAAGAACACAAATTAGAAAACGAACAAATCTTGTTCAAGTACTAGTTCGTATGAAAAAAAAAAAAAAAAAAAAAAAAAAAAATCGAGACTTGCAGTTTACTTGAATGATATCAAATATACAAGACCAACAAACTACAAACTATCCGGAAGGATGTCACAGCAAACAACACAATGATTAAGCAATCAAAGCCAGGAGTAGAATATTGACAGGTAGCACATACAGTAACCCACACGATCAGCAGTCTGCAAAAATAGATCCATAATTTTGAGAAAAAGGATTGGTTCTGCGGTAGGTTTACGGGTTTGTGCCTTGACCCGTAGGCTGTCAAAAATCTGCTCGAGCTACTCTTGCAGTGAGGTTGGACCTCCGTGTGGCGACTGGGTGATAAACACAAAATGTCAAGCGCGGGACTCAACCCCCGTCTCGGCTCTTTCCCTAAACAGTAAACAACCGACTCAAACCAGGTAACGGGAATCCGACAGTTTAATTAAAACAAAGCATTGCGATGGTCCTCACGGATGTTGACGCAATGTGATTTCTGCCCCGTACTCTGAATGTCAAAGTGAAGAAATTCAACCAGGCGCAGGCTGCTTTGCAGCTGGGGTCGCGGCAGGGGCATCGGCTATCACGTTATCACACTACTCGGCCACCGTCATCACCTAAAATAACTGCATAACGATGCCAATATGCGAGCAGCAAATCCGACAATCTATACCTCCAATCCAAGCTCGGTAAACATATCAATTTCCGCACTAACAATTACTTGATTCACAATGTGGGATGAAGTGGATTATATCCATCGCCAAACGACTACCGCGTCACTCAACATCCATGCGCCAAGCCGAACGACTTCCCAATCCGGGCGCCAATCGCGTCGATTGACATCCGCGCGCCAGGCCAATGACAATCGCGTCAATCGATATCCGAAAGCTCGCCAAGGATGGCTATTTTGGAGTTTCGCCAATTGTCACAGTGATGGCTGCCGCATTGGGAGACGAGAGCCAGACCTGATCGACGAGCATCACGAGTTTGCAGGATTGCGGCCTGATAAAGGCGGATGACGGGATAGCATGATGCAGCGTCCAGATGAGTCTTCGGCTTGGGCTTTATTGAGGCGAGCTTTGCAGCGGATAGAGCCTGATTTATAATCAACACTGGTGAAAAAAAAAAAAAAAAAAAAAAAAAAAAAAATCTGCTATAAAAATATTCTTATCATTAAAAGGATAATCGGATGGAACCGATTAATTTTGGGGGAGGGGATAATATTAACATTGGATTACATACTAATTCTTAATATTTTTATTTATCTTTAATATATAAAAGATCATTATTAAATAAGATAAAGAATGATCAAAAAAAGACCTAGTGTAAATAGATTAGAAAGGAAGAACTTAAAAATAGTTAGTGTGAACAAAGGGGTGGTTAGCCGCCCTTGTATTTAACATGTGCTTAATTAGACAAGGCAGTTAAGCCACCTTAGGTAGTTGAGAAAAAGATAGTTTTACTAAGACCAAATGATAAGAAAAGAAATTTACCATAAGGTAGCTATAAATAGTTAATATTTTAATTTATAAGAGAGAGAGAAAAAAAATATAAAAAGATATATAATTATTGACATACAATTTAGGCATGAATAATTTTAGCTTTAGATTATAGGATGAGTGAATAGTAGAATAGATTCATGGATTCTTTTTTTTTAGACATCAACATTTATGAACTAATGTACGGGGATAGATCCTATGTAGAGATATAGAAGGAATATCTGACACTTCTTGGAGTATGAGAAGTGAGGTATTCAATGAGGCATAGGAATTACTTGCAATCCTTCTGAAATTATTATAGGCAAACCTCTTGGCTAGACTAAGGGATTTATAGATGTAAGATTTAGAGAGGCTTCTCTTTCACAATCTATTAAAGGAGAACTAGGTCTTGACTCTTTTCTTGCTTGATTTACTTCTATAAAAGAATCAAAGGATTTTAAGTTCAGTCTTTTTTCTCCTATTAATTGATTAAGATTTAATTTCAATAGATTGAGTACAAATATATTTTGTGATATTATAGATATGTCTTGTTTGTCCAACTATTGGACCTCAATTCTTCTAAATTTTGGAGTAAAATTTTTAAGAAATTTCTTTGGATCTTTTATGGATAGAATTAGTTTAGATTGTCTAAATCTAGTGGAATAATGCATCTAATATGACTATGGACATAACATTCAATCAGACTCATAAATTTAATATATCAATCTTTAAAAAATTGATTTAAAATATTTTGGCTATTTACCTACAATCCATTTAAAATATCTTTTAATAACAAAGGAAAATAAAATAGAAGTAAATAAAGAAGGAATGATTGCTTGAGTATCACCTCAAGCAATATTCTTTCCAACTTTACTTATTATATAATATAATCCTATATGGCAATAATCATAATTAACAATAATATAAGGAATTTTTTTGTATTAGGACGGTAGGGAGTCTAAGCTCTCCCTCTTTTTTATTTTTTGACACAAAAGTTAGAAAATTATCCACTACAATAATTAACGACAAAGGTTATATTACAAAAAAGATTCTTTGTAATCAATTCACACCACTTTGAAGAAGAACCTACCTTGTTGCATCTCTAGTCAAGTGGGAATTTATTAACAAATGCAAATAAATATATAATACTTCTCCTAATCGATCCAAGTTAAATATTTTAAATACGGCTTACAATTTAAATCTAACAAATTAAAAGTTCTATTTACTTCCTACACCCATGTCTATAAGAGAAATTAGAGACTTATCTCTCTCAAATCTTCTTTCCACATTCTATCTTCCAACTCTTAATTCTTGCTCTTTGCTTTTATATACATCCGCTAAACTAAAAAGAATTGAAATAAATTGGCAAGAACCAAGGAACTTATTTGAAATTTAGCCTCCTAGTACAACTTCTTATTTTGTATCTCTTACTCCTTAATCCACAATTTATATTAATTTAATGAAATGAAATCTCAATCAAATTGCTTAATTGAAGGCTTATTTTAGAAATATGGCATCTTCAATGATTGCTCTTTTTTTTGTTGTTCTTTTTTGTGTTTTGATAGTAGAACCTTTTTATTCTATACTTATAAAAAGAAGAGATATGGCTGGTGGAGAGGGTGATTAAATCCCTCTACCACTAAAAAAAGGTTTCTCATAAGAAGATTTATAAGGATAAAGTAAATGATTGCTTATTCAAATAAACAATTCTTTGTCTCTTGTGAAAAGATGGGATATAAGAGATAGATAGGGTGATTAAATCCCTCAACTACTAGAAATGGGCCCTCAACAAGAAATTTATAAGGAGAGAAGTGATGAAACCTTTGAAAATGAGCTCTACATCTCAATTATATTTCACTTAAGATAGCAATCCTTCTCTATTCCAAAAATCACCACAAATTGATTATTAATGAAAATTCAATGAAAATTACACCATCCTAAGCTTATCCTTCAAGTATTTCTATTCCAAAAAAAATCAATTGAAAATAGTCAATAGGCACTAAAAAATGCCTTTTCAAACAAAGAGTACACAAATTGCCAAGGTAGTGGAATTCCTTCTAATCAAAAACTCACAAACAATTCAATTGTATTCTAAATCAAATATGTAATAGATTTTTAAGAAGCTAACATCAAGATACACAACCTTACAAAATATCAAAGCCAAATAACAAACATATAAAAACTGATTGATAAAAAACTGAGAGTAAATCATTCTTGGGAGCAAATATCCAACATAGTGAATCCTTCTTTAATCAAAACTTCACCAAAAACTCAATTTTGATTCAAATCAAACATATAATAGCTCTTTAGAAAGCTAATATTAAAATATACAACTTCACAAAATTTCAAAGTCAAATAACAAGCTTATAAAAATTGATTGATGCAAATCCAAGAATAAATCACTCTGTATTTATATGTATATATATATATATATATATATATATATATTGACTATAAATGATAAAAGATTGGCTTACAATAACAATAAAAATAAGAGGTAGAAGACTTATCAATGATGGACAATATAGTTGACATATTCACTCAAGAAGTCCACATAAAAGATCAATTATTATTAATTAATTCCACTTTCACCCAATCAATTAGAAGTACTACCTTCTAACAAATGCACTATTAATCAATTAGAAGTACTACCTTCTAACAAATTTATCTCTCAATTCAAATTACAAGATGGCCTCACTTAAAAGTTGCTTGTAATTGGTGGTGTAAAGTGAAAGAAGCAATTAGCAAGAACAACAAGATGACCAACTACAAAAATAAGTGAAATAAATGGTATTAAGCAAGTACACAATTCAAAACTAAGTCACAATTTATTCACTGTATTTTCATCTAATAAAAGATAAAAATAAAACATAAAAGTTATATTTTTGAATAGATATATATATATTTTTTATCTTTCCAATGATGTAAAGAACATGTAAATTTAAGTTATTATGAATAAGTTATGATAGTTCAAAAATAGAAGGTAAATAATAAAAAAATTAAGTAAATTTTTTTTTATCTCAAGGATATCTTGCTTAAGAAATCATGAATTTGAAGCTCACTTAGGCTCACAAGTAGTATATAAAGGTGTCTTAAAGAGGCCACAAGGCCTTAGTCTTATCCTTCTACCTATATCCAAGGTGCCACAATCCATATGGGACTTATGCACCTTCCTTCCTACAATGACTACACTAGTTGTTGGTCTTCATATTTTCTACTAATAATTTTTTTTTTTTTTTTTTTTTTTTTTTTTATATTTTTGACTTCACCATGGTCTTCAAAAATATCCAATTAGCCTAGGAACTATACGTGGCCTTCAAATCTTACTCCATTTCTTCATAATGGCTCTTAAAATGATAAAACTCAATTTTATCAAAGTTTTCAAAATTGTTCTAAAAATTCTTAAATAAAATCTAAATAAATTCTAAATAAATTCTAATTTTTTTTACAATATTTCTAAAATAATAATATCAATTCAAAATTATTTTATTCTACATTGGTGATTTTTTATAATAATAAAATTAATTTAAATCAACTAAAAAATCTTATTTTTTACGTAAATAATTAAAAAGCCATGAGATTTATTTTTCATGCTTCTTTTACCTACTAAGTAATATTTATATGTTTTTGATAAATAGTACATGGAGATAGAAGGCCAATCTAGACATTGAATTCAATAACTAAATACTAATTTTTATAATTAAAAAAAATACTAAATCAACTAAGATAATTACTTTTAAGATTTATTATGACTCCATTTTTTCTCTACTAATACTATTCTCTTTTATTTAGCATCTTCTAAATACATCTTCACTTCATGATTATAATTTTGGCATTCTAAATGCATTCTATTGTCCTAAAACAATTAATGAGTCAATTTGATGATTCAAAAATATTTTAATAGTAATTATTAATCCAATAATTTATAATTAGAGTTAAAAAATTCAATTTTAAATAATTAATTTACTATATATATATATATATATATATATATATATATATATAATTTTTTTTTGTTTGATATATTTTAAAATTATAAATTTATATACATGTATTATATAACTTCTACTATAGATCTTCTGTGATATTAATCTAATCATTTAGTTTTGATATGGCTTAGAAATGATATTAGAGATTTATTATAAATAATATCAAAAATAGATTCAATGGAACAATTGTCATGGACATAAGATTTATTCAAATATATATACAATGAATATAGAGAGATTAAAATAGATAAAAATAAATTAATTTAATAATATTTTATACAAAAGTTTTTTAGAAGCTTCATAGATATGGTTTTATCTTTATATATGTCTATTGGAGATTGATAGGTTAAAGACTTGGCTAACAAGTTAGCCACATGTCGCACATATTGGTAGCTTGTGGAACAAGCTAAATACATGGCGCTCATAAAAGAAACTTATCTTGTAAGTTTGATACGTGTTTTATAAATTAGACATATATTGGAGGTTCTATAGAATGCTCCCATGTAGCTCTTCCGTAAATAGTATATATAGAGACAAAAGTGAAGCTTTCTTCATTCTTATCAATTACTTTCTTGCTTCTAGTCTAATTCAAGAGTCTTTATTTTTTCTAGTCTTTGATAATAGCCATTCCAATTTTTTCTTAAATACATATATTTTCTTATTTTTATTTTGTCATTTTCCTTTGATATAGATTTCATTGATTAATACATTTTTTTTTAGTTTATATATTTGGCATTTTGACAAGAGTGCACATATAATATCAAAGCTTTGCCTTTTCTTGATTAAGAGTAAATTATCTCTTTTTCTTGATAAGACATAAGCATATTAGAAGTTGTGGATTATTCACTTCTAAACTGATATTATTTCTAAAAAAATTTCTTTGTTCTTGAGTGTTTTATTTTGCAATGACAATATATATATATACATATATATATATATATATATATATATATATATATATATATATTATATTATCATGAAAGAGCTTACTAAAATAAAGAGTGCAATGATACAAATACAAGAGCAAATAAAAGAATTAATGCTTGCAATACATCAACTCAATGTACCACCACAAGGAGCAACAAGATTAACAAGAAGTAAAGATATAGAAATGATTAGAGCTGCTTCAATGTCTACACCAAGCCATACTACTTTACCTACAATAAAACACCATTCAAACATCAAGGAACCAAAAATTAGTTTACTTAAGAAGTTTGATGGCATAAAATCTAAGTTTCAAAGATTCATCAATCAAGCACAATTGGTGATTGAACTTCAACCTCAAGGTTATTCAATTCAAAGATCATAAGTCAAATATATTAAAATACTACTTTCAAGTTCTATTTTATCATGGTTTTTATTTTTTTTTTAAAAATATGATCTAATATTGGATAATTTAGAAGTATTTTTAATAGAGTTTTGATCTATATATAGAAAATATATTATAATTTATATTACAACCAATAAGATCTATATCTTGTGACAAAGCAATCAATTAGTGATATTATATGCTTTATTATTTTGACAATTAGTGATTTATATCAAATGGAATAATGTTATACTCATCACCCAATTTTTCTATGAATTACAATATGAAATAAAAAACTTGATGCTCAATTTATCCAATCCTTAAACATTGAATCAAGCAATTGACTTTATTGTAAAATGTGACAATTGGCTTTTTGAATTTTAATCTAAGAGTAGCACAAGGGAGCCTCAATGTTATTATAATACAATAACAAGACCAATGTCTATTTAATATATATATTTAGAAGTAGATGTCACGGACATAAGATTTATTCTAATAATTATGTAGTTAATATAGATTGATAGAAGTAAGTAAAAATAAGTTAACTTGATAATATCTTATAGAGAAGCTTTCTAAAAGCTTCATAGATGCAAATTCATCTTTATACATGTCTATAGATAATTGATAGGTTATAAACTTGGCTAACAAGCTAGCCACTTGTCGCACATATTGGTAGCTTGTGGAACAAGCTAGCCATGTGTCACACATGTTGGTAGCTTGTGGAACAAGCTAAGTATGTGGCACATATGTAGGAAACTTGTCTTACAAGTTTGACATGTATTTTGTAAATTAGACACTTGTTGAAAATCCTATAGAATACCACCACGTAATTCTTAGATAAATAGTATATATAGAGACAAGAGTGAAGTCTTTTTTACTCTTGCCAACTCATTTCTTGTTTCTACTCTAATTCAAGAATCTCTTGTATTTTCTAGTCTTTGACAATAGCCATTCTAGTTTCTTCTTGAATATATATGTTTCTTTATTTTTATCTTGTTATTTTCCTTTGATATAGTTTTTACTAACTTATACATCTGTTTTAGTTTGTATCTTTAACAAATTGATAAGAATGAAGTTACAATATTAGAATTTTATCTTTTCTTGATTAAGAGTGAATTATTCCTTTCTCTTGATAAGACATAAGCATATTAGAAGTTGTAGATTATCCACTTCTAAACTAGTATTGTTCTTAAATTTTTTGATTTGTTCTTAAATATTTTGTTTTGTTGTGAGAATAGATATATTTTTTTCTTTCTATTGTGGTATCATGGCAGAGCTTTTTAAAATGAAGAGTGCAATGGCACAAATATAAGAGTAAATGAGAGAATTAATGCTTTTAATGCATCAACTCAATGCACTATTACAAAGAGCATCAAGATTAGCAAGAAGTAAAGATATAAAGATGATTCAAGTTGCTTCAAGCCCTACCACTTCACCTACAATTGAATGTCATTTAAGCATCAAAGAACCAAAAATTAATTAGCCAAAGAAGTTTTATGGCACTAGATCTAAGTTTCAAAGATTCATCAATCAAATACAATTGGTGATTGAACTTTAATCCCAAAGTTATCTAATTCAAAGGTCACAAGTCAGATTTATTAGAACACTACTTTCAGACTTTGTCTTATCATAGTTTTTATCCTTTCTTGAACGACATGATCCAATATTGGATAATTTAGAGGCATTCTTAGTGAAGTTTTAATTTATATATAGAGAACATGATGCAATTTGTGTTGTAATCAACAAGATCTGCATCTTATGACAAGGCAATCAATCAGTGACATCATATACTTTACAATTTTGATAATTAGCAATTGGCACCAAGTGGGATGATGTTGCACTCATTAGCCAGTTTCTTTATAGATTATAATATAAGATAAAAAAATTGATGTTCAACTTATCTAATTCTCAAACATTGAGTCAAGCAATTGATTTTGCTGTGAATTGTAATAATTGACTTTTTGAATTTCCAACTGAGAGTTGCACAAGGGAACCCCAACATTACTATAATACAATGGCAATATCAACATCTTGTCAATATGTACATTCAGAAGTAGAAGACATGCAAATTGATGTGGTACGTTTTAAACCTCTTACTAAACAAGAAAAGACTTATTGTTGTCAAGAACCATTGTATTTATATAAAAGAGAACCTAAGCACATTACTCAACATTGTCCGAAAAAATAAAGCAACTACAAAATGAGAAGTATGGCTGTCAAAGAAGACAATATAATGGAAAACGAGTTTGTCCAGCTACAATAGGAACCGTTAACGTATGACGTGGCCTTCTATCTGGGAATACACTGGGTATCTGGCTGTGGAGAATTTATTTGAAACTTGATGGCAAAAATCCAACAGGTCATTTGTCCTCAATAAAAAGGACAAATAATACAAAAATCTCACAAAAGAGAAGTTATATATGTAAATCCTCTTATATTCAAGTAAGTTTGTACAAAAAGGGTTCAAATTTCCACAAAATCCTTCAAAACTTTATTCACCCGCAAGGACCTATTTCTTGCTGGACTTTAGAGTCCAATAACTCTTGATCCAACCATTTAGTTTCTATAAAATTTAGTTCAAAGTGTAGGTGATTCTCTTAAGTTTCATCACAAGAAAGAATCAACTGTAAATTCGTTTCCAATCGTCTGATATCTCAAAATCCCTAGCAGGTGCTTGAAACCCTAGCTCAGAGACACCCGAGCACTATTTTCCTTATATCTCACAAATCCAAAACCCAAATGCCACAAACATTTTTCACATAGTCTTGTGACATAAGCATATACACTCCTGAAAATGTTGAGCCAAAAATCTATCAAATTTCATTAGATATAGCTCAAAATGTAACCACTATGTAAGTAGGTCACTTACTGCCCTTAAGGTTGTAAGCACTGACTTCAACTCCCAATATCTCCTTCACCCTAGCTTGAATTTTATCAAGCCGTGTATAGAAAGTGTAGCTGTGAAAGTGCTCTCTTCAATCCCAGTCGCCGATCTACGATTGCTCTTTGTATGCGCGAGTTATATCCAAAAGAGTGATAGCAGGTCCAAAATCAACACCTTAACTTTGGGTGCCTATAACTTCTTCATAAAAAGTGCAAATCACACAAAATTTGTACCTAAACCAGATCCAAAAACCTAAACCTTATGATCCTTGCCTTTGATGTTCGACTCCCCTCCAAAAACAAACCCTAATTCCTAATAAACCCTCGGGCAGCCTCCTTGAAGCCCATTGGGCATGATTTTTGGCCAATTAGAATAGAGATTTCTATCATCCACCTCTATTCATCTACATGGATGGCCAAACTACCCTTTTTACACTAAAAACCCTTTTCTAACCCTTCTTCTTATAAGATTTACATACTTGGTGCTTTAAGCACCAAATAAAAGAAATAAATAAGATCTTAAGGATCACCAATGTCTACCATAGGTGACTTAAGATATATACAAGTTACTATCAATATAAAATTAACTTCAAAAGTCACTACTTAAAAAATAAAAAAGGTTGTATAAACCTTAATAATAATCCTTTTAATAGATCTTTTCTAAACCAGCAACCTAATCACATCCTATAACCAATAAAATCCGCTGATATGACTTTCATTTAACTAAGTAGTAAATTGTATATTAAATATACATGTACAATTTTTTTTACATAGTAGCCAAACCACAACACGACATCTACCCCTTCCAAACCTGTATATCCTCCGGTATGCTCAAACAAGAGTTAAAATTGTCGTCGGCGTCATACTATTCCTCCAACAATATCTTCTTCAAAATCTTGTTCTTCTTCTTCTTCTGTGAAGAAGTCATTTTTTTCTCTTATATCTTCATGTGTTTTGTCTTGACCCCGTTGTTTGAAGAATTTTATGCGTTTTCCTGCAATTGAAACTTTAAGGTGTGTTCCATCTAGCTCCCTTAATACATATGTGACATTATCCAAAACATTTACAACCACATAAAGTCCAAATCAGCATTTAGAAAATTTTCTAAGAGTACTATGCTGGTTATCCAAGCTACTATCATACACCAAATCCCAATCATCTTCTTGAATTTCTTTTGGCCTTAATCGATGTCGCTTGTCAAATCTATCTTTATTTTTGATTCATGCCTCCTTTAGTTTAACAACTGCTTTTTCTATATCTTCAGGTCTTCTCTCCAATTGACGGATTCAAAGTGCAAGAAGTTCTTGTCTAGACACATTGTCTTGCCAAGGTAATACATTCCAAGTATATATTTGCTCTTCAATTGACATAATAGGATTTTTTTGATAGGCAGTATATGTTTTTGGTGTATAGAGGAAGCTTGGAGAGGATTTTAAGTGCGAATTTTTATGAGTTTGTAGTAGATAAGATAAGAAATTCATAGAAATAATTTTCATGTCTTTTGATTAAGTATCAAGGGAGATATGAGCTGTGAAAGTTGCAGGTATTTAAGACTAGGGTAGAGAGAGTTATAAAATTTCGGGCCTTGGTTCTTGGAAACCACTTGGAGTTTAGTAGCAAAATTTGTTGGGTTTTTGTTTCTTATAGAGTTAACTACTTTGTATCAAAATCTCAAGTCAATATGACCTCTGAGCAAAGAGTTATGAGTGAAATTGTAACCAGTTTGAATGAAAAGAGAAATAGAGTGAAGGTAGGGTTGAGGGTTTGTATGGGCAGTGCATGTGTGTGGGTTTTTTTGGGTATAAAAAGAGTTAGGAGACGAATTTGAGTGTGAAATTTTATAGACATGATCTATGTAAGTTAAAGAAGAGATAAGTGCAAGTTTTATACTCATTAGTCTTATAAATAAAATGTTATGCTCTTTCAAAGTGACAAGGGTCTATCTCCAAATCAGTGAAGTTTGAGGGAGCATATCTTTGTGATCGGAGTAGTATTTTGAGAAAAATTTAATGGGATTTGTAGATATATGAGTCTATTAAGTTGTGTAAAAAATTGATTGCTATTGGAGTTATATTCAAGGAGTTATAAGGAAAATTGTAGTCAGATCTAGAGTTAATAGAAGGCAAAATTAAAGAAGAAGGATGGAACCTATAATTCAAGTTTGGAGAAGACTTTTGAAGCAATATTTGGAGGGTGTTTACAACATGAGACACACTATAAGTCTACCAAATTTTAGCACTTAGGTCTTCTTTAATGAAGAGCAATGAAGGTATGAAGCAAAGGGGGTCCAGAATCAAAGGCAGCATAGAGGGATTACTTTGACAACATGGTTCTCTCTAACCACATGAGCTATAATCAAAAGGTTTTTGGATTTTGCTTTTTTACTCCCTTAAGTACCTTGCTTCCAAATTTTGCTTTAATTGATGTGATATCCTAGGATTTATGGGCAAATTTGAGGGCGGGTTTCTAAAGGCAGAATATGTTAGGGTTAATAAAGTATGTTTTTATATAAATTCTTTAATTTTATGAACTTTATGAATCTCATCTTGCACTTGAGAAACTAGAGGCAAAAAAGACCCAGTGTTTCTTAGGGCTAAGACTCTCACCACGACAACGTTGTTGTAAATGCAAGCCTGATCCCACATTTTTCAAAAAATTTCCTTGCCTCATATGTATCTAATTCTCCACGATCAGCAGTAATTTTTCCAATACATCCGTATCTACAAATCACATCCTCTAGTAAAAATCTACAAACTCCTTCACTGGATTTTGTTCGTAGAGCTCTTCCGTCCACTTGGTTGGATAAATCTTCTTGTGTCAAAACCAAGTATCGCATTTGCCATAATCCCATAGGCATAGTAACTAAATCCACCATCCATTTATAATATATTGCTAGACGATATGTAGGATGCAACCCGTTTCTATGTCGAATCTCTGAATACATTTGGCAAGTTTGACATGATTTCACAAACTTTACTACATCTCTATGCATATTATGCCACCAATATTTTTCTTTAAGCTTGTTAAAGGTAGCATAAATATCTCTATAATCAGCCTACAAGCTATCATGGAATTCTTGAATCAATTGCTCTTGCATTTCCTTCTTGTAAATTATTCTTTGTGATATACCACTGTCTCTTTTACATCGCTTCCATAAGTATCTATCTTGTAAAAGGTAGTTGTAGGTTTTCCGCATAATTTGCTTAAAATAAATATCATTCCATTGTGGTTGCCTTGATAGCATGCTCAAATAGTATCCAATATCTAACCATTCTCTTTCATATAGTTCTTCCATGAATAGTTTTGGATACTCCTTCTCTCCTTATTGTATTCAAGAATAGAAGGTAATACCTACATCTTCGGTATCATCAATTAAATCTTTTTCTTGTTCGTACCTAGCCCGAGATAGCATATCCGCCACTGGATTATTTTTACCTGCTATGTGCTTGAATTCAGGATTTAAAGACTTAATATATGCAATCCACCTTAGTATAGCAATATCAGGGGTATTACAATAGGTGATCATTCCCAATAGTGGCAAACAATCTGTTTCCACTATCACTGATGCTCCAATTAGATAATCTCTATCAGTTTTCATGGCTGTCACTACCCTCCATAATTCTCGTTTTACTTGTGGATAGCACCTTTGTCTTTCACTTAATATCCTGGCTCCAAATTGTATAGCAAATCGATTCCCTTCTTCATCATCTTGTCCCAATGCCCAACCAATAGCTATTGGACTAGTATCAACTGTAAGTATCACCGGTTTTCTATTCTCATAATTTATTGTATGTAGTACAAGTGGAGAAGACAATGATTGCTTCAACCTTTGCATTGCTTTTATATGTATCCTCTCGCATTTAAACCTCTTCCTTTTTTGTAGCAGACCATAGAGGAGATCTGCTATATGTGCATAATGTGGAATCTATATATAATAAAATATACAAGCTTCTAAAAATCTCCGTACCTCTGTTTGTGAGCTACAAACTTCTTTCATCCATTGTATGGCATCTACTTTAGTAGGGTCTGGTTTACGACCAAACCATCCACATAAATGTCCCACAATAACAACCTTTCGAATGCCAAAGGTTGATTTAGCTCCTGATAAGGTCAAGTGGACTTCTTCAAGCCGCAATAAAATCTTATCACAATCCAAAATATGACTAGATACAAATTTACGACACCCCCTCTCATCCATTATTTCTTCTTTTCCTTCTTCTATACACCGTTTTATTGGAATATCATCCAAGAAAGGCATAGTCTTTTTTGGAATAAAATCACGGAGCACCTTATTCATCCCATTCATCATATGAGCAACTGAATTTGTTGTTCCTTGTAGTAATGTACACATTTTCACTAGCCCTAAAGGTGTCCTCATAATAGTGATATCCCTGCTTCCTTCCGCAAGTTGAAACTGGTCGTACCCAGAATAAAGATCTCCAATAGAATAAATGGCTCTACCAGCAAATGCTTCAGCAAATTCTCCAACAATTGGTCCCACTCCTGTATTTTTAATGGTCACTTGGTTCACTGGTTGCATATCTTGAATAAATCGTAGAGTTCCATTTTCCTTTGGTACTATAAATCAATGACTAGAATATGGTGTAAATGATGGTTCTAAGATTTTCATCCGTATCTTTTCTTTTAATAGCTCTATAAGTTTGGAAAGATGCGCTCTAGGTATCGGAATTGGCCTTAGATCCCATGGAGTATGTGGAACTGTAAATATAACCATTGGTGCCACAATACTTGGATCCACACATCCAATTTCTGAGGGTTCAAAAGCAAAAGCTTTTCCATGCTTCCTCAACATTTTTCTGAATTCTATTTCTTCGATAGGTAGAAGAAAATCCGCGGATCCTACTTTCAACTCCTTGAACGTACTTTCTATAAACTTATGGCCAATTTGATCAAGATTTCGTAAATCCATTTTCTTTGAAGCCTCTTGAACTTGGTGGTTTGAATCACTAGGCAATGGTGTAGCTACAGGTTTTATTTTTCTTTCTACAGTTTTGTACCTAGTTTCAACTTTGACTTCATAACCCTGAAATGCTTGTATAATAGAGTAGAGCTCTCTTGAATGTACTTGCACCACTTGATCTTCATCTGTTACTTCAACCTTTATAAGTTCTTCCAATATATCTTCTAAACCTGTTTTTGTATATATACCTATTATCTTGTCATCTTCATCAAGCACATCCACTCTTTTTAGGTCTTTTTCTATTTTTCTCACAATCCTTTTCTCTCGTTTTTGTAGATCATTAATTTGCATATGTACAGCAAATCCACTTTTAAAAATTTCTACAACTCCTGTACAAAAGGTACTTTCTTCTCCTTGCGAGAGTACCTTCTCTGATGTACCACCACATCCTCGCTCTATAGTGGTACCTTGCAAAAATCCTTAAACTCTTCATCAATTTTTGGTAATATGCCACTTCGTAGATAATCCCTGTTGCGCTCATGATTAGCAGGTATTGTTAAAAACTGCACTGCTCGTTTACCATCTTGGCTTCTAATGCGAGCACATGTAGATCCATCATCTAATACTTTGGTTTCCATCCTCACATCAATAATATATAGTTGTCCAAGAATTATAGGATATGAAGTATTGTTCTGAACAAAGAAGTTTTATTCAGTAGATACATCTCCAATTTTCACCTTTACATCTGGACAAGCACCATAAAGATTTCCACGTGTGTTATTTGTTGCTCAGATCACCCAACTATGTTCAGTGTCAATAGGCCACCTCCCACATTTATAAATGTCTTTAGACATAATATTGATTTCAGATCCATGGTCAATAAGAGCAACTACTGGATCTGTCAAATCTCCCACCTTCACCAAAGTTTCTGTAGTGGCTCTAGCCCAATGCTTCTTAGAATAATGACTAGGACCTTTGTCATCAACCTTATCTTCATCCAAGGAAAATTGATCCTTTTGATTGATACAACATTCAGCCAACTCTAACTCTTCTTCTTCTATTAATGTTGTATCTAAAGCATTAGACATTGCTGATTCTCCTATCAATTGTCTTTTCCATTTAATGGTGTCAATAATGACATCATGAAATTCTTTTTTTTGCAATGCCTAAAATTTCATGTAAAGTGAATTCAATTTTGGCATTCAACACCCTTTCTTCCAACACCCCTTTTAAATCTGTAGTTGCCTCTGTATCCGATTGCAGCTTATAGGCAACAAGCTTACCCTTTTTTTTATTTTTACTGGCTTCCATCCCTTCTTTTCATTTTTCTTTTCGTAGTGATGCATCTCCAGAGTGTGATGTTGATGGCTCAACCTTGGATGGTCTACTACCTTGTAATATAGGTACTTCCTTGTTTTGTATTATTTTTGTATCCTTTTGAAATCTCCTTTTGTTATCTGGTTCCTGGAGATTTTCTTCTGTTATATTTCTTCCCCTTTTCACATCCATCAAAGTTTCATGGTGGAATTTTGCCATATAAGCATGTACAGACATGGTATCAACAGGGTCATCCCATCCTGTTGCATTCCTAATTATTGTGGCTGCATTGAGTAACTCTTGTCTTGATGTTTTTTCCTTATTCATGCTAGTGATAGCATGATTCTATAAATCTTCCGTGTCTACATGTTTGTCAAAAACATCCTCCTTCTCCCTTATAACCTTCATACCATAAGTGATAGTTTTTCCTGATGCTATAGTATATTGAGATAAATAATCCTCTAAAACCCTTTTCATCCCTCATTTTCCAAAGTTGGTTTTGAGGAACTCACTTGTGTCACGCAGTGCAATCTTTCCATCTTTCCATATAATTACTCTTTGTTGCAAAATATGAGCAAAATCTCCACATTCCTTGCGAGGATGCTCCATACTATCGCACCAAATACATCGCTGTATATATCCTTGCTTTGATGTAGGTTTGATCTCAGATATTCCTCTTTTTTCTTCTAGCTTTGCCAATTTGATTTGTAAGTCTTTCATTCCTTTCACTAACTCCTCAATTGCATCTTTTTGTGGTACAACTGTGGACATAGGAATGGAATATGACTTATTTAGATAAAGGTGTTCCGACATCATCATGGTATAGAATCTTTAGAAGATATTCCAGTTTCATGCATCGACATGATCAACACGACAAGTTCTCCACGTGGAGGTTATGCAAGATTGCAGTGGTTTGTAGACCTCTCTTCCAAATTGTAAGTCCATTGTCTTCTGTATTATTCTCCAATAATAATTCCAACTCCCTCTATAACTCACTGTCGGCTGACTGGAGAAATAGCTCCATCTTGTCATTTTCAAATGTAAGTTTTTCCACCCGAGACAATTGAAGAAATTGCCTTTCAAACTCCCGAAATAACTCTGTTGCTACTAACTCCTTGTTGGATTTATTAACCCATTCCATAAGTGATTTTTTTGTCATCCTTTCAGCATCCTCCAAAGAATACTCTTCTCTTAGCTGAAGGGTAAAATCTTCCCATTTTGCTCCATGAGTTTGAATAATCTCCTAACGGCCAATGAGCTGGTGTACACCACTAGCTCAAAGACAAGACTATCTTCTTTCTCCATACTTTACAAGTGTTCTCCATCTCCCCAAATAATACTTCAAATACTTGGAAATGTTTTTTCCATCAAACTGATATAATATGCCGACAACAGATTGTAAGGCTTTGATAGTCATAGCCTCTTTATGCTCCACTGCTTGTTGTTGCTCCATATAAAGAGCACATGCTTAAAACATTTGAGCTGTAGCAGGATGAAGCTGCATTGGTGATGCTCCACTACAGTTTCGATTACTATCTCCTTGTTTCCCTGCCATAATAAAGGCCAAAATATTTCTTCAAAACTCCCCACCCCAGATGTTTCACGTCAGGTTTACCAATTATGTCGTATGATGTGGCCTTCTATCTGGGAATACACTGGGTATCTGGCTGTGGAGAATTTATTTGAAACTTGATGGCAAAAATCCAACAGGTCATTTGTCCTCAATAAAAAGGACAAATAATACAAAAATCTCACAAAAGAGAAGTTATATATGTAAACCCTCTTATATTCAAGTAAGTTTGTACAAAAAGGGTTCAAATTTCCACAAAATCCTTCAAAACTTTATTCACCCGCAAGGACCTATTTCTTGCTGGACTTTAGAGTCCAATAACTCTTGATCCAACCATTTAGTTTCTATAAAATTTAGTTCAAAGTGTAGATGATTCTTTTAAGTTTCATTACAAGAAAGAATCAATCGAAGCTTTAAAAACTGCAGTATCAATTTCAATTCACTATGTAAGTAGGTCACTTATCGCTTTATGTTGTGGGCACTTCACTTCAATTCCCAATATCTCTTCACTTAGCTTGATTTTATTTGCCGTATAAAGTAGAAAGGTTTCTTCAATCCTGGGCCGTTGATCTACGATTGCTCTCTGTATGCGCAAGTTATATCCAAAAGAGTAACAGTAGGTCCAAAATCAACACCTTAACTTTGAGCGAATATAACTTCTTCATAAAAAGTGCAAATCACACAAAATTTGTACCTAAACCAGATCCAAAAACCTAAATCTTATGATCTTGCCTTTGATGTTCGACTTCTCTCAAAAAACAAACCCTAATTCCTAATAAACCCTCGGGCAGCCTCCTTGAAGCCCATTGGGCATGATTTTTGGCCAATTAGAATAGAGATTTCTATCATCCACCTCTATTCATCTACATGGATAGCCAAACTACCCTTTTACACTAAAAACTCTTTTCTAACCCTTCTTCTTATAAGATTTACATACTTGGTGCTTTAAGCACCAAATAAAAGAAATAAATAAGATCTTAAGGATCACCAATGTCTACCATAGGTGACTTAAGATATATACAAGTTACTATCAATATAAAATTAACTTCAAAAGTCACTACTTAAAAAATAAAAAAGGTTGTACAAACCTTAATAATAATCCTTTTAATAGATCTTTTCTAAACCAGTAACCTAATCACATCCTATAACCAATAAAATCCGCTGATATGACTTTCATTTAACTAAGTAGTAAATTGTATATTAAATATACATGTACAATTTTTTTTATATAATAGCCAAATCACAACATGACACCGTGCAGTTGGAATCTTGTACAACTCCTAGTAAAGGTCCTATCTTCTCCTCAAAACCCTGTCCTTGTTTTACAATAGATATCTATTTGGGACTTAAAAATCATAAAACCTTTGCCTTATTAGATTTAGCAGCCTTAGTGTGTTTTTTAGATAAAAAATTTATTAAAAGTCATAGAATAACTTCAATACAGAAAACTAAACCTGTACATGTATAAGTCATAGATGGTCACCTGTTATCTTTTAAAGATGTTACTCATAAAATCTTTCCTATAAATGTAATAGTAGATGGTTATAATAATTGTGTAATCTTTAATATAATTAAATCTCCCTCTAATATAATCATTTTAGATTTATCATGGCTAGAAAAGTATAATCCTTAAATAAATTGGATTTCTTATAGACTTGATTTTTCTCAAAGCATTAATAAGAGTCCCGTTAATCAAGTGACAAGTCATAAGTCTAGTATAGTAAAACCTGTACTTGTAGGCACAAAAGCTTTTATGAATGCAACAAAATAAAAATCATCTTTTGTTATTTATATTACACTCATTTTTGATGGTGGAAAGACTTTAAATGGCATTCTAAGCCAATATCAAGATTATTAAGATATTTTTGAAAAGAAAAATGTAGATATTCTTCTAGAATATTGTCCATATAATTGCTCAATTGATTTCAAAGAGGGAACTCAGCCTCAATTTGGACCAATCTATAGTTTATCACAAAATGAATTGGCTAAACTCAAGAAATACATTGATGAGAACTTGGCCAAGAATTTCATATATCATTCAAAATTTCCAACAAAAGCTCTTATCTTCTTTGTAAAGAAAAAAGATAGATCACTATAGATGTATATAGATTATTGAGGGTTCAACAAGATTATCATCAAAAATACATACCCTCTATCTTTGATATCTAGACTTCTAGATCAACTGAAACAAGCTAAGATCTATACAAAAATAGATCTAAGAGGAGCATACAATCTAGTGCACATCTAAGAAGGTGACGAATGAAAGACTGCATTTTGAAGAAGGTATGGACATTTTAAATATAATGTCATACCTTTCGGACTTACAAATATACCAGCTGCTTTTCAACATCTTATGAATGACATTTTTCGTGAATTTCTTGATGATTTTATTGTTTGCTATTTAGATGATATTTTGATTTACTCTAAGAACACAGAAGAACATGAACTTCATATTCGTCGTATGTTATAAAAATTTAAAGGTGCAAGATTATATGTCAAGATGAAAAAGTATGTATTTCATATTACTCAAGTTGACTTCTTAGGATACATCATTTTGAATGATGGTCTCAAAATGGATCTTAAGAAAGTCCAAACAATCATGGATTAGAAGATTTTAAAAACAATAAGAGATATAGAATGCTTTTTGGAATTTTCCAACTACTATCAAATCTTCATCAAGAATTTTTCTTAAGTTATAACTCTATTCACACGTTTACCTTGCAAGGACAAATTCAAGTGGAGCAAAGAAGCAAAAGTATTGTTTGAGGCCTTGAAGATAGTTTTTACGTTTGCACCAATCTTATATTGCATTGACTTTTTTAAGGTATTTTTTATGGAAATAGATGCATCAAACTTTGCTTTGAGAGGGATATTGTGACAAATGGGAGCAGATGACAAATTCTACCTAGCAGCTTTTCATTCCAAGAAATTTTCAACAATAAAAATCAACTATAAAATCCATGATAAAGAAATTTTTGTAATTGTGGATTCTTTTTAAGAATGGCATCACTATTTGAAAGGCGCTTCTAGTTTAGTCACTATGTATACAAATCACAAGAATCTCAAGTATTTTATATTAATACATATATTGAATTGTTACTAGGCTCATTGGAGTATGTTTTTATCAAGATTCAAGTTTATTATCACCTATTGGCTAGAAAAACGACTTGGTCTATCCTATGCCCTTTTTAGATGTTCTTATTTTGTATTAAATGAAGGAGATTCAGCTTTTGATTAGCAAAGAACAATCTTCTTGAAGCCGGAGTAATTTCATCTTCAAGCAATGAAATCAACATTGATTATTGATACAACTTTTGTCAAGGAAATCTAGTCAAGTATGTCCTCACACCCTCTTATCCATGAGATTAAGAATAATTCATCTAAGTCTCATGATACTTCTAAGTTTGAATTCAAGAATGATCTACTCTATTTTAAAAGATGCCTATATATTTCAGAAGGCGCAGCATGACTATGTACTCTGGAAGCTCATCACAACCTCTCTACGGCAAGACATTTTAGATATAATAAGACTTTGAAGCTAATATCAAGAGATTTTTGGTGGCCTCAAATGTGGAAGGCTGTTAAAGAGTTTGTACAGTTGTATGACATTTGTTCAAGATCAAAAACTGCTTGTGACCAATCTTACGGACTTCTCCGATCATTTCCTATATCAGAACAACCTTGGTTCTCTATTTTTATAGATTTTATCATGGATCTTCCAAAATCAAATTCATATGATTCTATATTTGTGATTGTAGATTATTTTACCAAGATGGTATATTTTGTACCATGTATAAAATCTATTATAGGTGAAGAAATAGCTAAATTATTTCTTGATAATATCTATTGCTATCATGGATTATTAAAGGATATTATATCATATAAAGGAACACAATTTGTATCAAGATTTTGAAGGACCCTTTTTAAAATATTGAAGGTGGATATAAAACTATCTTCAACTTTCTACCCTCAAACTAATAGACAAACAGAAGGAGTAAATCAAGTTTTAGAGCAATATTTGAGATATACCATCAACTATCATCAAGATGACTGGATAACTCTTTTGCTATTAACAGAGTTTGTTTATAATAATTTTGTACATTTATCTACTCAATAAACTCCATTCTTTACAAATTATGGTTATCATCTATGACTTGATATTTTTTATTTTTCAAAAGTTGATAATCTTGTAGCAAAAGATTTGACAAATTGGTTGTCAGAGCTACATACAACAATGAAGGTACAATTAAAGAAAGCTTAAGAACAATAAAAAAATCAATGCAAATGTCTATCATAAGGAACAACTTTGATTCTATGTGGATAATAAGATATGATTACTTCATTGTAATATCAAGACTATTCATTTTTGTGACAAACTAGATTATCATAGGCTTGGACCTTTTTTTATTTGTGAATAATTCAATCCAATTGTTTATCAATTATGCTTATCAAAATCTATAAAAATCCATCTTATATTCTAGGTGTTATTATTCGAGCCATACAAGACAGCAAATATATAAGGCAAAAGACAAATACCATTGCCTTCTATAGAAGTGGATAACAATAGAGAATTTGAGGTAGAAGAGGTTTTATATTCAAGGTGGTGCCAAAATCGATTAGAATATCTTATACATTGGCGCTGGTATAATATTAGTGAATACACATGGGAGCCATCCAAGAATCTAACAAATGCACCAACAAAAGTCAATGCATTTCAATAACAACATCTATTGAAACCAAGATAAAGAGTCAAGAAAATCTTTGCTATAAAGCAAAGAAGGTCCTATAGAGGTTTCATTCTATCTCATATCATTATTTGCTATTTCTTTGAATTTGTTCTTGCTAAAGAGATGGAGGATTAACAACCAATAAATTTAGCTCAAGAGCCATTATTTGTTGACTTATCGGATAAGATATTATGACTATCACAACCTTCAAGAAGACGGAATAGAGATGAAGACCCTCAAGAATAACATGTTCTTCTTTGGATTGATAGCGAAATACAACATGTTTGAAATCACAACCTTAGAAGACACTCTCAATGTTTGATGATATTTTTAGAGGTAGGAACTACTCTTGATGGTGTTGTAAATGTTTTTTTTGAAGGAAGTTATGAAGGCCTCAACAATGATTAAATATCATGGTGGTCCTCTCACCCTGATATGGAATACTATCGATGATTGAAAGGACCTATCAACTACCTTTAAAGGGAGCAAAGATCAAAGTATAATGCAAGCACAGTTTGACATATCCTAGACTTTCTTAATATCTAATCATCGCTCCTCGTGGAACTCATCCCTAGAAGGGGGGATAATGTCACGGACATAAGATTTATTCTAATAATTATTTAGTTAATATAGATTGATAGAAGTAGGTAAAAATAAGTTAACTTGATAATATCTTATAGAGAAGCTTCTTAGAAGCTTCATAGACGTAGAATCACTTTTATACATGTTTATAGATAATTAGTAGGTTAGAAAATTGGCCAACAAACTAACCACATGTCACACATATTGGTAGCTTGTGGAAGAAGCTAGCCATGTATCGCACATGTTGGTAGCTTATGGAACAAGTTAAATATGTGGCGCACATGTAGAAAACTTGTCTTATAAGTTTGACATGTGTTTTGCAAATTAGACATGTGTTGGAGGTTTTATATTATTTATCTAAGAATAACATGAGTATATAGAATTTTCCTCAAGTATATTTAAATTGTATGAATTAAAATAAGATTAAATATGATTGAAAGAACTGAAATTATGAATGCAATGTAAATACAATATCAAGTGCAAAATTATAAATATAAGAACACAAAAGCACAGAGAAGAGGAACCAAGAGAATCGTGGAAAAGGGTGGGGGTGAGAAGCATGTTACATGAATGAGCGTGTGAGGAGAATGGAAGGGAAAGGGAACCGTGGGGGCACACCCATCCCACCCCATCCCGCCGGGCAGTGCACTGCACTGCACTACACCACGGAGGGGAGGAGGGGAGGGACACCCGCAACGCCAACGCCAACACAGCACAGTGCACCCACACAACATCACCGAGCAACCAACCTCACGCCGGGCTCCTTCCCTTCCTTCCCTTCGCTTTGCCCGCTTGTTCATGAAATTGCAGCTCTCCACTCTGCTGCTGCTGTTGCCTGCGTACTTTCCTGCGGTGCTGAGGAATGGAGAGGTCCCGCCTCGTCGTTAGGGCAACTATCCAACGTCTTCGTCTCCCCGTGTAGTTCACTTGTGGTCGCAGCCCTCACTGCTTCCAACACGCCAGTTGCAGCCATGACTTCTCGCGGTGATGCCGACAATGTAAGTTGGATGGTTTTGGATGAGTGTGCTTGAGTGTGGTTGAGTTCTAGCGGAGCTGAGATTGGGAGTGGTGACATTTTTTTTCATCGCGATTGGTTGAAATTCTGGTAGTTTCTGGCGAATTTGGTGTAATGTGGCGACCTGCGATCTGCGGATTCTTTTTGATTGATTTTTGGGGGCGGTGGGTGAGTAAAGTTTTGGTGATGAGGTGATGAGGGCTCTTTAGAAACGTAGCAGAGATTTTTGAGCGGAGCATTGACGTGCGGAGGTTCTTTTATTATTTGCTTCGTGCGAGGGGAGTTTTGTCCGCGGGTGTAGGGTTTGTAGAAAGTGGATGGCGTTGCTTGTGAAAGATAGCATCGTGTTTGTTTCAGACAAGGATAAATACTTCAGTTCGACGGTGGTGAGAGTTTTCCTACGCATTTCTGCAATTGCAGAGCAAGACCTAAACTGTCGCTGGAATGTTTGTCTCTGCTATAGGTCAGTCTATGTGTTGATTTCGGAGAGGTCCGGTGACCGTGCATCTGGTCCGCTTCCGCCCTAAAGAATGGATTTTGTCTTTCTTGTAATCGACTTGGCGTGGATACTTAAAGTTTAATTTTAGTCGCATACCTGGAAATCCAACTGAGAGAAAATTTCCCTCTTGAGTTACTCATCGACCTAGTTTAGATCTTTCCAACATATTTCTAGGCAACAGAAAAATTCAAGGCGCAGGGCTATTAGGTTAATCCTTTAGCGAAGAGGATAACTAGCAGATTTTTTCTTCTAGCGTGTAGCTGTCCTCTATATTGAGTGTCACTGTTGCTTTCGTAGTTATATCAACTTTTCAACAATTACATTTCTTGTCAAGGTGTGGCACTATTTGGCACATTCCTCTACCCCATGGACTGTGCAGTATGCAATTAAAGTGGGACGGTAATTAAATCTGCTATGCAGGTTCGAGGGCATCGGACTCTCTGATCCAATGTGGTCATGTCATGCTGTAGGTAGCAGTCTTCATATTGCGACAGTGAAGTTTGAACTAACAGAAAATTTCGCTTCTTCTCCACGAGTTGTCACGGATGCTTAAAGTAATGATTGCTTCGGTTCTTGGTTGAATCGCAGCTCAGTCGTAAAGAACAAGTCTAAGGTTTATCTTGTTGCAATTCTAATTTCAACGATAGTGACTCACGGTGGGCACTACATATTTGTTCTCCAGGGTAAGGCTACAGATAAGATGGCAGCATTTTCAGTGGTTAGGAAGAAGACGCCATTTCAAAAACACAGAGAAGAGGAAGACGCTAAAAAAAAGGTAAAGATTGATGAACGTACGGATTGAAATACTCTGCCTTTGATAGATTCCTATGCGTGAGCACCTTCTGAGATTTCGAAACTTTGTATTCTATGACAACATATTAGAATATTACCTGACACAGCAATAGGCATCGACTTTGAACTTCCCGAACAATATATCATCAGAAGCTTTGAAAGGCTTACCACATGTGGTTACTTATCAGTTGTTGGAATGGAGATGTCTTGTAGCGAGCTGATGAAGAAGCTGCACGCCTGTATGAAGAGTTCGTGGAGTCGTTTAAAGCAGATGATGTTCCTGGTGGAAAATCGTTTGTGCGGGGTGGGACTATCAATCCCGATGCCAAACTACCCAGCTCTGAAGCCGCGTCGCCAAGTAAGTTATCAAGGTTTTATTAACACCCGTGGCTGCAAACTTTGGTTAACTATGATCAATTGGGTCATTTTTCCCTTGAAATTCTCTATTTGAAAATTGTGTGTGCATTTTGGTATGCAACCTGTGACGTCAAAAAAGGTGTTTTGGATGGCTTTCCAATAGAATTTCTGATTTCTGTCGGATGCTTGTTACCTGGTTGCTACTCTTTCTGCAGTAGCGCCCATCAAGCAAGAATATTCAACTCCGGCATCTGCGGCTTCGAAGAAGCCTGGCAGCAGGTCTGTGCTCTTTCATTAGCTTTTGGATTGCAAAACGCATCTGCCAAAGTCATGGTCAACGATTTTGCATACTATGTTTATGCCTGACAGCATTCTAATTTTTGTATATTCAGTTACTCCCTAATTGTTGCAGGAAATCCCCCAGTTCTCAATTTTCTAGCAGAGTCCCGAAGTATCCTACTAATAACAATGACATACTTCCCTTTTATCCAGATATGTTCCCTCTTTCATTCCTCCTGGCTTAGCGGCAATGGTGAATAAAGATAAAGACTCCGAGAAAAGGGTATGTAAATGGTCACTCAAGTGATTTGGTTTTTTTTGTTCAAGTGGAGCGACATCGATTTCTGCACATTGATTTCAGCAAGTCCGTAGACAATTAAAGTTGCTGGTGATCTTTTCTCTTACAAGTTACTTTTTGTTGTCGTGACTAAACAAAATTTGAGTAGTATTTTGGATGTAGAAGAGATATATTGGATCTTCATTTGAGTGCATTTTATTCTCTATAGTGTTGCGTACCAGACTCGCAGACTTGTTCGTTTTTACGTGCTCACGTAGATGCTGTGGATGTCGTTGTGCAAGCTTGCTTAGGAGGTAAGGTTTCGGCCCATCGCAAGTGTTTTGTGTTTGAATCACTTATTGTTTGTTGGATCAGAGGGATGAAGAGCAGCCCAAAGATAGAGATCGAGGTACATCTCGGAATATTCATCATTTCATGGAAGAGCTGAAACGTGAGCAAGAAGCTCGGGATAAGAGAACTGCAGAGCGTGAGAATCGCCGAAATGATAGGAGGTCACAAAGTTCTGGAATGGTAATCTCCTTTCTCATGGATCATTTTCTTCTCAACGTATTAGGTTCAGAAACGTTGACAGCAAAGGTCAAGAAAGTGTTTGTGTTCTTATTTTTGAAGTCAAGGTGGTATGTATGGTTGGCTATTAAGTTCATACAATCAGCCATCTGATTTGCAACTGTTTCCACTTCCCGCTCTTCAGTTGTGTACCACATTGTTCGATAATTGATGTTAACTTTGACCAGAGTCATGCAGGGCACCAGGTGTTGGAAATTGGCTTCTTCAGAAGCCTGTATCTGAACTAATCTGTAGGATTACTCCATTTTTTTCTATCGTGTTTTTTTGCAAGGACAGCAGGCCGATCAAATGATGATGGGACTAGATGATGCTGGTGACCTCGATGATAAGTTCGGATCTTTTGATGAGGGCGATCCACAAACTACCAACTTATACGTGGGCAATTTGGCGCCGCAGGTCTTCCTGACGATAGTTTTTGGAATAATTTCTCTTAATATTATGCTTACTGGATGTGATTGTCAACTGTCCTTCCATTTTAAGATGTCATCTTGTGCAGTTTTCATTATTAATGTCGTTATCTCACGTTAAAGTGAAGTGTAACAATTGTAGATTTATTGTCGTTATGCTCCCCTCTTGTAGCGTGTTGTTTAGTGGTGGTTGGTACAGGGATTAGTATGTGCCTTCAATGACTATATTACTATTCTGAGGGGAGCTAATGTGGTACAGGTTGATGAAAACTTTCTTCTGAGAACTTTTGGACGATTTGGGCCTATCGCCAGTGTAAAAATCATGTGGCCAAGGACAGATGAAGAGCGCAGGCGGCATCGAAATTGTGGTTTTGTTGCTTTCATGAATCGCAATGAAGCGCAAGCAGCCAAAGATGAGATGCAAGGTGCTTTTAACTCTTCCGTTCAGTGTGATTTTGCAGCGTAGTACAATCTGTACATAGAATCTGAGTGTTATTACTGCCACATAGAAATGAATGCCTTTGTATCGCTAATGTGAAGAACAATGATGCAGGGATAATTGTGTATGATTATGAGCTGAGGATTGGTTGGGGAAAGTCTGTGTCTCTTCCTGCGCAAGCTCTTCCTGCTCCTCCGCCAGGTCAAATGGCTGTTCGAGCTAAGGAGGTATGGCCAAGTAGGAGTCATCGGTATTGATCTGCATTATTGTATGTATGAGGTGTTGCAATTTTTAAGCATTTGATGCTTTAGGTACGAGTAAAATGCTTACCTAGGTACCTTTGTTTGGTTGTAATACATGGCTGGGCCTTTTGCAGGGTGCAACTGCTTCCACAGTTGCCTGGTCAGGACCGGGTGGCCCATCCATTTCATCCGTCTCTGGCCAGAATGCGGAATTGGTGAGTTTTTAATCCTCGTTTGTGTTTTTTTATTTAGCGAGGACTTCACTTCTTTACATAATAATTTTTTTTTTCGTTTCTAAAATCGCCTGGTTGGATTCTGCTACCAGGTTGTCACACCTAATGTGCCAGATATTCAAGTGGTACCACCAGAGGATCAACATCTTCGTCATGTCATAGATACAACTGCTATGTACGTTCTTGACGATGGTTGTACATTTGAGCAAGCTATCATGGAGAGGGGCAGAGGTAAACCGCTCTTCAACTTCTTATTCGACCTAACATCAAGTGAACACACATACTACTTGTGGCGGCTCTATTCTTTTGCACAGGTATCGTCTCTAGCCAAGCATTTTCAAGTTATAGTAGTGTTTTGAAGATGCTTGTTTTTATTATGTGATTGCATCAGCAGACCTATAATATCAATTTCTCACAACCACTGATCTAATCATCAAAAAAGAGTATCCTTTGTTTACAAGATCACAGTCCCGAAGGAGCTTTTGCCCTCTTAGTGACCTCACAGAAATTACGAGGGGTTTTTTGTGAGCTCTCTCGAGCTGCAGACCGGTACTCTATATATCTCAAAAGAAGAGAGTGATGATGTACACCTAGTAGGGAGTTCTGGATGAACTGATTGACGAGGTTGTAATGGTGAATTGTAGGGAGATACGCTTCAAAGATGGCGGACAGAGCCTTTCATCATGATAACTGGGAGTGGACGGTAAGTAAGGATGTATATATTCATGTCTGCATTCAAATATTAGTGCTATTGCTGGTTTTGGTCCGATGAGAATTGTACCTCAATTTGACGCATACGTCTCTTGTTATGTAGTGGGATGAGACTTGATCTCCCTTCTCAAATGGAGAGATGTGGTCATTACTGGTTGTTATTTATCTTATAGTGCGCATATTGGTAGCTTTGGAGACATTTTCTACCATTCAGATCATTGCTGTTAGGTTGAGAGGCGAAAGACGTTGAGTTGACATGTATTACCCAGTTTCAAACGTCCGATCTATAAGCTGGTCCAGATTAGGCTCAGTTACTTCCAAGTTTTAGTCTGTGAGCTTATCCGCACTCGACGGTGCATCTATAAATCTGCTTAAATCAGTATAAGTCCATGAGAACAACTGTATGTTTGCCCATTGACGCATGTCCCTGTGTCAATGGACAACCAGCTCATTTGTTGTGAACTGAATAGAACATACGTCGGTCTTTCGCTTTCCTTGTTGGTAATTTTATTGTTGTCATCAGATGGCATTTGCGTCATCTGGAATATACATGAGGAATCTTTTCTGCTTTACGTGCTCGTTATCACATGCAACTGGTAGAAGACGAAGGTCCTTACTTCGTCCAGAGGACTTTTGTCCTTGTCATCTGTGTGACAGAAGATTTTAAATGGATAAGAAAGTCTTGTACTGAAAATTTTTAACACTTCAGAGGCTTTTTGCTGTGTTCTGAAGAATTGTTCAGGGAACCTGTCACTGCACTTGATAATAGCTCGTTCCGTTCCCTTTTCAATCCCAGCTTGTGGCAAAAGCGTTGTCTTAAAAATGCGGGTTTTCGCTTGTTTCCTGCAGATGGATACCTCCAGCTTTGCCAATCCAGGATTATAGTAAAAGTCCCAAGCGTGAGAATACTACGGCCACTACCTTTGCTGCCGGAAGGGGTCGAGTAAGTTACCTTCGGTTTTTAAACGCCTTGGAAACTTCAATTCGAGTCGCAACTAATTTTTGTGTCGTTTCGGGGAGAATTCGTCTCACATTTATGTTAACTTTCATGGTTCATTTTTTCCAGAGAATGGATCAAGAGCGAGCATTAACTGATAGCCAACGTGATGAATTTGAGGATGTGTTGCGAGCATTGACACTAGAAAGAAGTCAAATCCGAGAAGCGATGGGTTTTGCCCTAGACAATGCAGAAGCTGCCGGAGAGGTACGCCACTGGGTTATAGCTAGGACACTGGTATTTTAGTAATCTAACAATTTAAGTCTATGTTAATGCAGTATCGCTAATGTAAAGGATTTTCGGTACGTCTATTAGATGCCTTGTATTTGGTGTTGTATGCGTGCATTTGTAAATCCTATTACCGAGATAGGGAATTTTCTCAAAGGTTTGTTTTTAGAAATCTTTTTTGTAGGCGAAGTGAATATTTTCTCTTTCGCCGTAGAAACTTGAACATTAACTAAGCTCGAACTTGATATTTGCTCGTCTTCCTGTGACAGGTTGTGGAGGTATTGACTGAGTCATTGACCTTGAAAGAGACTCCTATTCCAAGCAAAGTGGCCCGTCTCATGCTAGTGTCTGATGTTCTACACAACAGCAGTGCTCCCGTGAAAAATGCATCTGCATATCGTACATTATTTGAGTCCCGACTTCCAGACATTATGGAGAGTTTCAACGATCTCTATCGGAATATCACTGGAAGAATTACTGCAGAGGCTTTGAAGGTAAAAACTGGTGAAAATGAATTAAAGATTTTATTGGAGGATCTCTCTAGCTATTTAAGCAGCTTGATGTACTTGTGTCATATACTACCTGATTTAATGCACTTCAACTTATCCATGAAACACGATTCACTTAGGTGGTTAATCGTGTTTCGATTCTTGATTTTCTAAATTGAGCGTATCGTATGACTTGGCTTCGGCAGGAGCGAGTGTTAAAAGTTCTTCAAGTTTGGGCAGACTGGTTCTTGTTTTCAGATTCTTTTGTTACTGGCTTGCGTGCAACATTCCTACGGCCAGGAAACTCAGGAGTTCCCCCCTTCCACAGTCTTTGTGGGGACAACCTACCTTCGAAAGAGAATGGTTCTGGTACAGAAATGCGTGATGTAGGTGGATATTTTCCTGAAGGATCTGGTGGAGTAGCAGATCCAGATGCAGCTCTGGCAATGGGAGAGGGTGCTGCAGCGCGTGAGCTTGCGAGTCTACCTCAGGCTGAACTAGAACGACGATGTAAACACAACGGTCTCTCCATACGTGGGGGCATAGAGGTTATGGTAGCTCGTTTGCTTAGCCTAGAAGAGGCTGAGAAGCAAAAGAATCGGGAGCAAGAAGAAGAGATTAGAGCAGCTCAAGGCTACTTGAAACCAAATACAGCAACAGCTAAGGAAAATAGTGACAGTGTAGCAAGAGTGCGAGGCGAGGAGGGTAGGGGAGCATGGACCGATCTTGGAAGCAGATGGCGTGAAGTCAGCCGATTTGAGAAGCTATTACAAAATGCTCATGAAAATGCTGATCAAACTGGAAGTACAGGTAATCAGAACCCAGCTGCACAGCCTAGGTCACATTCTGAAACAGATGATGTTAGATCAAAGGATTCAAGCAAGCACTCTGGAGCTATTCCAAGTGTAGTGTCGCCTATAATATCGCTCATCCCCATGACTGGTCAGAAGGTTTTTGGAGAAAAGGCTGAACCTGTGCTTCCAGCATCCAAGTGGACTCGGGAGGATGGATGCAGTGACAACGAGGATAAAGATAGTAAGGGCTTGGGGTTAGGTTACTCCTCTGATGGGAGTGAAGACGTATCTAAGACAGATACGAAAGGGGATAAACTGGAGGATGTTGTTGCAGACAGCAGTATGGACGAAGAAAGACGGTACGTGACGCATGTCAATCTTTTGTTTGTTTGAAGTGAATGTTTCTAACTAGTGGATTACGCGTGGCAGATATCTTGTTTTATGTTGATCTCTTAGTTATGTTCGTTACTAATCTTAATGTGATATCGCAAATGCCGTTAGTTATAGAAGATGTTTCAAAGGTCAAGAAGTATCTCCTGAAACTGAATTCCAAGTGAATGCAGGCAAAAGCTGCGTAAGCTGGAAGTGGCAATAATTGAATACCGAGAGTCTCTAGAAGAACGTGGAATCAAGAATCATGTGGAAATCGAGAAAAGGGTTGCACTTCAAAGGAAGAAATTAGAAGCTGATTGTGGCCTCTTGGATACTAATGTTCTACCTAGTCGTGATAGAGATAGTAAAGGACTTGATTCAGGGTTAGATCGTGGTAATTCCGGGGCATCAGGTAAGTACTGATCACCTTTTAGTGCCCTAGCCAACTGTTTAGAATGTTTTTTCGTAAAATGCTTCTTCCATTAATTATGATATTTAGCCCTACTGGTGGTTTTTATTGGCTGCATCACAGTACAATGTGACCAATGATCTGAACCCTTGCTATGGTTGCAGATAAAGCATCAGGTGACAGAAAGGATACACGAGACAATAGACGGGATGACCGAAGAGATTCCAGATCTTCGAAGAAACGAACTAGGACCCACAGCCGTAGCCGTAGCAGAAGTTTGCCGAGGGTTAAAGAAAGAGTGCCTAGAGAACGAGAGCGCGATCGGGACCGAGAGCGGGATAGTGACGGTGACAGAGTGCGAGATAGAGAGGAAAGAGACAGAGATAGATATAGCAGTAAGGATAGAGAAGATAGAGATAGAAGGAAGGATAGAGACCGTGACAGAAGTGGTAGGGAAAGGGATCGGGTGGATAGAGAGAGAGAAAAGCGACGTCATGCGTAGATTTTGAGTACGGTGGAACCTGTTAACCATTCAGTTGTGGGGAACATAGCTTCTCTTATGCATGCTGTGAAGTCCTGATGTAATTTAGGATTGTAAAAGTTCTGAAAGGTGGCAGTAGCATACGAAATCAACTTTCAGGTCCCGCAGTGTCTGATTTTGACACTGTCATGTTATAGTGATTCTCTTGAACATTAAAATCAGTGCAGATTGATGTTAATTGTAGGATACACTACGGCGATTGGACTAGGTGGTGGAAGAATGACTTCCAGGCAGTTTTCGAAGGTGTTGGCTGAATTGATCTCAAGAGAATGCCAATTAGATTGCGAAGACGCAATGGGCTAAGCCGTGCTGGCACAAATTAGATCAAGAGGTTGGGGAGGATGCTCTGATTTTACATTGGTTATTGCCTGACGAAGCTCCCACGGGTATCGTTTCTTCAAGCTTTGGTTATTGATATTAAATATGGGCTACGTATTTCTGTTGCAGCAACCTAAATTGTCCTAGTGGGACATAGTGGCAAATCTTGGTTTGCTGCGAAAATCCCCACTTAAAAATTTGAAGGCCTAAAGGCCGTTTACAAGTGGAGGGCTTGAATTGTAGGGTAGTCCAAAGTTTCTGAAATGACCTCAAGCAGTAGAGATCTAGATCCTCTATATGGCACGATATGATCACTCAATCCCTCCATTGCTCAGCATGAGAACGGCCTGTAAGCCCTTCTAAACGACTCATTAGGCTTCCTTGCAAAAATTGAGATTCTAACAAATAAATAACTACCTGAACAGACTTAACACAGAAGATGGTGGACAAAAAACTCACCACTAATGACACCTCTAAAATACAACTGCTTGTTTTTGTTCAACTTTGTTCCAGTGAGTCCTTTCTTTCGTTATACCCACGTCTTCAAGACCGTCTTTTTCTTTCTGGGTTATGCTTACACCTTTCCCCAGATTCAAAGTGGTAGCTCTCAAGCTCTTCATCTGCTCTGCAATTCGCTTCACGCAGCCCGAGTCTCTCGGGCTGTTGGTCCAGGTCGACACTCCTATCTTGCGACCACCTGTTTTGATCTTAGGCAAGCCAAGCCTTTCCTTCTCCAGAGCGTCAATGAGCTCCTCCCACCGAGCTCGTAGCTGCTCAGCGTCCATGCTGTCCATCTGCTTCGGCATCACTCTTGAAAGCACTGCCGCCAGACTTGAAACTTGATCCACAATAGAAGCCTCTGGGTTCGAGGGAGGAGGTATCCCTTCATCACAGTCCACGTTAGTCATAAAAGCCAAGTTGTACGTGTTTTCTGAGTGTTCCTTGAACGCCAAGCTATGAGCTTCCTCTTGCGCCACAGACTGCAACAGGGATTCTTCAAATAGTTTCATCTCTCGAGCCTCCGCTAACGTCGTGGCGCTCGGAAGATTCTGAAACCCCGAGGACTCAACGTCTCTGCGATTAAATTTATCCCAGCAACAAGTTTCTGGCGGTTCCACTGGCTCCCTAATTACTTGCTCTTCAGCGTTGTGACTGGCACCACCTGCAACCACTGCAAATCCATCAATAAGGTTCTCATCATGTTTTTCAATATGCTTAAAATTATATACAATAGTCGTCAATTGGTTGAAGACAATTCTCAGAATTAGTGTCCATCTTGGTTTGAATCTAAACAAATTTACCTCCATTAGCATCTGCTCTACTGTGAAGCTCTTTTTCCATTCCATCGTCATCCTTCGACTCCACCAAGCAATCCATCCTCCTGTAAGAGTACCTATCTCCGAAAGCCTTGCGTCCATTTAGCTTACAGAGCTGGTTCTTCTTCTTCATTGCCGTTACGACCTCAATACATCTGATAAATGTTTTCTTCGCTGGCTGAGAAGAAGGCTTTGATAGGCACACTAACGGTGCTTCCGAGAGCTTCAATTCGTCCTCTACACTACGGGCAGCACTCGTTAACGCTTGCAAGTTGACAATTGAAGAGTAGTCTTCGTTGTCTAAATTCTTATGTAGCCTGAGGGCAGTGTTCTCTACGAACGTCTCGTACTCAGCTTTATAACCAGCAACCTCACGCTGACATTGCGCATCCACCGTCTCTTCAGAACCTCCTGTTTCCTCCTCCATCAGCTGCCATGGTTGGCTTCCACTGTCTGAGTTCTTGTCATCACCTTCTTCAAGTGCAGCACCTGCACCCTTAAGGTTTGTCTTCGAGTTTAGGTTCAAGTCGAACAACGTCCTTCTACGCAACCGCTTCCCACAATCCTTTCGTGGACTTCGAGTTCCAAACGTCTTTTTCTTCAACCTCAGCATGCACGGAACGGGTCCTAACCCCGGTGTTTTCCAAAAGTGCGGTTTTCTTCTCAATCCCGCCTTCAGCAAATGATGCGCGATTCTAGAGTCCAAGCCGCATAGTTCCTTGGGAGAATCTGCATCTCTCTTGCCACTCTTAGCATGATTGTTCTCAATGCTACTATCTTGCAGTCTCTTTCCTCTGTTCTCACACTCCTGTTTGTCATTCCCATCTGTTGAAGTCCATGCACCCTCCGCAGGAGAATTGCCTTCACCAGGTTGAGCTGATTTGCTTACTGATTTTGAAGTCCCTGCATTCGGCAGCCAAGTCTCAGCGTGTACTTCTGTGAACCCTTCCTGAGAGTTTGACTTACGTAGCACTAGAGAATCAATTGCCTCAACGCATTCTTCATTCCCACGTAAACCGGCAGCCCCTTCGAACCGGAACTTCTCCCAGTCAAACTGTTTGCTTCCGTTTGGGTGCCCTTGCACATTCATTCCTCCAGTCCTCAGATTCTCTTTCATATCATCTGAATAAGAGCACTCCTCTAAATGAAGTCCTGAAGCTCCTCTACCTCGTACACACCTTTTGTAAGGTCTCGAAAAAGATCTGGCTTTATTACTTGCTTTTCCATCTTCACCATCCTCTCTGAAGTTTTGCTCACATCCTTGCACTGAATCCACAGCTTCATTTGCTCCATGTTGATGAACTCCGCAATGCATTGCGCTTCCTCGTGACCCAGTTGAGCAATTCTCGGACGAATGGCCACCGGAGCCACCTCGAGAATGTAGCTGGTTCTTATCAACATTAAAAGTGGCTGTTGACGATGATGCCCCTGAGTCGCTTCCTCTACTTGAAGATTGCGCAGGGATAGACGAATTAGCTCCCTTGATTCTCCCACCTTCAAGCTTTCTATCTTCGAGCTTGAACCTAGACTCTGCAGCTTGCCTGCGAGTGGTCCTAGAGGACGAAGAAGCTCCAGACCGAGGTTGGGCTTTGCCCTGACACCTAATACTTAGGCTAATGCTTGAAGTGCGAGAATTCGCGCTCTTGGGATCTCTTTGAGTGCGTCGCATATTGACGTCCAAGGGAGGTGCTTGCGGGCGGTTCAGAACAGCAGGCTTGGTGTTGTTGTGAACGGGGCGCCGGGCTCCACATTGGGCCTGCAGATTCGCCAGCTTCTGACTCAGGAGCAAGATTTCGTGAGCGATTTTCTCTTCAAGATGCCGTTGCGTATCCACATCCAGATCAGGGGAATAGTCGGTACTACAGGTTTTGCAGTGAGCTGAGGGATACACAGGGTCTGGCATTTCGTGACAGTAGCTTTCTTCCAGCTTTGCGCTGGAGCTTTGTCTTGGCTGGCCCTCATTTATACAATCTGACACCCAGTTTACTCCCATTGCAGGATTACCTGGAAAAATTCTCCCTTCGTAAACCCACGGAGCTGGACACATCAACACGCCGTCTCTGTTTATGTATCGAGCTCCACATATATGCCCTTCGTCTTGCTCCATTGTGGGGGCATAGATTGATTGGGATGTTGTTCCTTCAAAATCAACTCTTTCACAACAGGCCGATGGTTCAACTCTGCTCGGTTGGAGGCTCATTTGGCTAAGAGTCGCATGCTCTGCGTAGTAATGAACAACCCTGATCCAAAACCACACTCCTCAGGAAATTGAACCTGAGAAAGAAATTATCACAGCATATTACAAAATTGTTGCAATGAAAGGAGTTTTGGAGAAATAAAAGATAACCTCGGGAAATCTTTTTGGAAGGTGCAGGGAGGGGTGAATCTAGTGGCCCCACATCCGTGGCAACCATTCACAGGTCGATAGTTCATTGGAAAAACTGCGGGATAGAGCCAGTTGGGATTGGTTGGACGAGGAATAGAGTCTGTTTGTACAAACCCACTCCTAGCCTGTGCGTTACTGGAATCCAGCGCACAGCAACTCTTGTCAAGTAGAAGAAGGTTCGCAATAGAGCCACCTGCAGCAAATATTTTCAATTACTTGATTGAGTATTCAAACACACAAAGTACATAAGTAGACATAGTACGTTATAAGGTACCATATAAGAAGCATTTAATTGAAGAGAAGAAAAATAATAAATGCAACTGGTTGTCGCAAATAACCTGTTTCGTCTCTACAGACAGCTGCACCAGCTCTATCATGTTTCTGCGTTTCTGCAATCTCCTCCATCAAACCCCTCTAATCAGGGGTTTGAAGAGCTTGGTGGAGAATTCTAACAGTCGGTGTGACAGTCACTTTCTGAGAGGAAGACTGTAAAACTAAATGGGTGCAATTAGTATTATGATTAATTTTCTCGTTTGATGCGCAACCTGACATGGTATTGCTCTGCATAGCTCTGAACATCTGCTGGTTGGGTTCAGATTCTGTCCCCAAAATCTTTGTTCGCACTGTAAGTCGTCACTAACCAATATTGTCATCACCAGTCAATACCAACGACTTTGCCCAAATTTATGAATTAAAAAAGCAAAATAAAATTTAAATAAATAATGGAGAAGAATGAGCTCCATTTAACAAAGAAGACCATGAAAAAAGAGGTACGTCCTCTAGCAGAGTATCAGTTACAGGATCGCGAACTTCAATAGGGAAGGAAGGTTCATACCGTCACAATTGACGGACAAAGGCACTCCTGAAGTGGTAGCTGGAGATAGGCTGGGGATTAGGCCAGACAATCTAACCATTGTGTGTTTCACCCCACGTCTGGCAGAACACATGTCTCCATCCTAATGAAAAAAGAAAATAATTTCAATTTTAAATACAACAAAAACAGCAATTGCACTGATCAGAAGCCATGTGATATTACAGAAATGGTACTCTAAAAAATGTCAATGATAAACAATATCTCTATGAATCCTAAGGCCAAAAAAAGTGGCCAATCAACCCTAAGGCGATAAAACAAACGTTTCACACCACATGCATTGCAAAGTGAAGTCGGTGCCAACAGCAACGGAAATAAAAGCACTAGCAAAACAGGAGAAAGCAGAACTCTCAAGCTTGACAGGTTGAAGCTGAGAAGTACTAGGGAGCGCTGAGAATCATGAGAGAAATCACTGTAGCATTGCCCGACGACAACATGCTGAGGAGTCCCAAACGAAGTGGGCGCCAGTACGTGCTCTGCGTTGCTGGCAGGCCTCTTTCGACCTGTGAGGCTCGTTTCCATTTTACTTTCAGAAGCTCCTTTGGACAAATAACCTCTTGGGTTGGGGATTGTGAAAGCTTCATAGCTAGGGCCAGAAGACGCCTTAGCAACATTCCAGGTTCCTACCTGTTTGCTTCCTAATTTTCCCTTCCTCTGTCTTGAACGCCGCATTTTCATTCCAGCCGAAGAGATGGGCCTGTGCCGCTTTCCTGTCAGTTTGCTACCATCCAACTCCGTCGGCGACTAATTCCCTACGAGATAGCCATTCTACATCTGCATTATCTTACACTTCACCAACACACGTTACAGTTACTGGTTTCAACTCAAGCCATGGAATCGTTTGAAGGATCCATGATGAATTTCTCAAAATACTCAACTACGTAACAATTGTGGTACACAACTGCATTAGTCTGTCGACTACTCGATTGTCCACGTCTGATAAAGGCTCACAATCGAAAATTTTGACCGCCAAACAGTAAGGAATCCTTGGGATACAGTCGCAGCAACCATTACTACTGAAAACCATCATCATGCGGCGACAAAGAGAAACGAATTTGCTTGATCATCTTCGCCATGCTATCGAGTTGCAGATGCTAAAGATGGTTGGTGTTTCCATTTATACCACAAAGAGTTCGCTTCAGTAGGAAGAGCTTATTCAGCTCTGAATCGACCAACCTACTGAGAGAGTGACAACATCATAATCTGTTCTATGTACATTGGTTATTGTTCCTTGTAGGGTTGACCCTTTGAACTAAGTGATATCCAAAATTTGAGGAGGATGCAACCCCAAGAAATGATTGAGAAAAGCAGAAGAAGACTCCCTTAAGAAAACTGCAAGGGAGTCCAGGAGCAGCATGCGTAACAGAGAGTTGTTCCACAATGAAAGGAGGAAGGGAAGGACATGGAAGGGACAGCGGTTAGTTGGCAAAACCGTCCATCCTTGTCCTCCAGGCATGCAGTACATGAAGCTCAAATCAGTGCCGCAGCTATCAATTTCAAGTCTAAATTGTCATGTGATAATATACTCAAAGGAACATCACGTGATCTCAAGACCTGGTTTCAGTTCCCTACCTATACACCATGTGAGTTAGCAGAATGTGGGATAGAGCCATCCCTTTCCCTGTACAATCACAAGCAACTCACAAGCTTACAGTTATCTTCGCATGATACCCGCCCTCTCCAATAGCAAAATCACCTCTATAGTTGATCATGAAGTGCCAGACTAACACTAATCCTCCAAAACAGAGTCCAGCATCTCCTTCAAAGCATCGTCAACTCCTTGCAATATACTTTGTTGTCAAATTCTATATTTCATGGAATATGAAGCTACTGAATGATTGTCGACATGTGCTGGTTGGTCGTCCTGACTGCTGATTAAGAAGAAGAAGAAGAAGAAGAAGCAATCACTTCAAAAGACGACAATGTTTCCACCTAAATCAACGCACCTCAACGAACAGATATCTATTAGCCATTTGCTTACAAAGAGATGCGTAATGCCAACGAAAAAACCAAAGAAGATTTCATAAAAAGATTTCAGTGCCGCATATGTACATTTGCTGCCTAGATTTACATCTACTATCCTTGCCTTTGTTGAGGATACACTTTCTATGTGTTCAATTACGTACATTAAAAAGCTCTTATACCTTGGCTCCTGTCAGCAATAACACACAATTGAATTCTTCGCAGAGGCTTGAACCAAGGTACCCTTTCGCTACCATTGACTAACATGCAAAAGAAAGGACAATTGCGAAAACCAATTTAAGCGTCAGGACTAACTGATCGGCTATATCCCTAAAGCTTGTAAAGCCACAAGGCATTATATAATCTGGGCATCACAATTTGAGGGCACTCAAAAGAGTTCTAGGGTTTCGATCTGAGGATAATTTCCGCCCTTGGGAGCAATCTAGCCTTTAGGGATCCAAGACCTGGATTTAACAAGCACAGTAACCTAATCGGCCGTTTCTTGCTTCTTAATCTCTCCAGTGGGGTCTAAAGCCTTCAGGGGATTCTCGCCCTTAATATACCAGCCAATTCCAAACAACGTAACCCCTGCCAGAATCGCAGTTCCCCAGGCATGCGAGTACATCCTCCCATACAATCTCACCGCGTTGTCCCACTGCGCTCGGAGTGTCACAGCGTCGGGGTTCTCTTTGTCGGGGGGGTTCACTGGCGGCAGCTTGTACCCTTTGACCTCTCGCATCTCAGACGGCGTGTTAGAGGAGCCGGAGGAAGACGAAAACCATCGGAGCGAGGGCCGAGATGCCGAAGCGGGGACCAGAGTCTTACTACCGGAGCAGCATCCGAGGTCGTAGCAGGAGGTAAGAATTGGAAACAGAGGAGCGGCATGGGGCAAGGGACGGACCTGGGAGTTGGGCAGGAAGGGAAGGAGAGGAGATCGAGAAGATTCAGAGGAAAACGCCATTGCACACCCCAGCGTCGCTACCAACTCACCGTCTCCACAAAATCTACTTATAAAGAGAGAAGGGTTATGAAGAGTGCTATAATATGACTCGAAAAAGATGAAGCAGACCGGGAATGGGAGCAGCAATGGCGCCATGCTCCCATTGCATTGCGTTGACAGAGCACAGCACAGCACAGCACCCTCCCGTCGCAGCACGCAGGCATGTAGGTAGGCAAGCAAGCTTGGTCCTGGTCCACCCTCCCTCCATCCCTCCAAGGAAGTCCCCCATCCAGCATGGCATCCAGCATGGCGTCCCCTGCGTTCCCTACACTTGCCAATTGCCCCTCCCATGCCACGTCATCTTTCCCACGTGGCATACCCCTGTGACAGTGTGTTCCGACGTGGGCCATGCAGTGTGCTTGGCTTGGACTCTTGCCTTACCTTCTATCTGAATGCTTGAAATTTCTTTAATCCTATATTTTCTGTGGTACTTTTTATAAATTATTTTTGTTATTTTTGAAAACTTTCGAAAATTTGGCTTTCAATGTCGATTTTCGAATTTCATATTCCTCTAATATTTGTAATAGTACATCCAAAAAGCCTACTTTGAATTGTATATATTCAATTTTGACAGGTAATAGTTAATTTAAAATTTTAATGAAAAGGAGTAGTATTAATAAAAATACCAGATCAAATACTTATCAATACAAAGTCATCTATTCATGTATGAATGGATTAGAATTGGTACCTTAGCCTTGAATACAAGCTTGTAGATTGTATTTTTTTAAATGCACATGGCTAAAAATGAACTTTATTACTAAAATGAAATAAAATTAATTAAAATGATAAGAAACTTATAAGTTTTATTTAGGAAATTTAAATTTTAAATCATTTAAAATTTTAAAAATATTTTTTTAATCTCATACATATTTTATATGTATTTAACTTATTGTATAAATTATGCATAACAAACACTATAAGTTTGATTTATGTTTTCTAACTGCATAAACTTCTTTTAAAAGCATTTAAGTCATGTTCTTCACAACTTGTGCATTCAAATTTTTTATGCATGAATTGAAATGAGAACAAATCTAACTGATGTTGGTAGGTTTCAGTCCACACATGCATTGAACTAATCCAATGTCATTTACAAAATACATAAAATGTTAAGCATGTCAATTAATTGTGTTCAAAAAGAGAAATAAGTAATTTCACCAGCATTAAAATAATTCACAATTGTATTACAAAAGCAAAGCAGAATAGCAGTTCTGATTTCCATCTACTGAAAGCTTTTGCAGTGCAGAAACTATTTCAGAATCATAAAACCACCTTGTGAAGCACAGTATATTTATTCGTTTAAATTAAGACAATGCTTTAAATATTTACACATGGTGATGGGGTGTTTTTGGGTCATACAAATCTATGGTCCATAGTCATGAAGTGTTGTTTGGCCGTGTAGGATGGCATGTAAAGGGAGATAGATGAGCCAGTGGCCGTGGGGTATTTCTTTCCCTGAGAGAGTGTTGTATATGGATGTGAGATAGGTATTGAATGAGAGAGGGCTCTCTGAACGTCGTAAACAACGTTACGCAGATGTAGACCCATTTTCGAAGGAGTTAATGAAGAGGGTCTAGATTATGAGACAGAGCCCATAAATTTTGTAAACACAAAACCTTGTAAAGTAGACACTAAAACGTTCTCTTCTCAACCAGTGTCTTTCATGCTCTCAGCAGACAGTCCTGCTGGCTGTAAACGGCTCCGAGACTGCTCAAGGTATTGGAAGGGTCCAAGGTTTCTGATAGCTCTGACAACGCTTCATATTGCTTGATATATATCATTGATGTAAAAAGAGTCAACACTATCTTATTCTGCTAGTCAGCACACCAAACTTGTATGTTGTCATACCCACTTTCATCGTCGTCTTCAGAGCTCCTATAGATCGGAATTTCGCTGATGTCTCTCTCGCGTTTTCTGGTAAACAATCAGAAAACATTCCTACAGAGTAACTCTCATCCGTTACCAACAGACTGTTTTCAAAAACAGTGGTCCTTTCACAAAGCTTGATTTTGCTTCGTTGAAAGTCAGTTCAGGATGTGGTGCCAGTTGCAATTGGGAATTTAGGGTCATTGTATCAGGGCATCTTTTCCCTCAGGTGGCAACAGGTTCACCTTAATCCTGAATATTAATAAATTACGAGAACCATTGGTAATGATAAGAATCATGCTTAATGAAACTAAGCAAGAGTAGATTCACTAATAGTTTTAGTAAGCTTATAAAGAAGGCATCATTAATTTGCTTGCTTCAAGGCATGCCTCGTTACGAAAGACTTTCATCGAACATGGGAGATTGGAATGCAAGATAACTAAATGAAATCCTCACATGATGCACCCAATAATAGCTCTGGACGTTGAACATGAGGTCCCACATAATATAAATCCTCACGCTGCGATGATGGAGATAAATTTACCTGGCATGAACATCAATATACTCGTCCGTCTCGTCTAGAATTTCTTCCTGCCACAAAGCAGACGAGGCAAATTTGCTGAGAAAAATAAAAAGATTGATGGAGAAATCCAGGAAGAAGTTGAGGGAGCTGTTCCAGCAATGACTGTTTTAAAAGTCATCAAAATGTTCTGTCGTCAAAATTTGTGTGCACAATGTGAGGTATCATCGACAATCCTTCCACAATCAATTGCTACAAGAGACTGAGATTGCAGGTTAAAATAGATTGGTCCGACCTGAAGAAGCTCCTCGATGACATCTTCCATGGTGATGAGACCAGTCACCTCTTCATCAGAGGAGAAGCTGTGGATGGCCGCTGTCTTTTCGATGTCCAACACATTGTCGGGTGATCGTTCCCACTTTTTGCTCCGCTGATACTGCAGTTCATCCATACCTTGAAGTGATTTTACACGAGCAGCGGTTACAACTATTGCCCCTTGATTCTCTCCATCTTTGAACTCGCCACTGTTACTTGTTCTGTGCCCTTCAGGCATGTCGAGTGACAAATATTCGTATGCTGGTAGCGCTGTGTTAAACCAGCGAAATTATTTCCATAAACCTTTTCAGACGAACTACCGAAGTAATATCTTTGAAATGAGCAGAAATTGTTCACATCAGGTATCAAAATGAGGACAAACTAAACTGTTCCTTCATGATCAAGACGACTCTGAAGGGGTTGTAGTTCCAGATTTACTTTTGAACCATATGAATTAGCTTCTACACCCGTCCTTGACCACAGATCACTATCCAGAGAGTATGATGCTGAGGCGTGGATGTTTGTGAGGCAAAGATGATACTAGCTTCTTACCCTTGGAGTTCTGATTCCGAGGAGAGCTTGGAGTTTTGGCCTTCTTACGATCCAGCTTCAATTCCCGGTCATTTTTCAGATACTTCGACTTTTCCTTGTTGTACTTCACAACAACGGCCATGTGGCTGTGACCCTTCTGGAATTCATTCAGGATGTCATACAAAGGCATTTCTTCACCGACCCTGTTCACCAGATTTTACCCTTATTTTTGAGAATTTCGATTACCCAACACAAGCTTATTCGTCAACAGCACACAGAGTACAAAGAATCAACATATAGTGGAGATTAGGAGTGCCGAGGTTTCAAAAGGAACCAATAGTGACAGTAGTAATAAGAGCGGGTGCTTTACTCATCAAATTACCGAGGTAATTTTCGAATCGTGCAATTTTTTACGGACGTCTCGTCTTGCGGTCTGATAGCCAGCAGATTCTTTACCTGAGAATAGACATGTGGACTCTGCTGTCAGCCTCACGTACCTTCAAACTGTAGTTCAACCCTTCTGCAGTTGAGCGAACAAAGCTCATGCGGTCAAAATCTCTACATGTTCTGTGTTTGGTGAAAGCATTTAAATTCAAGACTAATACGAAAGCCAAAGACCAGACAATGGTAGCATCAAACGTAACCATACATGCTTAAGAACGTTTCAAAATTCCTTTTTAGCGCTACGAAACAATACCATACTTTGCTTACGGTCGGTACATTGGCTAACTAGAATTCGTGAATAATCAGATAGAACGCCCTTATATTCAATTTAATTTGATTTCTTTTTTGTGTGCCATGGAACATAATTAAATTGTGGAGAAACAAATTATACCAGAACAAGACCAATGATATGATTAGGTTTCCCAGAGTACACAGGTATTCGACTGTGTCCTCTTGCCATGATTAGGTTCATAGCTTCTCTGAAACATCGAGAGGAACACCTGTCAGTCCCCAGCAGAAATGCGATATGCCAGAGAAAGATGCGAAGGGAGTATTTTTACTGGAAATCTTGGTATTTTTCACGCTTTGCATCCTGAGGCGCGCAGCTATGAGCCAACTAATCATCAGGGGACTTCCCGTGTCGTGTCGTCCGGCCCCAATTAAGCAACAAATACGACATTGAGCTAAGTTACAATCAGCAACTCACAGATCAAGCTTTGCATTCACATCCAAAGAAAATACTGAGCTGATTGGTGTCATCGCTTGAACTGCAGTCTTTGCAGACATTTCAAGAGCTCCAGCGATTATTGTTGTCTCGTCATGCGTCAACTCTCCACCTTTACCAGCCTGTCAGGATGAAAATCATGCTGTATCAAATAGCTGGGTAATTTTGTTACATGATGGAACACACATATCTACCAACGACAATAACTGTGCAATGATCAATATTCTCCCAAATTTTGCAAACCTCATTTCCATGAAATGCAACATAAGTTTTGAGCTCAGCACGCCGGAAAAGAGCCGTTTCCCCAGGACCTAGAATCTTATCCAAGAGCTGCACCAGTAGCATTAGAGATCCCATGATGCAACATCAGAAAGTGAGCCAAATCCTGGTTCCTAAAATATAACTGAATTATGAATTGACGACTGGTTTATAATCTTGTGAAGAATCACCACTCGAAGATTTTATTCCATCAATAAATAACTATCTGACGTCCTAGAAACCAGACTAACCATACCTTACTAATGGGATAAGTGATTGGGAAGAAAAGAGCTACAAGCACCCGGACTACAGGTACCATAGCTGCGCCTATTGCCAGCCCATGTTGCGAACATACTGCCTGGGGAATTATCTGTTAACATAAAGTCATCAAAGATATCCCTTGAAAACCATTAGGCACTTATTAACCGGAAGTATTGTGCTAATATTATAGTAGGTGTACACCAAGCTGGCTTCACACAACCATCGCATTTACCGAGTACATGATAAAAAAACTGCCCTCTCGCACCTTACATGAAAAGTAAAAATATTAATAGACGTATTTGCAGGGAAAAGATTGCGAATCAGCTTTACCTCTCCGAACATCAAGATCAAAGTCACGGAAATGAGAATTGCACCCCACGCTGAAACCAAGGAGTCCAGAAAAATGGGTAGTGCCTACACACAACAATGCCAAGGAGATATGAGGTTTGCATAATATCTTTTACGAACAGATGAAGCGAGCTATGCCCAGATCTTCAGACTCGAACCCATCAATTCCGGAATCTGAGTTGCAAGGTTCTGAAGTATTAAAGTCACGCATCTAATTATATGCTAAACAACGAAACTCAACAAGAAAGCTGCCCTTGGACCAGTACTTAGCATCACAATTAGATACATAGGAACATGCTTCAGAAGGCGCGCCACTCTGAAGTTTGAGCGAAGATATAAATATAAACCTCTTGATTGAAATCTGCCATGACATCTCGAAGGTTATTATGCATGGTCAAAACAATGTGTGCTCAAAAGAAATTTTAACCTCCATTGCCATTGCGTTGCCTACAAGTAGAGTGCAGAGCAGCAAGTGCTGGTTCTTCACTACAGGAAGTATCTTTTCTGCACACAAGAAAGCCAAAAATCTTGCATAGAATAGCACGTTATCTGTCTGCTATCTATGCACTTAGCCTTGACCCTCAAATTGTTACGGGAATTGGCCAAGGACAGGACTGGCACAAGAACACAATATTCAGCAATCAACTCTTGCAGGTGTCATATTGCTGTCCGGGCTGTAAACTCTGATTTAAGGTAAATTATTTCTACAAAATTAATCCGGACAAAAGGCTTATTCCTTAAAATCTTCAGATTATGTTCTTTTGCCAATTATTCATACGTTGAAATCCATCGCAATCCCACTCAACTAGTTTTTCAAATACACATGGCTTACGCAAGGGGTTTTGGGTAAACACTCACGATTATCAATTCCCAGACTTTAGTATCTGCCGAGTTGTTTCTCATTTTGCCAATTCATATATACAACAACGACAACGCTCCGTATTCATGAACGTAAAGTATAGTCTAGGGTTGGGACTCATGAATGATACAAATCAATGCCATCTGCATATCTGAGACCCCGAGAAAATTCGACCAATTCATTCATACTTGTATTTAAAAAAAAAAAAAAAAAACGACAGATCAATCCACCAAATCCTGAAAGAATTTTCAGAACTTGGAATTGCTAAAGAGCAGACCTCAAACCTGCATGAATCTTGTCTATAGGGCTCCCAGACTTGATGAGCACTTCGAGGTCCATAATGCCCAAGGACATGAGTCCCAATGTGAGGCCCGACATCAATCCTGCGAAGATGACCAACAAGAAGCACACAATTATGTACCCCCAGAAGCCCGTCCCGCAGCACGAAACCTCGTGCAGCATATTATGACGCTATCAGCAAACTCAACGTCGAAAAGACTTCATCGTCATCGGCTAACAAAACAAAAGAGATGGACATGATAACAGGGGCTGATCCCCTCTTCCCCCCTTCCCCCTTTCCCCTCATGGCCCCTCATGGCGACTCATGCCCTGACCCCGCTGTTGGTTTGTTTCCATGCCACGCTCGTCTCCCTCCCGTCTCACCCGCTTCATGCTCTGTGTGTGTGTGTGTGTGTTTGTGTATATATGTATAATTAAATATTAATGATAGTTCCTTATTACAATATGACGAATCTTTGGAAATGGTGAATGTTTTATGAGTTTAAGAGTTTGCAAAATGCCGACGCAGCACACTTTTCACAAACAAAAAGCACCATTAAACTTTATATGCCTTCGCGCATTGATAAATTCTTTTTTATAGTTAAATTTATCTTTTAAAATTATTAGTTTAAGTTGAATAACTAACCATTCATTGAGAATAATTCGCTTGTATTGATACTAAAATCACTTACTGCCTTTCTGCCAATGGCAAGTAATAAACATTGATTTAAACATCAGAATTTAATGTTAAAATCAAAATTAGTTTGTCATTTTAAAAACTATGGATGCAATTTTTTATTTTCTTAATTCTTTTTGAAATGAGAGGCTACATTACTAGAATCTGGTGAGGATAACCATTTTCATTGCTTCACCTACAAAGAAATAAAACCTTGCGATTCCCCCAGCTTATGAATAATATCCATAGGTTAAAAATTATCTTTTGGAATTTAGTCATGGACTGTGAGTACGAACATTTATCCATTTACTCCATGACTGTACATTGAAATTAGCTCATCTATCATACGTTAGAAATTCATGTCTAACTTCACTTTCGCGTTGAATTAACCATGGACAATAGGTCAACTCAGTCTGAAGGATACACGCCTTCACAAGGTGTGATGTGTGTCAATGTAACAGAGTGCAACTTGTTTTTGTATATTTTATCGTGGTACAGATGAGTACACTGATATTTGGGGATTCATACACGAGAGATCATGCAATAGGGAAATCAGATGCAATTCGCAGAGTTCTCAACCTGCGGTATTTGATACAGAAAAAATGGCAGCTGATATTTGCAGCTAAGACTACAAGTCATGTCTCTGATTTCACAGACCCAAATACAGACTGCATCCACAATTTCTAAAATGTAAACTCTTCACCTAAGGCACAAAGTTTTTGCACCAGAAATGAGCTTAAAAATCTAAACCTCAATAGTGTGAGCAAGATGACTGTGAACAAAATTAAGACCTTCCAAGCCATCTGTACCCTCAACCTGTATCTCACTTCAACCCCATGTACAACGACTACACATAAAAACTAATAATACTAAACAGCATAAACCTTAATGACTTGATCGATCGCAGCCCGGCATACAGGACAACCCCAGTTCTTGGCCTTAATCTTCAATAAACACTCCATACACCCTGCTAAATGACCACATGGGATACACACACCTTGGGCTGAGGCGTCCCAGCAGACGACACAACGATTTTCTTTTTCCTTCTTCCCCTTTTCGCCTGCTTTAGATGTTGATGCAGATGCTTCCTCGGAAGGTGCAACAGGGTTTTGCAAATTTGCAGGAGGTATATCAATAAATGGATAATGGATAGGAAGTGGAGGAGCAGAAGGAGGGAAGATAGTTGAGCTTGATGGTGCTTCAGAAACTTCAGAAACGTCAGCTCGCTCCTTCGACAATTCCGAGACCCGACCAGGTCTCGCCTCATTGGCAGAGCCCCATCCACCATATTGAGAATGGTAAGTGTTGCCATCAGTTAAATCGTCTGGATCTGTAAGATGACCCACTGGGATCTTTTCTTTCGTTGCAGTGTGTAGGGAGGCATTGATACCCAACTTCAAAGTAGCTTTCTCTGATAATTCTAAGCGGTTCTTCAGATTTTGAGAAGCAGAACCATACGTTGTTGCTCGAGAAGCACAAGCTGACCGTTGTGCATGGGGTTGAGCTGCAGGTCGATTGAGTCCTGTCAAGCCTTGTAGAGCAGATTGGGGGGCCCTTCGATGTCTACTTGATGCAGGTGCAGCCTGTACAAGCCAAATGGAACATTAGAAATTTTCAAGGTTTCCAATAGAATTAAAAAATACATAAGTCGTGCAACTCCATACCTGAGAAACTCCCTTGCACGCCTTAAGAAACTGCTTAAATTGGGCCTTGTCACCTTCTGATTCTGCTAAGAACTTGTACTTTGTTTCTGTGGAAATTAGCAAAGAACAGATGCTTACTACTTCGAATAAGGTACGAGTATCTCTCTCAATTTCCACGTGATAGATACCAGAAACAAAAGCTAGTCAGAGCCTTCAATTGCAAGTGAAAAAGACAGGCTTCATTCTTACGTTTCTGTAGGAACAAAAGCGGTACTAAGGAGTATTTTAAGAAAAGCTAATTAAAGTTGCAGTTTAACGTAAAAAAATTATTATTATCTTCAACAAACCAAATTATTTAGAATAGGCAGCAGGATTGAAGCCTAAAAGTGCTCAACTTGAAACGTTGCAAATCCAGAATCGATTCTAATTCAGAATTTACTTCAGCAACTAAATTCAAAGATTAATCGATGCGAAAGAAGACTTACTTGTATTTTTATCCATGATAATTACAACTGGGTCTACTGAACTTAAATTAGGCTCTTCTATTTCAGCTTTCGATAAAGAGATGACACTATGTGGTAAGGAAACCTGCACAGAAACAAATAAATGGGGTCCATGAAAATTCCAACAGCCTTTCTTACAGCTCGTTTTTATTTTACATTCTCATACACCTCCGGCATATCCCTACTTATCGTATTCCAACGAGTGATGCCCAGAGAATGAACACAACTTCTCTTCACGGTCCTGAACAGTTCACAAACATTATAGAACCTCGCTGCATGACTCAAAGGCGACAAATTCCCTCCATTCTAAAAGCTCACCTATCATCAAAAAAATGTTTGAGATCGATACCAACGCCTTTCCTGTTCAAACTCTGGAACGAGATGGAGGAATGACGGGATTACTTGTGAGCATGTTCAATGCCCGTAATTCATTTTTCTTATTGCAAGGGCATAGCCATTGCAAAACTTGATGTTCATCCTTACAAAGTTACTCCACATGAAGTACCGAACAATATGTCATGTCGAAACTCATATTGGTGATTAAGTCGAGACTGCTCGAACTGTCGAATTAAGCAAGGACGCGGAATAAAATAGTGATGATGTAACGTGCTGATTATTGAATACAATGAGGGTGCCATTATGATAACTCTGCTACAAATTACCTTCAAGAATATAAAAAGAACCATCTGAGAATCTCAAGGAACCTAAGAATTAAAACTATGCTTATGTTCATGGCCTAAATACTTCATCAATTTCTAAATTCAAGTTAGGCACGAATGCCTATACCATTAGGAATCAGAATCGCTTGTCGAAAAGAATTTGTAGCGATGCAAACTCACCTTTGGTGACTGGTAAATAACAAGTTCAAACTTCAGAGTTCGTCTGGAATCGATCTCGGTTGGCAAAACTACAGCCCAACTATCAAATCACAAGTGCTTGTCAATCTGAATAATCTTCGGCACTGTTACGTGTACCCAAACTCCAGCTAGTCGCTGGACACTTTCAACAGAAGATCAATGCAAACAGGAGAAAGCTTTGGATGCAAATCAGACTTCCTTCAGACACAAGATAAAGCAGTGAAATAAATAGTGCTCTTACATTTTCTTGGTCAACCATTGAGGCGCTATGGCTTCCAAAAATCCAGGACCAGACAACTCCCGAATTACTCCGCTATATGTACAAATTCGTTCCTGCCAATTTCATCCCCCCCCCCCCTCAATTTCTGAATTGTGCACATGGTTACGAGCTTCGATATATCTTGCAATTCTCACCAACTGCTTAAATCATTCAATATGTATATAGTTAATTTACTCGGGCTTGAATCACAATCTATATCCAAGATAGTTACTATCATGTATGATTCCACAATTGAGCAGGAAATGCAACAACAAAATACCTCAATCATGCGTACAACGGTCACGTGACCCCGATTGCGAGCCATGTCTAATGGCGTAAGAGAGTCATCATTAACAGCCAACGGATCAGCTGCATCAAAACAACACTTTGAATGAGAGTATAAAATTAAACAGCACAATATCTTATAAAAGTAGTATAATGATAGGATCTACTAACTCACCGCCACGGGACAAAAGAAGCAACACTGTCTTATCAAGACCACGCTTTGCTGCATGATGAAGAGGGTACCCTCCATACGTCCCTGCATTGCAAAGATACCCAACCTCAATTCAAATTGCAAATTCTACTCTATACCGATACTATTGGAAATTGCTGTGCCTCGGTTAAGAACAGGCAGAGAGAAATAATATTCTTCAAAGGAAGAGGAACTTACCATGCCGATAATATTTTATGTTGGCTCCAAGATTGAGAAGCATCAAGACCATCTCAAACAAGCTACCGCGAGTGCAAGCTAGAATTAGCGGTGTACGTCCTTCTTTGTCAACCCACTGCATGTCAGGCAGCACAACGACATCACATACCCTCATGCGTATCTCCGCAAACAAACCACGTACGCTGTATGATATTCCACCACCCGGGATTAAAGTAACAACCAGTTCTGAAATTCTGCAACAGCATGCCGAACTCTAATATCACTTTCATTCAACAAATAATCTTACTATATCACTCACAACCCTTCAAAACTGACCTCCAAGGACGCACCCTCGCGGCGAAGGGACTTCACAGCGTTGTGGTTTGAATACAGAACGGCCTGATACAGCTTCTCGTCCTTGCTCGTCCCATTGCCCATCTGAACACGATACCGCTGATATCTCAAGACGGAGCCTCTGAAAATCGACGAGGTCTGAATTTAATAAACCAAACACTTTGATAACTCGGAAATCCTCAAGTACAAACAAAAAAGTGTTTACAATACATGATTGCTGTAGAAAGGGACCCTTGTCTTAAAATGTATATTACAATGACTACAAGAGTTCGTAAACCTAAAAATAGTAACGCTGAAGTATGACCATCCTGTCAACTTCCAGACGCCAGACCAGAGTTACACCTCTGCTGAGTGTAATTAATCGGATGCACGTATAACAACAACTCAATCACGAACTCCTTTAGCGCGTCTAAGTAATTACTGAAATCTCAATGAGTTCATCTTTTCCATAGTTGACAGCATAAACGTGGTTGCGCCATTAAAAAGATTTGTAACAGCTCCTCCAGCAACAATCTGTATGCCTCAAAAAACACAGCTCAAAGATGATCCAACTGCAGTGAAAAGATAAAATAAATGAATAAAAGACAAACAGATACACAAACAAAACATGACACCCTACCTGAAGATGAACTCACTCAACTTCTACGCCCCAATCGCTACCGAAACCTTCCTCCAAGGCTCCAAAGTCAAGACACCCCACACATTTCTCCCTGCTCCCCTGTCCTCTCATCTCCCACAGCCCCCGCAAGAATTTGAAAACAAAACTTCAATCCCTCCTGATCCGACCTCTCACCATAAGCCAACACCGTCAACAGTTCGAGCGCCAGCACATGGCCACACTCGGAAGGAATGGAGCGAGAAGCGCGAGTGCGATGAAAGATGACAGGTCGGGAAGCGCCAACGTTCATGTGCCGAGACGCGAGAGAGCACTCAAAAGCGGATTGCGGGAGGCGCGCGGAGGAGCGGAGGGGGGAGGGGCGACTGGGGCGAGAGACAGGGGAATGATGAGTCCGAAGCGTGCAGAGGGGAAGGTGGCGAGGCAGGTTGATGATTGATTGGCATTGTGGCACATTGCACGGCTATTGCCATCGCCATTGCCACGACAACGACGACGACGCCTGCTGCTGTTGCTCCTGCTGCTGAAGAGAGTGTGGCGACACCACTTGACTCTCCCTCGCCTTGCCTTGCCTTCCCGTCTCCCCTTCCCTCACTTCTTGCCAGCGGCTGCCGGTGACCGTGGCGTGCCAGCTGACATGCCTGCTTCATCCGCGCGAACCCAGTCGGTTACCGGAATATCGTTGGGGTCACCTAACCCCGTGGTTCCGTTGGTAACTTACCACCCCACTCGCAAGGGGTGGGGTAGGGTTGGGTTCCGGCTACAGTTGACTGGCGTCAGGTTGCAGAGGTGGCAGAAATTCCAGTTTACAGTGTCTACATTTGTGCACTATCTAGGTAAAAACCTCCAAGTGGTCGTTTCAACATCATTCTAGCTTGCTGCTTGAATATGGTACATGTTATTTTTAAAACCATGGTTAACCATGATTTAAAACTTTGCTCAGAATCCATACTATAATATTGATTACAATTCATGGTTTCAATTAAATCTAAGCCTTGTGTTCTATTTTGTTATTAATCATGCATTTCAAAAACTTCTTTGTATGTGTGAACATGTGTGTAGAGAGAATTGAAAACTTTGATGAATTTTTAAAAGATAAATATTTACACTTTAAACAAAAAATATATTTTTACTTTTTCCACAACTTGAAACAAAAAATATATTCATAGCATGTAGGAAAATACTTAAAATAATAAATAATAAAAATAATAAAAATCAAGTTATTTGTACTTCTCATAATTGTTAGAATGAAGATATGAATTGACATATTTTAACTTGTAATAAAAGAATGATTTGGTCCATTTCATGACATCTTTTAACTTTATGCTATATTCAAAAGCCAAGCATCCAAAGGAAGGTTTTTTTGTACCAAGCAAGGAACCTTGGTAACCTTGGTAAGGCTTTTAAACCATAATTTTTCAAAGTGGATTCGTAGGTAAATCTGGTTTATACCTTGCAGGAAATCCCATCTGATGGGGGATCCGAGGCTGAGGTGCAGCTTCGGCCCGAACCGGAGGAGTGAAGGGGGGGGGGGGGGGTGTGTGTGTGTGTGTGTGCGCGCTTATCCAGTACCAGTACCAGAATAGACGATGTCCCCGCTTCCGTCGACTCCTCCTCCGTCTTCCGTCGTCCTCTTCCTCCGCTTCCTTTCCCTCTCATTCTTCCCTCTTCCCAGCCAGTTCGAGCTGCTCGCAACCCCAATTTGGCCTGTGGATTAGTGTGTGTGCACCGATGGCGTCGACCACCGCATGCATGGGGTTGTCCCTCACTTCTTCCTCCTCTTCCTTCGCTGCGCCTCTGTCCCAGAATCTGACCAATGTGTCGTTCAGCGGGTTGAAGATGGTGCCTTCTCTGAAGCGGGTGAGCGTGAAGAAATCCTTGCAATGCCAGTCGGCTGCTAGAGCTGGAAAGGTCGTGGCCATGGCGGTGACGGTCCCCAAGTTGACATTCGAGGGGGAGGCAGCCGGAGAGGTGGAGATGGACCTGCGAACGGCGCGGCCTGAGACGGCCAAGTCCGTTGTGCACAGGGGTGTGATTTGTGAAATGCAGAACAGGAGGAGGGGAACAGCTTCGACCTTGACGAGGAGTGAGGTGCGAGGAGGAGGAAGGAAGCCTTACAAACAGAAGGGTACCGGAAGGGCTCGCCAAGGGTCTATTAGGACGCCTCTTCGTCCCGGTGGTGGTGTAGTGTTCGGCCCTAAGCCCAAGGATTGGTCTATTAAGATCAACAAGAAGGAGAAGAGGCTAGCCATTAGCACTGCTCTGCAAAGCGCTAGCGTGAACACTGTTGTCGTGGAGGATTTTGAGGAAAAATTCGCTACGCCTAAGACGAAAGATTTTATTTCTGCTTTGAAGAGATGGGGCGTCAAGCAAGGGGAGAATTCTCTTTTGTTTTCGATGAATCCTTCAGAACCACTCGTGTTGTCTAGCAGGAATGTAAATACTGTCAAGCTTATCACACCCCGGAATCTGAACCTTTACGACGTCTTGAGGGCCGACAAATTGATTCTTACTGAGTCGTCAGTGAAGTACTTAGAGCAACAGTATGGCGCATCTGGGTCATTTGAAATTGTTGTTGGGGATGAAGAGGGAGCGGATGAGGAAGGTTCCAATGAGTAGGCCAATGAAGGGGTTGTAGAGCCTGTAGCGTATGTGTTTGAGGGTTAGGGTTAAAATGCTTACTGCAATTAGGTAATTTTTCACCTAATTTCAGTGCTGATTTTTGAAATCCAGGAACTCCTGTCATCGTCACATGTCTGTGACCTCAAGGATATTCATGTGCTCTCTGGTCTTCGGAGTAAGCAGAATGCGACTTTGGTGTATTACTAACATTCGTCTCTCAAATTCTTCAACTTTTGGTAATATACTTCAATATCTTCAAAGCGTTGCTAAATTCAATTCCTTCTTATCCATGACTTTTCGTAGCCCTGCATTGGTTCACAGGAAACCAAGGTTAGTATGAGATCAGATAACATTTTTACTTGTGAGTAATCGCCATGAAGCCTTGGTTTGGATGCACAGGAATTGGACTGTGGTCTTATTCATTGTCATAAAATGAATCATTTTCGAGTTGCCAGTAATGTCAATAGGAGGTTTTGTCTGGAGACTACCAAACATAGAAAAAGGCACACAAGTTTACTGATTTTAAGAACTTCAGACGCACTGAATGTATTGTTGCGATGAGTAAATGAGTATTCAAGACATGCACACCTGAGCTGCTTTCTTCATCTGTTTCTGGAAGAACGATCCGGTGCTTCTGAGAAGCAAATGCAGTACCGTGCCCAAGCTGTGACCTAGTGGAGATTCGATAGATTGTTGTGTGCGTGATTGTCGGACCTCTCACCCTCCGTTACCTCCAATGATGTTTGAGGATGATGACGAAGGTGAAGAGCGGAGTCTTCAGAAACTTTTATCTACAGTCTACTCAATTGAGCGGTAGTCTCGCACCGACGCAGTTATTGAACTGAGAATCACTAACGTGAAAAATGGAATAATAGCAAGGTGAATGACCTCTCGGAATTCACTTTCGGTAGAGTTCTGATTAGTTCGTTATCATCGGCCTGATTCCAACAGATGTTAATGGTTCAGATTCAACTTGAGTGAGAAAGAATCGTTGGTTGGAGTGAAAAATATTTTCAGTTGTCGTTTTACAAAATTTATTGATGAAAAAGCCACACCTCACCTTGCAATTCTAGCTGCCACCCCTAACTAACAAACCGTTAAGATTTAGTCTTGAGTCTAAGATGAAGTGAAGAGGCACAACTTTTTTCCAAAGAAGCGCACATATATTTATCCAAGATTGATCTTGGTTAATCCAGCTTGGTTAACAAACCTGAGAGACTAATCACACTAACAAAAAAGTGTGAACAGGCCTTCGAATATTACTGCAACATCATGAAATAGGTGGCTCTTATCTCAGCAGTAAGTATAGAGCCTTCTGGAAAGTTGAATCAAGATTTATCCTCAAGTGCCACTGTAGAATGCATAAATATGGAAAGAAGTCATGTAGATGTTAACTATGTACAAAACAACAAATGGAAAAAACAACATCATATAAAGTAATTAAAAAAATTATAAGAATTTGTAGTAAGAAATCAAAACAGAGTATATAATTGGTTCATCTATTTTGTATTGTCATTATCATTCTAACTCAAATTCAAGACAACAAAGAAAATGTTCCAAAAATCCATTAAATTCTATCTATTAAAAAAAATTATTTTTTATTATACAACTACAATTATTGTTATATTATTTTGATGTAAACAAAAATGTACTAATCATACTATTTTTAATTATTAAGAAAAAAATGTGTATAATATAAAATATTTATAAATAACTAAATCATTAGGAGGTGGCAAAGATTAATAAATGGTTGAGAGGTTGAGAGGATTTTGTTTAGAAAAATATCTTCTTGAACAAGAAAAAAATACACAATTTTTTCTAATAATAAAAAATCACATAATAGAAAGCTCATTTTCCACAGTGTTGTTACTGGAAGAAGGATTCAAGCATTCTATTTACAAAATATTATTTTTATCTTTAAAAAACTATATTTTTCTTTTTCTCTCTTTTTTTATTTTTTTTCCTCCTCTCTCTCATCTTCTCTTATATTGCAATATGCTTTTAGAAGATTAATGGAAAAAATTTATAATTAATATAATATGCTATCATATTGAAATTATTGTCATACATAAGATTTACTCCAATAATCATCTAGTTAATATGGATAGATAGAAATAAGTAAAAATAAATTAATTTGATAATATCTTATAGAAAAACTTTCTAGAATCTTCATAGATATGGATTCACCTTTACATATATCTATAGGTGATTGATAGGTTAAAAACTTAGCCAACAAGCTAGCCATGTGTCGCACATGTTGGTAGCTTGTAGAACAAGCTAGCCACACATTGCACATATTGGTAGCTTGTGAAACAAACTAAGTATATGGCGTACATATAGGAAACTTGTCTTGCAAGTTTGATATGTGTCTTACAAGTTAGACATGTGTTGGATGTCCTGTAGAATGCCACTACGTAGTTCTTAAATAGATAGTACAGATAAAGATAAGAATGAAGCTTTCTTCACTCTTGCCAACTCCTTTCTTGCTTCTAGTATAGTTCAAGAGTCTCTTATATTTTCTAGTCTTTGATAATAGCCATTCCAATTTCTTCTTGAATATACATACTTCCTTATTTCTATCTTGTTATTTTTCTTTGATATAGACTTTACTAATTTATGCATCTTTTTTCAATTCATATCCTTGACAGATTAATAAGAATAAAGTTATAATATTAGAGCTTTGTCTTTTTTGATTAAGAATAGATTATCCCTTTTTCTTGATAAGACATAAGCATATTAGAAGTTGTGGATTATCCACTTCTAAACTGATATTGTTCTTAGAATTTTTTTTATTTATTCTTCAGTATTTTAATTTGTAGTGGGAATAGACACTTTTTTCCCTTTCTATTGTATTATCATGGCAGAGCTTGTTAAAATGAAGAGTGCAATGGCACAAATATAAGAACAAATGAGAGAATTAATGCTCACAATGCATCAAGTGGGATGATATTATATTCATTAACCAATTTCTCTATAGATTACAATATAATATAAAAAAATTGATACTCTACTTACTTGATCCTGAGATATTGAATCAAACAATTGATTTTGCTCTGAAGTATGACAATTGGCTTTTTGAATTTTGATTTGAGAATTGTACAAGGGAACTCCAACGTTACTATAATACAATTACAATATCAATGTCTTCTCAATACGTACATTCAGAAATAAAAGACATGCAAATTGACCCAATACGTTTTAAACTTCTTATTGAACAAGAAATGACACATCATTGTCAAGAAGGATTGTGTTCATATTGTGGAGAATCTAAGCACAATACTCAACATTGTTCAAAGAAATGATGCAACCACAAAATAAAGAATATGGCTGTCAAAGAAGACAATATGTTGGAAAATGAATTTGTCCAACTACAATAGGGACCATGTAGCTGGAATCTTGTACAACTCCTAATAAAGGTCATATCCTCTCTTCAAAACCGTGTCTTTGTTTTATAATAGATATCTGTTTGGAATCTAAAAATCACAAAGTCTTTATCTTATTAGATTCAAGAGCCTCAGCATGTTTTTTAAATAAAGAATTTGTTAAAAGTCATAAAACACCTTTAATACAAAAAATTAAATCCGTACATATAAAAGTCATAGATGATTGCCCATTATCTTTTAGAGATATTACTCATAAAATTCTTCCTATAAATATAATAATAGATGGTCATAATAATTGTGTAATCTTTAATATAATTAAATCTTCTTTTAATATAATTATTTTAGATTTATCATGGCTAAAAAAGTATAATCCTCGAATAGATTGGATTTCTCGAAGACTTGATTTTTTTCAAAGTATTAATAAGAGTCCCGTTAATCAAATGACAAGACATAAGTCTAGTATAGTAAACCTATATTTTTATAAATACAGCAAAAAAAGGATCATCTTTTATTATTTATGCTACACCTATTTCTGATTGTGGAAAGACTTTAAGTGGCATTTCAAGCCAATATCAAGATTATCAAGACATTTTTGAGAAAAAAAATATACATATTTTTCTAGAGCACCATCCATATGATTGCTCAATTGATCTCAAAGAGGGAACTTAGATTCTATTTGGACCTATCTACAATTTATTACAAAATGAATTGGCTGGATTTAAGAAATACATTAATAAGAACTTGGCCAAGAATTTCATATGCCATTCAAAATTCCTAACAAAAGCTCTTATCTTATTTGTAAAGAAAAAAAATAGATCACTATGGATGTATATAGATTATCAAGGGCTCAATAAGATTATCATCAAGAGTAGATACTCTCTACTTTTGATATCTGAATTTCTTGATCAATTAAATTAAGCTAAGATCTATATAAAAATACATCTAACAGGAACATACAACTTGATGCACATCAAGAAGGTGATGAATGGAAGACTACATTTTAAATAAGGTATGGATATTTTGAATATAATGTCATGCTTTTCAAACTTACAAATGTACCAGCTGCTTTTCAACATCTTATAAATGACGTTTTTCGTGATTTTCTTGATGATTTTATTATATGATATTTAGATGATATTTTGATCTATTCTAAGAATATAGAAGAATATAAAATTTATATTTATCTTGTGTTACAAAAACTTAGAGATATAGAATTATATGCCAAGATAGAAAAGTATATATTTCATACTATTCAAGTTGATTTCTTAGGATATATCATTTTGGATGGTGGCCTCAAAATGGATCTTAAAAAAATCTAAACAATCATATATTAGAATATTCTAAAAATAGTAAAAGATGTACAATGCTTTTAAGATTTGTCAATTACTATTGAATCTTTATCAAAAACTTTTTTTAAGTTACAACTCTACTTACATGCTTAATTTGTAAGGACAAATTCAAGTGGAATAAAAAAGGAGAAGGATCATTTGAGGCTTTGAAGACAACTTTTACTTCTGCACCAATCTTGTATCATGTTGATTTTTCTAAGACATTTTTTGTGGAAACACATATATCAAACTTTGTGTTGGATGCGATATTGTCACAAATAGGAGTAGATAACAAATTCCACCTAGTAGCTTTTCATTCCAAGAAATTTTCAATAATAGAGGTCAATTATAAAATCCATGATGAAGAACTTCTTGTAATTGTGGATTTTTTCAATAATTGCATGACTATATGGAAGGCACTTCTAGTCCAATTACTATATATTCAGATCAGAAGAACCTTGAGTATTTCATATCAATACATGTGTTGAATCGTTGTTAAGCTTGTTAGAATATATCTTTGTTAAGATTTAAGTTTATTATCACTTGTTGGCCAAGAAAAAAAATAAGGTTTGTTGGATGTCTTTTTTAGACGTTGATGTCTTGCACCAAAAGAAAAAGATTCAACTTTTGATCAATAAAGAATAATCATCTTGAAACTGGAACAATTTCATCTTTGAGCAATGAAATCAATATTGACTGTTGATTCAATTTTTGTCAAGCAAGATCAATTAAGTATGTCTTTAGACCCTCTTGTTCATGAGATTAAGAATAATTCATGTAAATCTCACAATATTTCTAAGTTTGAATTCAAGAACAATTTACTCTATTTCAAAAGATATCTATATGTTCCAGAAGGCAAAGCACAGCTACATGCTCTTAAAACTTGTCACAATTTTCCTACAATAAGATATTTTGGATATAACAAGACTTTGGAATTAATATTAAAAGATTTTTGGTGGCTTCAAATATAAAAGGTTGTTTAGGAGTTTGTACAATCATGCAATATTAGTTCAAGATCAAAAACTCTATATCATTGACCTTATGGACTTTTCCAATCCTTATTTGTATAAAAACAACCTTGGTCTTTTATTTCTATGGATTTTATCATGGATCTTCTAAATTCAAGTTTATATGATTCTATATTCGTGATCGTAGATCATTTCATCAAGATGGTCTATTTTATACCATGTACAAAATCTATTATAAGTGAAGAAATAGCTAAACTCTTTCTTGATAATATATATTGCTATTATGGATTACTAAGGGATATTATATCATATAAAAGAACACAAGTTGTATCAAGATTTTGAAAGACCCTTTTCAAAATATTAAAGGTAGATATAAAATTATCCTTAGCTTTTCACCTTCAAATTAATGGACAAACAGAATGGATAAATCAAGTTTTTGAGCAATATTTGAGATGTACTATCAACTATCATCAAGATAATTGGACAACTCTTTTGCCATTAGCAGAGTTTGCTTATAATAATTTGGTATATTCATCTACTCAACAAACTCTATTCTTTGTAAATTATGATTATTATCCATGATTTGATACTTTTGACTTTTGAAAAGTTGATAATCGTGCAATAGAAGATTTGACAAATTAGTTGTTAGAGCTATATATAACAATGAAGGTATAATTAAAAGAAACTCAAGAACAACAAAAGATCAATACAGATGTCTATCGTAAGGAACAACCTCAATTCTACCTAGGCAATAAGGTATGGTTATTTTGTCGTAATATCAAGACTAATCATTTTTGTGATAAGCTTGATTATCATAGACTTAGACCATTTCTAATTTGTAAATATTAATTTAGTTGTCGATCAATTATATCTATCAAAATCTATGAAGATCGATCTTATATTTAACATGTCATTGTTTGAGCCATACAAGAGAATGGATATACAAGGAAGAAGACAAATGCCACCGCCTCCTATAGAAGTAGACAACAATAAAGAATTTAAGATTGAAGAGGTCTTAGATTCAAGATGGTGTCGAAATTGGCTGGAATATCTTATACATTAATACGGATATGATATTAGTGAATGCACATGAGAGCCATCTAGAAATCTAATAAATGCATTAGTAAAAGTCAATGCATTTCATTGACGACATCCATCAAAACTACAATAAATAGTTAACAAAATCTTTGCTATAAAGCCAAACATGTTCAAAAGAGGTTTCATTCTATCTTGTATCACTATCTATTATTTCTTTGAATTTATTCATGCCAAAAGAGATTGAGAATCAACAACCTATAAATTCAACTCAAGAGCCATTGTTTGCTAATTTATTAGACGAGATGTTACAACTATTTCAACCTTCAAGACGACAAAATAGAGACAAAGATCCTTAAAAATAATATGCTCTTCCTCAGATTGATGGTGAGATATAATGTGTTTGATATTACAGCTTTAGAAGAGACTCTTCATGTTTGGTGATATTTTTAGAAGTAGGAACTATTCTTGATGGAATTCCAAATATTTTTTTTGAAAAAAGTTATAAAGGCCTCACCAACAATCAAATAATAGGGTGGTCTTTTTACCTTGGTATGGATTACTATCATTGGTTAAGAAGATCTATTAACTACTTTTGGAAAGAGCAAAGATTAGAGTATGTGGCAAATATAATTTGACCCATCTTGGACTTCTTCAACACATAATCATTATTTCTTGTGGAATTCATATCTAGAAGGGGGAATAATGTCACAAACAAGATTTATTCTAATAATCATATAATTAATATGGATAAATAGAAGTAAATAAAAGTAAATTAATTTGATAATATCTTATAGAGAATCTTCTTAGAAGCTTCATAGACATGGATTCACCTTTATATATGTCTATAAATAATTGATAGGCTAAAAACTTGGCCAATAAGCTAGCCACATGTCACACATTTTAATAGCTTGTAGAATAAGCTAGCCACGTATTGCACATATTGATAGCTTAAAGAACAAGCTAAGTACATGGCGCACATATAGAAAACTTGTCTTGCAAGTTTCATATGTGTCTTGTAAGTTAGACATGTGTTGGAGGTCCTATAAAATATTGCCACGTAGTTTTTAAATAGATAGTATGTATAGAGACAAGAGTGAAGCCTTCTTCACTCTTACCAACTCCTTTCTTGCTTCTAGTCTAGTTCGAGAGTCTCTTATATTTTCTAGTCTTTAGCAATAGCCATTCTAGTTTCTTCTTGAATATACATACTTCCTTATGTCTATCTTATTCTTTTTCTTTGACATAGACTTCATTGATTTATGCATTTTTTTCTAATTTGTGTCCTTGACAATTATATAGAAATTTCTATACATATTATTTTAATTTTTATAAGATTTTTTGTGTACAAGTTATATATTTTATTATTAGTATTATAAATTTGTATGCAAAAGAATTGGATATTGTAGTGAATGTCATTATAGAGGTTCATGATCAAGTAATCATTTTGTCAAAGTGTTCTTTAATAACTAAATTTTTATATATTATAATCATAAGTTTGTTTTTGTGATTTAAGTTAGTTATCTATTAATCTTATATAAGTTATTGGATCTTATTAAAAATCTAAATAATACTATCAATTTGTTAAAAGTAGAGATTTTTAATAGAAAATTAATTATAGGAATAAAATTATAAAATGATATAATTACAATAAAAGAATATTAATCAATATATTTAATATTCAAGCTTAAAAAAAAATACTATTACACAAATATATCAATGCAAAAGATTATTATATCAAATTATCAAAAAGTTTTGAAGGTAAGAAGATTATTACATTATTGTTATAAAACATAATATTATATTACAAGAATATTTTTATAATATTATTTAAATATTATATTGATACTATTAGTTGCATTGATCTTCTTATTAAATTATGTATAATACAATTATCATTGATAGTTTCAATAATATATTTTTATTTAGATTATTATTTTTTATTTACTATCTTATTTCAAATAATACAATAAAAGAAAGAACTTCTTATCTTGCTTTACTTTTCTAATGTTATTTGGTAAGTAATTCAAAATCATGTCATATTATTCATATATATTTTTTAAAAAATCCTAATAACTAATAAAAATAAAAATAAAAAAATAAAAAATAAAATATTTTTATTAATTAAATTAATTTTTATTTTAAGATAAAAGATATCGTTAAATTTTTATTTTATTAAGATATGCATATGAAATATTAGAAAGAAAGAAAGAAAGAAAGAATATATAAATATATATGTATATGTATAATGCATATACATATATATATATATATATATATATATGTATATACAACTAAAAAATAATATCAAAAAATAATATTATCTTTTAAATATATTTCACATGCATATCTTAACATGTTATTCTTCTAAGATGTTTTTTAATTTTTTTAATTTTTTTATGTATTTCTTAAATTAATGTGGAGCATAAATTGTATATAGATACATTCAAGTGATTTATTTTATATGTAATAGAAATGTATTTAACAGTAATTATTTTGTATATCTGAAAATTATATATACATATATATATATATATATATATATATACATATATACACACACACCTATATATAATCTTATGGAAAATATGTAACTCATTTATTTTGCTATGATTTGAGTTTTAGTAGTATAACTTATTTTTTAAAAGATATTGCATGTATATTAGCATGTTAAATCTTTCTACATGCTTTAACAAACAAGCCCTTAGACTCAACTTGTAGATGAAAACCGCTTGGCATAATTTCATCCTCAGGATGAAATTCTGTGGTATGGGATTCCATGCATGTCCCTCTGCCCACGGTTTGCCCTAGCCCTCTTTTCACAAGTGTGAAAAAAATATGTATGTATGTATATATATATATATATATATATATATCTCCACAACATATTTTTGGTGGATTTAGGTCAGTTTGTGTATGACATTTAAAAGAAAAAAAAAGAAAAAAAATCCAAAAAGTGGTGAACAATACAAACGTGATACAAAACAAGCAGATCCGTTCAAGTAAGCTGGCTGATCAACAAGTTGTGACTCTGCATATTAAAATAGTTGACACAATTTTAATATGCACATTGATTTTCCTCAATCACCCAGATCTCCCTTTCAGTATGATTTGCAGCTTGTCACTTCCTAATGAATCAGTAACGCATCAGTGACATTGGATTCTAGAGGTTTCCCATGGGAAATTGCCACTCTGCAAACCTTTAAAAATTGGTTGGTCACACCCGACACGCAGCCAGATCATGCCACGGCTCCCTGCCACTTTCTTGCAGAAATGCCTACACAACACTACCAATAACAGTAACAAAAACAAGTGACAGATGTGCTGTGTGCGGCCTGCTTGTAACAGCCACTCTACACAGTAAACCTTAACCCTCAATGATTTAGGTCTCAGAAATACACCCAATTCTTTTGCATACAGGTTTGCGACCAAGGATAACGGTACATGGAGAGGGAATGGTGCATGGTATAGACTCTCATAGAGGATCAGATGGCATAACTAGTGCAGACACTATTCCGCATATTAAAATTGTCAAAAATGATCATATACATATCAAAGTACAGTTGGTAGGAGCTTGAAGTGCCTCACACATGAGGCATTCGGTGGTAATCTTGCATAAATTGTCCAAGCCTTACCAGTAACAGTTCTAGTATACTTGCACATCATGCTTCACGGAAGCGTTATCTGTTGACTAGATATCTTAATTCGTGAAGTGGAGTTTATCCAAGAAAAGAAGGAAGAATTTTATTTAGTAGATAGCAAAAGACTGCTCAGCTATACACAACTATATAAACAACCGGCTCACATAAATGGTTCCAAGTACAGAAGTACGAACGGTACAAAAGACTTGCCAACTCCACTACATCTACAATTTTTGCCTCTTAAAGCTCTAGTAGTTTCGTCAAAAAACAGCGACGCAAATGCAGCTCTTTCAGGATTCCCTGTGACAGCGAAACAGGTTCTAGTGGACTTCGTTGACCAACGCCACTCATGGTACATCAGCAGTTAACACTCAGCGTGCTAACCTGGGAAGTGCATCTGGAGGTGGAACCAACGCTCTGCCATAAGCAATAGGAAGAGAAGCCAGCTTTTTCCACTTTCCTACATAAGCTCTTTTTGTGAAGTTATCGTAGTCGTTGGCTTCAATAGCGTCCAGAATTTGCTGGTAAAGAATAAGGGCGGACCACACCTGTAGACACCAAAAACAGCGAGACTAGGTGAATGGCTTGTAATGGAGGTTGTACCCTGTGTGAATATATGTGTGTGTGTGTGTGACGAGAGAGAGAGAGAGAGCGAGAGAGAGAATGTGGTTCGGTGCTAACCATACCCAGTGGAAAAATTGCTTACAATCCTTCAATTTAAATCCTAAAACGGATGAGCAACATAGAAAGATCAAGTACACAAATGAATTGTGAGGATATACACATAAGTTTCCTGTTTAAAAGACATCTTCGCTGCGGTAGACTGATTGACTAAAGTGAACCATATGCAACGAGAGCTATGTAGAACCATGGACTAGCACTGTGCAGCCCTCACTTGAAGATCTAGAGTTCGAGGGATTACAATCATCTTAAAAGGACATTTTACTTACAGGCCAGCGACTGTCTTTGTCCAGCTCACGTACACCTTTCTCAGCCTCCACAAAGAACACTCTAGCTCTTTTAATTTGGTCTTTCATGAATGCCCTCCACTTATCAGTAACTTTTCCGGCAAAAATGTCTGCATCAGACAGACCGAAACGTGCCAGTTCATCCTGTGGGAGGTATACTCTGCCACGTCGTGCACTACAAACAAAAAGAAAATTCCACTATGAGCCTCATCCTGCAAGTGTACATGGCCAAGCTATGAGGCTCGTACAGTCAGGAACTTGACCAATCTTGAAACACCACAAACTCGTCGAGTTCAAGGAAATTTGGAGCTAGTGTCCTTTCCATAATCAACAAATTGCTGAACTCCCCATTCCACTACAATTGCATACTTCCAAAACTCCGATCTGCTGATTTGAAAGTCTCACAAACACCAACAGACTAGTCAGGAGGTACACTTACTCTTCTCCAACATCCCTCAGGATGTTTGTGAGCTGATTGGCGATACCCAACGCCAAAGCATTACTGTAAATACTCTCAGTTGTAGCTTTAGATTCGGGCGCGATGCCCATAACAGGTACACTCATCAGACCCACAGTACCGGCCACGTTGTAACAGTAAAGGTAGAGTTCGTCAAAGTTGGCATACCGCGATTTCACCAAATCCATCCTCATCCCATCAATCATATCTCGGAAGGGCTACACAATAGAAGCATATGAAATTGCGTCAGCTGATGATATCCAGAAAAGAAAATAGAAAATTCAAAGTAGGAGTGGCATGCAATATAATCCTGTTCACGTCAGTATCACCTGTTTTAAGAAAATAGTACCATTGCCCAAATGTTCGACAGCCTGGGCAATCGACCTTGGTAATGATACAAATTAATGAGGGACGTAACGCACCTGGATATCAACAGGAAACTTCGTAACCGTGTCAGCAAGTGCGGCATCCAGCATATCATAAGGCTGCCCCCGAAAAATATCCTCCAACCTATCTTCCCAGCGGTCAAGGGCAGTGGGGGTGATGCGAGATGCATTAGGGCCATCTACAAGTTCATCCGTCCTCCTGCACCATACTGCAATCAGCAAGTAGAGGTTTAACCCACGGGAGCATATTCGACCTTTTCGGATTCTCCCTCATTTAAGATTCTACATTTGAGGCAAATGACAAGTGCCTGGGATGCTGTTCTGAAACCCAGCCCTTTTTGAAAGCCGGCAAAAGAGATGAGAGGGGAACCGAGGAAAGTTCAGTTGCAGAGATTGAATTGAACTAACTATGTCCTGATGGTCTATTGGTTTCTCTGGTCCATCGACAACGACTCGACTTCCTGTGAAAACAAGAGAAAAGGAATGAAAATGGAGGCTAATATGCACAGCCAGGAAGTCGGCACACCCAAAATGTCTTACCGTATATGGCCCATATGGCACGTTGCCTCTCCGGAGTCATGAGTTTTGTTCCTGCAAAGAAGACCGAATACTAACATATCTTAGTGACAACACCCAGGTTCATTTCAACGCATCATCAGAATTGAATTTCTGTTCGTCATTCCAACAATGGTGGGGGGATACAGAACACTAAAGAAAACGAAGCCGAGGCAAGATTACCCAAGTAGAAGGTCTTCGCATACTCAGCACACACCTCGCCGCAGCGAACGTATGCCTCGTCTAACAACTCCGCAGCAGTGCCAGCATTCAGGTCAGGCCGAACGTCTTGCAACAAAATACCACTTCGTCTCTGCTGCTCGTCAACCATGGCAGCCTGCTTCTGCACAACCTCGAACACCTTCTGCTCAGCGGAAAGAAAATTCCTCCCTGGTGGCTCCGTAGTTACACTGGATTGCGTTCGGAAGCTATCCCGTTCCCTCGTCAATACACCTGCCTCCTTCAATACAGCCCGAGGGGCAATGTAGCTAGTGACGCACTTCGCATTTCTAACCTTCTTACGCAATTTTCCCGCAAGCAGCGCACCATTGCCATCTCCAGAGCTGCGAAACTCCGTGCCTCCACCTAGAACGCTGTCCCCCCACGCAAGCCCCCCTCTGCTGCTCGCAGCTCTGACTCCCAGAGCCTGCATTGCAATCAGCCCGACGTCCTACCACCGAAGCTCCAACTCCCAAAATGCCCCGCCTCAAACTCCAACCACGCTGTGTTTTTTCTACACCAACACCGCAATTCCTCTCGAAAGCCAATCACCCTCAAGTGCCTGAACTGGTCAAATCCTCCTAAAGTCTTCCAGGGTCACGTCTAATCTAGAATTCCACAACGCTAACACAACATCCCAGCAGGCTTTAAGGAGCAAACACTGCTATCCGCATTCAGACGAGACCTCCAACACGGAGAAAATCAGAAGTGCCAACCAACATCAACAATCAGAAGGTGAAGGATGGAGCGCCTCCCTGCGGAAGGACACAACCAGATAAGAATATCCTTGGTTCTTCCAATTGGTTTTTTGGTTCATCCACGGACATCCGTATCCCTATCCTGGACGACGAATTGCGTCGTGAAGTTGCAAGGGAAAACACGACTCGTGCGGGCTCGGCGAAAACTCTGGGTGCTTCAGCAGAGGCATCACCAAGGTGAAGGGAAGAGGGAAGGGAAGAGGATGATGGGATGGCTCTGGGTGGATGGCATTGGCTCTCCCCTCTCGCTTTCTGCTCCTCCTGGGCCCGTCCCCTCCCCCCATGCCCGGTACATACCCGGGTTATACCCGACCGGACCCCACCCAGTAGGGCCTTCTACATTCTTTACTCCTACTTCTTTTTTCTTTTTTTCTTACATGAATGTGATTGACTTGTTACAGTAATTTTGGATAAAACAAAGAGCAAAGCATCCTTTGTCCTTCCATCCCTTGTGGTTTGAAAAATACAAGAGTATGAGAAGTTTATAGCATATTGAACTTACCAGTGATTTTTTATCTAGTACATAAATTATGTAATTGCCATGAAGAGCTCCAATGTTTCAACATATTTAGATTCCTTCTCTAAAGCCTAACACATTCCTATTGTCCAAGTCTCAAGAGGTCTTCTAGGTATCCTTCTCAATTTTTTCTAAAAGCGACTTCTTGAGATTGGCCTAATGGAAACTTCGGAGGGCAATATTATACATGCCATGTAAAAAAATAATATTTTGTCTTATATTTTCTTCTTACATCCTTTAAAAAAAATTTCTTAAAAATGTAAAATCAACTCCATGAAGCTTCTTAATTTAATTAATCTAAGCATTTAAAAGTTGTAACTTTTTATCTTGGCTTCTAATAATAAAGATCCCTTTATTTCAATGTATTAAAAATATGTCATGTGTATTTTATTTTTATTTTTGTTTTTTGTTGCAAGTAATTTTCTACATTATATAATCATATTCAATTAGTCCAAATTATTATAATTTTCTAATATGTATACTATTTTATGGTTTTATCTTAAGTACTATAGTATTTTCAATTATTTATTTTATCTATACAAAAATCTCTTGAAATACAATCTATGCTACTATACTTTTATTAAAGCTTGACAATAAACTAATTGCAAATATTGTTTATTGTTATAAAAAAGTTGTTAATAGTTTTTATCATCTTACATTATTTACCATCTTATTTAATAATGAGATTGCCTAACCTTACATCTTATGTACTTGAAGACACATTTACAATAATATAATACAAATTTAACTTTAAAAAAAAATATATAATCTATAATGTGATGATATGTGATATTTATTTGATTTTTGCATATATTTATAATATTTTTTGATTTTAAATTAGCTATATAAGAATTATTAAGATTTAAATAGAATATATTTTTTTATTTAAAATTAAATTTAAAATCAATTTTATATCTTTATTTTATTTTTAGTAAGTTCCAAAATGGATGTAAGTTTCTCTTTATTTCTTGGTCAATTTAATTATATACATCACTAAATTAGATTCTGAAGTCTATTAATATATTTTGGATTAAAATAAATATAATAATCATAAAATAATCTTCAATGACATTGTAGAAATATTTTAGGTTTTTATTGGTACTTAATTTGCTTTAGATTGTGTTAATACATGAAAGGATTTGGCAATATCTTCTACAAAACTAACTTGCTTGTCCTTTACATATGTTCTTCTAATTCATATGTGATCAAATTCTAATGTAAATATTTTAAATATTTAATGGAATTTAATATAAAAAGAATATTTAATGGAATAGTCTTAGCATTATAAATCATTTGTTTTATTTTTTTGTTTATTTTTTTAATACAAAAATAGAATATTTTGTTAAATTTAAAAAATAATAAAAATATTTTTAAAAAATTTTAAAATTTATAAAAAATTTATTTATATATTATTTTTTAGAGTCTAAATTTATTCATAGAACATATTTATTCAACAACTTAAATATTAGTTGATTAGGTGTTGTCAAAATAGAGATCTTATTAGGTAATTTTTATATTTTTTTATATTTTTTTGTTTATAAAATAAAAAAAATATTTTTAATTTTTTTTAAAAAATATTTTATATTTTTATATTCTATTTATTTAAGTATTTTTTGATATTCTTATGTGCAAAAATTATACTAATTAAAATATATTTTAATTTTACTAGAAAAATCATAGGTCATAAAAGACTTTTAAAATTTTAAGTAATAAATATAATATCTTTTGTCTATGATTTTTTATCAAAATATAATATTAAAATTTTTCAATATATTTTTACTTTGAATTAAGAAATTATGCAAATTTTGGCCACCATTATTAAGAATATTTAATTTAATTACAACAAGTCTAAATTAAATGAATTTTATGATATTAGATTCTTTAGGTTATAAAATCTTAATCATCCATTTTGATAGTTAATCTATTAATATTTCTTTAGACTCTATTTATTCACAATTTTTTATTATCTTAGAATTACAATGCATTACTTAAGCTACTTTGATACAAATTAATTTTTAAATGTCAATCTATAAAAAAAATTATTCTAAAATTTGATTTTTAAAAATAATTTCTAAAGAAATAATCTAGATTAATATAAAAATAAATAAAAAGATATAAATATATTATTTGCTAAATAATCATCTTTTTATTTGTTAAATTTGATAGAATGTACCAAATATTATTAGAATTGATAACAAAATAAGATGAAATTTGGCATGGTGTTAGAGGACTTAGAGATCAAGCTACATACCAATTTTGAGCTGAAGTAATAGTTGGAGAAGGAGAAATCACTATTAAATCATCTGCATCAAGTTTCAAGTTGGCAGTTGAGTGATATCATTGCGGATTTTGGACGTTTTTTCACAATCTGTAAGTTGAATTGAGTTGAAAATTTTTGAGTATATAGAAGACTTATAGTGATATTTGTATGCAAAATTTTGCATCAAGTAGATAGTTAGATTAAGAGTTACAACTTCCTAAAGCTCACTAATTAGAATTAGGATTTATAAAAAAAAATTGAAGTTGTCTAATTATAAAAATAACAAAGCAATTGAAGTTTGTGTATGATTGAGGTTATTAAGAAAAGTGTTTTTAAGCACTTTGTATTGGCTTTAAGTACTTTTGGATTGAAATTTGAATTGTATTCTTCTTACATGGATGAAACCTATTAGAATTTCTTGCATACTTGTCAACTACAATTTCACCATCTACAACCAAGTGCCTGATGCATTTTCAAACAAGAAAATATGTAATACAACATCAAGTTATATTCAAAAGATTGATAGTAGGTACAATTTAGATACCTTAACTTTGAGCACCTATATTTTTTTTTATAAAAGGTCCAAATTATTCAATTTTTATACCAAAATCATAGCCAAAAATCTTAATTTATTAAATTTAGCCTCTAATGTTTCAATCCTCTCAAAAAAACCCTAATTTCTAATAAGGCTTCAAGCAGCCTCCTTGAAGTCCATTGGATATGACTTTTGGCCAATAGGAATAGAGACTTCTATCATCTATTTCTATTCATTTACATGGATAGCCTAACTATTCCATTTCATACTAAAAATTCCTTTTAAATTCTTTTTTTAATAAAATTTACATATTATGTATTTTAAATATCAAATAAAAGAAGTAAATAAGATCTCAAGGGTCATTAATGTCTAACAAAGGTGACTCAAAATACATAAACTTTATTATTATTGTAAAATTAATTTTAAAATTATTATTAAAAAAATTATACAAACCTCAATAATAGCCCTTATTGATAAAATTTTTTAAAATAATAATCTAATCACCTTTTTTAACCAAAAAAAATCTATTGATATAGCTTTCATTTAATTTTATAATAAATTATATATGTATAATATTTTGACATTATAGCCAAGCTACAATATGACAGCGTATAGTTTCAAGACTTGACCAAAGAGCTTCTTTGGTGCATTAGGTGCACAAAGATCTTAGTCATTTTGGTGTATGCAAAGCACATTTAAATTTTCATAGCTAGTATTGGTGGAATGGTATGTAGTAGCATGTTGTGACATGTTGGTAGATATGTGTGAGTCCCACTAATCAATCTTAACTGGTAGATTAATTAAAATAATAGTTTTAAATTATTTAAATATCAAAATATTAAGATTAAATATTTTATTTGATTATTTAAATATTTATTAGAATTTAGAAGAGTTTATAAGTTACAAGAGTCTTATTAGAGAAAAGTCATAAAATTGAAGTCTTAGTAACTCTTGGAGGTAATTATCTTAGTTACTTTAGTATTTTTTTTAATTAAAAGAGTTAGTTCTTAGTTATTGAGACCAATGTCTATATTGGCCTTCTATTTATATATATCACTTATTAAAAATATATAAAATACTACTTAGTAGGTAGAAGAAGCATGAGAAAAAAATCTCATGTCTTTGTAATTATTTATATAGAAAATAGGATTTGAAGTTGATTTAAATTGATTTTATTAATATAAAAAATCACCAAGGTAGAATAAAATAGTCTTAAATTGATATTATTATCTCAAAAATGTTATAAAGGTTTTTAGAATTTATTTAAAATTTATTTAGAATTTTTTAGGAATTTTTAGAATAATTTTGAAGATTTTGATAAAAATAAATTTTACCACTTTGGGAGACATTATGAAGAAATGGAGCAAGATTTGAAGACCATACAAGGTTCCTAAGCTAATTGGGTGTTTTTGAACACCATGGTGAAGTCAAAAATATAAAAAAATAAATTTTACTAATAGAAAATAAGAAGACCAACAGCTAGTATAGTCCTTGTAGGAAGGGAGGTGCTCAAGTCTCACATGGATTGTGGCACCTTGGATGTAGGTGGGATTATAAGACTAAGGCCTCATGGCCTCTGTAGGACACCCATATACACTACTTGTGAGCCTTGGTGAAGTTCAAATTCATGATCTTTTAAGTAAGTTATCCTTGAGGTAAAAAATTTCCACTTAATTTTTCTATTATTTACCTCATATCTTTGAATTATCATAACTTATTCATAGTAATTCATATTTACATATTTTTTATATCATTGAAAAGATAAAAAAAATTATCTATTCAAAAATATAATTTTTACTTTTTACTTTTATTTTTTACTAGATAAAAATATAGTGAACAAACTATGACTTAGTTTAAATTGTGCACTTGCTTGATATCATTTATTTCACTTGTTTTTTTTGGATTGTTCTTCTTATTGTTCTTATTAATTGTTCCCTTCACTTTACACCACCAATTACAAGCAACTCTTAAGTGAGGCCATCTTGTAATTTGGATTGAGAGGTGAATTTTATCCTCACATTTTGGTGCATTTTCTGGAAGGTGGTGCTTTTAATTGTGTGGGTAATTGTGGAGTGAGTTAATGGTGGTTGATCTTTTTTGTGGACTTTTTGAGTGAGCATTTCAATCTTATCTTCTATTATTGGTAAGTCTTCTATCTTTCTTTATTATTGTTGTAAACAAAATTTTTATCATTTATAGTCAAAACAAAACAAAACAAAAAAAATAAAAGAAATAGAGAGTGATTTACTCTCAGATTATTATCAATCAGTTTTAATGTGCTTATTATCTAAATTTGTAATTTTTTAAAGTTGTGTATCTTGACAATAGCTTTCTAAAAAGCTATTACACATTTGATTTAGATCAAATTTGAATTTTTGGTGAATTTTTGATTGGAAGAGGGTTCACTATCTTTGAAGTTGCTCCCAAGAGTGAATTGCTCTTGGGTTTTTATCAATTAGTTTTTATGTGTTTGTTATTTGAATTTGAAATTTTGTAAAGACGTGTATCTTGATGTTAGCTTTGTAAAGTGCTACCACAAAGTTGAGTTGGATTAAATTTGAATTTTTGGTGAATTGTTTAATAGAAGAAGATTCACTGCCTTGGAAGTTGCTCCCAAGAGTAAACTGCTCTCGGGTTTTCATCAATCAGTTTTTAGGTGTTTGTTATTTGAATATGAAATTTTTTGAGGATATGGATCTTGATTTTAGCTTTCTAAAGAGCTACCATACGTTTAATTTGGATGATATTTGAATTTTTGGTGAATTTTTAATTGGAAGGGGTTTCACTGCCTTGGCAATGTAGTGTACTCTTTGTTTGAAAAGGTATTTCTTGGTGTCTATTGATTATTTTCAATTGAATTGTTTTAGAATAAAAACACTTGAAGTGTAAGCTTGGATTGGTGCAACTTTTATTGAAGTTGCATCAATATCCAATTTGTGGCAAATTTTGGAGTGAAGAGAGGTTATTGCCTTAAACGGAATACAATTGAGGTTAGTAAATCTATCTCTTCAACTATTGACATTGTTAATTTTATGTTATACTTTTAGATTTTGTGTTTAGATTTTTTTTTCTTAATTATATTAAATTATAAATAAAAAATTATAAAAAATAATAAAAATAAAAATAAAAAATTAATATTTTTTAAAAAATTAATTTTTTTTAAAAAATAAAAAATAAAAAAATAAAAACAAAGGAAATCAAAATCAAAATTAAAATTAATAATAATAAAAAATAAAAATAAAAATAAAAATACTAATTTAAGATAATTATTTTATAAACTTAATAAAAATTAAATTTAATTAATAGTTTTAATTTACTTTTAATGTTGAGTTTTATCTTTATTTTTTATTTTAATCTTATCTTAGTTTATGTTTTTTTTTATTTTTTATTTTTTATTTTTTTATTTGAGTTTTACTTATATAATTACTTATATTTTTTATTTTTTATTTTTTTATTTTATTTTTAGTTTTTTTATTTTTTTATTTAATTTTTATTCTTATTATTTTTATTAATGTTATTTCTTTTTGAACATGCATGAAAAGTTGTAAATTTATGTAAGTTTAATATATTGTATTTGATTTGATTTGTTTTTTTTTTATTAATCTGACTTTTATATAACATTGTTACTCCTAATTCTAAATAATATTTGATTGAATTAGTATTAATATTAGAATTATTTGGTGGTCCTCTTTATGTTGGTTATCACTTCAAAAGAATAAATAGTGGAATCCAAATACAACTTCAAATATAAAGACTAATCTTGGTAAGTTTCAAACCTTAGCTTTTCAATTTATTTGAAATTTTAGACAAAAGCAAAGAAAGAGCATGGCTAGGAGAAACTTGGTGGATTTCAAACCTTAGCTTTTTAATTTATTTGAAATTTTAGATAAAAGCAAGGAAGGAGTATAGTTAGGAAAAACTTGGTGGATTTCAAACCTTAGCTTTTCAATTTATTTGAAATTTTAGACAGAAACAAGGAAAGAGCACAGCTAGGAGAAACTTGGTGGATTTCAAATCTTAGTTCTTCTTTTTATTTGATATTTTAGATACATTTAGGAAGGAACATGGTGGGACTTGCTATCCTATAAGTAACATCTTAACTATTTTATCACCTTGTAATATAATTGAATATTAAAATATTTAATTATACATATCAAAAATTTCTCTAATCTACCTCTTTTGTTAAAAGAACGTGGTTGTGTTTATAATAGGCACTTCAATTTTTAGACGTTTTGTAAGAAAATGAAGTCAGATTGATGGCTAGCATGACTTCTTTTTGGAGTTGAACTTGTACTTGTGGGAAGTAATGACTCCCATGAGGCATAGTTAATTATTATAAGTTGTCCTACAAGTTGCTTTTTACTTGGTCCATCATATTTTTGTGGTATCCATATATTAAAATTTTTAAATTACTTGTACTATCCTTGGCCTTATTTTTCACTATCTAATAGTAAAATAAATTCCAACTAATGGGTGATTCTGCCATTTTAAGATTGCTACAAGATTTTAAATTAGTATTTAGTTGAAATATGTGCATTACTTGTGAGAAAGATTTAATTATTGGGTGATACCATTATTTTAAAATCAACATAAGATCTCATCTTAATATATAATTAATCCATATGCTTCACAAATAAATAAGAAGAGCAAGAATTTTATGTTATTTCACAAATAAGTAAGAAAAAAAATGACTTTGTATTATTTCACAAAAATAAATTAAATATATTACAAGTTCTTGGATTTATTTTGATTGTCTAAACCATCTATTAGGTCTTCTTTTGCCTTAAGTGAATAATTTAGAAATAATATATTTAGTTATATACCACTTAAACTTAAGTCTAAGATAGCTTATGCTCTTACTGACCATGTTTTGCAATCTAGACGTTTTTTACAAAACCAAAAAGAGATAGAACCTATAGTTGTAGAAATCAAAGTATTAAAAGAACTTTGTGACAAGATGTCACATGCTTCTATTTAAATGGAGCATAGTAGAGGCCATCCTTCAAATCTTCAAGTAGAACCTTCACTCTTTCCAACTCCAAGCATTAATGTAGCAAATGGAGGTAATCAATATCTTCCTACAAACATTCAAATTGATCCCATGATGTTGCATATAGGACTATCTATTGTTGTACCTTCAAGATTATAAGAAGATATAATTTCACCTAATTTTCTAAGGTTTAATGGATCGATCAAAAAAGAGCGAGCAGCTCATATAGAATGATTTGTAGAAGTATTGATTATTAGTTTAGTGACCAATCATGGATACTATTTGATATGATTTCCAACAACTTTAACAGATTCTACATATGCATGGTATAGATCCCATATAAAATGATTCTTTACTATATGGAAACAACTCTTAGCGGCCTTTCTTCATTAATTTAGATCCATAATTAGCCAACAATAAGTTCTTTCAGCTTTTACAAATATTAGACAAGGTCCTTCTAAAGATATCACCTCTTATATGAGGCAATTTTGTATAGTATACACTCAATATATTAGGAATCTTTTAAATGAAGATACCATTAGGTACTATTTTATCTAAGGTTTTGCCATACCTTCTACAATTTGAGATATATTAAACAAAAGATTTAAGGATCTAAAAAGAGCTATTCAAGTTGCTTTGGAGGTGGAAATCATTGACAAGAAAACTGATCGTATGCTTAGAAGGACAGAAGATCTAATACCAACTTTCATACCTTTGCAACATTGGCCTATAGAATCCCATTAATATTTACCTTTAAGCTACCCTCAACCTTCTATCTTCCTATTGCCTATGAATAATCCAATGCCCTTAGCAATACAAGGTCCACATGACCAATCCTTACTTAGATCCTTCAATAATACTAGATTGGAGGAATTTAAAAGTGAAATAAGACAAACAAATGATGTGTTCAAAAATGAGATGATGAATATTATGAAAGCTATAAGTGAACAAATATCTTGCTTCATTAAAAATTAAAATTCAATAATAGAATCTAAATACCATGAATCATGAATTTATACCTTTGGATTATGGTGTACAAACTGCAAATAAGTGAACTGTACATCCCAATTTTGTCTACAATTTTTTTAACATCCTATAGAAAAAAATCAACCCCAACCGTATAAATCTTCTTATCAACTGAGACAAGTAGGTTCAATTGTCTCTTCAAATCAAAGGAATAATATAGTACCTTGTCATACTTATGAAAAATCACATCGAGTAGATTAATATTGGATTGAAAATGAAATAATATACTCTAATTGTGGAAGATATCATCCTACGGATCATTATAGAAGACCCAACAAGGTTATTTCCTTAAATTCTTCTTCAAAAAATTATACCAACCAAATTGTAGGAGACATGCGAGGAGTTAGATTTACAGATTCTATCATTATAAATGATCCATCAAATATTTATTATAACCACTCAAGTAATAATCAAAACCTCCAACCTTCAATGATAGTTCAAACTAATCAAAGAATATTACAAGAATTCCTAACATATAACCAAAATCTAAATCAAAACCAACAACTAGCATCCTTTCAAAATGTTAGATATAAATGGCTCAATCTGATATGTCTTCTATATCAAATTTACTACATTCTCAATCAAACTTGGTGCAACTAGAAACCAAGAATATCTCTTTGGATAATGGATATTTACCTTCTTTAGTTGTTACTAGAAGTATGAGTGCTAAAAAATTAATAGATTTAGTACAACTTAAAGAAGATGAAGTATCTGTGGATACTTTAGAAAAATCACTTAAGTTTGTGGAATTGAAAAAAATTACCCAAGAAATAGCTAAAGAACTAGAAGACAACCAATTGTCTTCTTTAGTTGAACTTGATGAAGAAGGGTATCAATTTGTAGGCAAAGAAAGACCTTGGACTTCAAGTACTTATTCACAATATCCAACAGCTATCAAATGCTTCAACCCTATAGAATCGTATGATTTATGGCAAGATCTTTATAGGACTAAGGCCAACATTTCTTTTGGTCAATTTATTCAAGTAGCACCAATCATTAAAAAAGACCTCAAAAAAGGAATAACTATGTGAAGGAAAACAAAAAATAAAGAAAGAATAGCTAGAATTGAAGTTGAAGATTTCAATGGAGATATTACAAAAGAAGAAGAAAGGAAGAATCGAGAATATGGACTTGTTGAGATATAAAAATTGTAGATAAAACTATTCCTAAGATCATAGTAGATGATGATAGTAATATTAATATCATGCCTAAATCCATTATGATTAAGTTGGAATTGGAAATCACTCATAAGGTAGTTATAAAAGTTAAATTAGCTGATCAAAGACCTTTTCAATCCCTAGGTCAAATTTGAGATTTATGCATGTGAGCAAGAGATATAGATTATATGGTATTATTTTATGTAATACAGTTATATGAAGAATCTGATAGTTACCCTCTTTTGTTAGGGAGAGGATAATTGAGGCAATCCAAAAGAGTGACCAATTGAAGGGCTTCTAATCTTTATTTTATTTTTGAATCTGTGGATAATCGCACAATAATAATAATATCTAGTTATATTAAACTTCAAACTTTAGTATCCTTACAAAAAATACTATTACATATGAAATCCAATCAAACTAATTTTATTCAATTTAATTCTACTTCAACTATTACACCAATAAAATATATTGGTCTTGGATTATATGAATATGAAGATGAGGGTGATTTTGCAAAATGGTTAGAAAAAAATCCTTACAAAGAAGAAAACATCTACATTCAATTTATAGATATAATTGATTGGTTGGAGCTTGAAGATGATTGCCCGATCTTATAATCTTAGTTGATGATATTTGTATGAATGAAGCTTTTAGCTTAGAAATTGATGGAACCCAAGTTGAAGACCTTGATGCTATTATAAAAGAAGAAACCATCATATTTAGAAATATAAATACAATTTAGAAATATATCTCAAAGCATTGAGGTTGGATATGACGTACCTACTTATCCACAAATACCTAAAGATTGGTATCATGGACCTATTAATTCAAAACATGTGATAGAAGAAGATTGGATAAAAATTCCAATTAATCATGATGAAGAAGAACTCAGAATTGACAAGTATTAAACAGAACTATATATTTACGGAACGAGAATGCTATGGTTTTTAGTGTCAAAAAGTTTTGGTATTATCTTTTGATGAATAAAGTCATTTTCTTTATAGACCACATGGCTTTTAAATACATCATAAATAAATTAGATTCAAGTAATAGATTAGCAAGATGGATGTTATTTTTAGCAAAATTTGATTATATAGTGTAATACAAATCAAAAAAACAACACAAACAAGCTGATCATCTTTCACAATTATCTACACCTATAAGGATCCATGATATAGATGATGAACTTCTTGATGCCCATTTATTCTATATTATGGTAGTACCTACTTGATATGAACATATTGCCAAATTTTTGAATACTCAACAATTATCCAATATATTATTAAAAAATGAATAATGGAAGATTAGAGTGAATAATATTTATTTTGCCCTTATAGCCAAGAAATTATATTGTCAAGGGATTGATGGAATTTTAAGACATTATCTTACTTATGATGAAGTACTACTTGTGTTAGAAGCTTATTATTTAAGTGCTTGTAGTAGACACTTTTTTAATCAATTAATAGTTCAAAAAATCCTTAGAATAGGTTATTTTTGATCTATAATGTTTGTTGATTTAGAATCATTTGCAAGAGCTTGTGATACTTGCCAAAGATATGCACGCAATGATTTAAATCTTGGAATGCCTTTAAATCCTTCACTTCTACTTGTTCTATTTGAAAAGTAGAATATAGACTATATTAGATTTATTTATTCTGCATCTTCACGTCAAGTGTAATATATTATTATAGCTACAGAATATTTGACCAAGTGGAAAGAAGCAAAAGTTGTCAAGAAGGCTGATGCTAAACAAACTGTCATATTTTTATATGAAAATATTATATCCCACTTTGGTTGTCCAAAAATCCTTCTGAGTGACAATGATTTTCATTTTTTAAATGAGACCATTAAAGAAATGATTACATTATTTACCATCAACTATTGGAAGACAACTCCTTATTACCCTCAAACAAATAGTCTTATAAAAAGAGTCAATCAAATTTTAGTTTGCATATTGAAGAAAATTATAATGGATTCTAAACGTGATTGGGATCTTAAGCTTACTTCAACTCTTCGGACTTATTGAACTACTTACAAAGTTTCTACACAGGCTACACTTTTTTCTTTGGTGTATGGAATAGAAGCCATTTCACTTATAGAATTTGAAGTTCCATCCTTATGCATTGCCATTGATGAAAGATTAGATACTTGTGAATCTTTGAAAGAACAATTAAAATATTTAAAAAGATTAAACAAGAATCAAAGATTTGCAATCCAACACATAAAAACTTCTCAAAGAAAAAAGAAGGAGATCTTTGATAAAAAAATAAAAAGACATTTACTTACTCAAGAATGTGGGTGATGGTTCAAGATGCTAAAAAACTAGACTTTCTAATTAAGCTTGATGCACTTTGGACAGGACCATATATTATTAAAGAGGTTTTTGATAATAATTCAGTCCAACTCAAAACATTAGATGGAGAAGACTTTCCTACCCGAACTAATAGAAGTTGTTGTAAGAAATACAAGATGTAAATATTAGTTTAAATACTAATATATTTTATAAATTATATAGTGATTTTAAGTTATATTATAATAGAATATAGATATTGAATTAATAACTAAACATGACATTGCTATATGTAGAACCATATTAACTTAGAAACAAGCAATCTTCTTTTCTATTCTAAATCACGATCTTAGTTTTTTTTTCTTTCATTCACTCTACTTCTATTGATAGATATAATATTTTTTATCAATTTTTTATAGATTGTATTGAAAGCAAGAGTAGGATTCTTTCTATTCTTATAAATAGTTCCATATGTGAATCCCACTAATCAATCTTAACTGGTAGATTAATTAAAATAATAGTTTTAAATTATTTAAATATCAAAATATTAAGATTAAAGATTTTATTTGATTATTTAAATATTTATTAGAATTTAGAAGAGTTTATAAGTTACAAGAGTCTTATTAGAGAAAAGTCATAAAATTGAAGTCTTAGTAACTCCTTGAGGTAATTATCTTAGTTACTTTAGTATTTTTTTTAATTAAAAGAGTTAGTTCTTAGTTATTGAGACCAATGTCTATATTGGCCTTCTATTTATATATATCACTTATTAAAAATATATAAAATACTACTTAGTAGGTAGAAGAAGCATGAGAAAAAAATCTCATGTCTTTGTAATTATTTATATAGAAAATAGGATTTGAAGTTGATTTAAATTGATTTTATTAATATAAAAAATCACCAAGGTAGAATAAAATAGTCTTAAATTGATATTATTATCTCAAAAATGTTATAAAGGTTTTTAGAATTTATTTAAAATTTATTTAGAATTTTTTAGGAATTTTTAGAATAATTTTGAAGATTTTGATAAAAATAAATTTTACCACTTTGGGAGACATTATGAAGAAATGGAGCAAGATTTGAAGACCATACAAGGTTCCTAAGCTAATTGGGTGTTTTTGAACACCATGGTGAAGTCAAAAATATAAAAAAATAAATTTTACTAATAGAAAATAAGAAGACCAACAGCTAGTATAGTCCTTGTAGGAAGGGAGGTGCTCAAGTCTCACATGGATTGTGGCACCTTGGATGTAGGTGGGATTATAAGACTAAGGCCTCATGGCCTCTGTAGGACACCCATATACACTACTTGTGAGCCTTGGTGAAGTTCAAATTCATGATCTTTTAAGTAAGTTATCCTTGAGGTAAAAAATTTCCACTTAATTTTTCTATTATTTACCTCATATCTTTGAATTATCATAACTTATTCATAGTAATTCATATTTACATATTTTTTATATCATTGAAAAGATAAAAAAAATTATCTATTCAAAAATATAATTTTTACTTTTTACTTTTATTTTTTACTAGATAAAAACATAGTGAACAAACTATGACTTAGTTTAAATTGTGCACTTGCTTGATATCATTTATTTCACTTGTTTTTTTTGGATTGTTCTTCTTATTGTTCTTATTAATTGTTCCCTTCACTTTACACCACCAATTACAAGCAACTCTTAAGTGAGGCCATCTTGTAATTTGGATTGAGAGGTGAATTTTACTCTTACAATAAGAGATTTGTAACTAGATTAGGTCTAGCTTTAATACCTTGTCTCTTCAATCAAGCTCCTACCAATCATAGATTTGGATTATTAATGATTATTGGATTTTACAAAGCTATTGGCTGTCACTCCATATGGAGCAAAATATGTGTTAGTAATGGTAGAGTATTTTAGCAAGTGGATTGATTTTCTTCATCTACCGTAGAATTCTATGGAATTAGCTATTAGAGCTTTCTTAGACCAGATTTTGGCATGATTTGGAATACTAATGGAGGTATCAATAGACCAAAGAAGAAATTCTTTAGTGCCTTTGAAGATTTGTGCATAAAAGCCCTCATTAATTAGTATACCACTGTTAGATATCATCTTGAGGTAGATAGCTTGGCTGAACAAATTGTTTAGACTATCAAGTATGGTTTGAAGAAGTATGGATTATTTCACAGGAATCATCAAGATTGGGACCTTATATTGCTTTAGATTACTATAGGCTATCGGTTTATTAGACAAATTTCTTTGATTTTTTAGAACCCATATTAATTGTTATATAGACATGAGTTTCGTTTGATTAGTTTTATTTGGAAAAAATTGGCTCTCATTATAGATTTGGATGATCCTAATATTTGGACTTAATGTGTATATGATCAAATTAAATTCTTTCAAAGGATGATGTCTATAGCTATGGAAAATTTGGCCATTGCTTAACACTATGATAAATTATATTATGCACACATTTATAGTGGTGCTTATAGACCTCAATTGTGAAGATTTCTTTAAAAAGATTATATTTACTTGAAATATGAGGTACCTATAATATTAGATGTTTAGATAGGGCATACCATTTTTTATAGAAAGGAAGTGATATCTAGTGGGATTTTATTATTGAAAAGTAAAGATGGTAGAAAATATTGGGAGTATTCCAAGAACTATGCTCCATATCATTTATTTATTGAAGACATAGTCTATCTTGAGCTGATAATTATACCAAAAGGCCTTTTATATTTTATGTATAGAAAGAAGGAAAGGGCAACTACTATATTATTATATAATTAATGCCAACTGTTAGGAACATACACTTTAGAAGTTTACAGAATCTTCTAAAATATTTTAGAAATTTTTTAATTAATAAAAGTCAATTGAAAAGTTTTTTAATTGATTAAAGTACCTCAAGAAGCTTTATAGCTAGTGGAAGGAACTCAAAAAGCTTCTATATTGGTAGAAAGAGCTCGAAAAGCTTCCAAATTTGGTAGAAGTTGTTCAAGAAGCTCTTTAGATAGGAGTATATATTGGAATTGAGGCTGAAGAGTTCTTCAATTTTAACAATGCATTTCTTAGAATTCTACCTCATCTTCGTGTTATTCATATATTTATTTAGATAATTCAAGTTCTTATCAATTTCTTCTTGAAATCTTTTCTAATTCAAGTCTCTTGTTTTGTATTCTTGTGTCTTGACAATTTGTCAAGATTGCCTTTATCTTCAATATTAGAATTGGATTTGATAAAATAATCAAAGGTTGGATTGATTAGTATCTTACTTACGGAACAAATATTATCATGATTTTTTCTCTTGTTTGAAAAGAAATGACTAATTTTAAGTAACTTTTAAGTTTTTATAGAATCATTTGAAAAATATAATAAGGCTCATTGGACAAAAACTAAGATCCAAGCATTGCAATAAAATGTACACTCTATATCAATCTATATATCCGATTTTAAGCAACTAGCGTACAACATTAATTGAGATGAAAAAGCCTTGATGAATCAATTCTATTGGAGATTAAAAGAAAATATAAAAAATTTGTTATTGCTACTTCCGAATCTATAATCGCTCAATGAAACCATCAACCAAGCTGTGAAATGTCATAATTGATTATTTCAACATTGTCAAAATCAATGTCTATGGGCCTCAACAACACAATACAAAATCCAACACAATCCTATTATATAGGTAAGTAGTTTGAATTTACATTCAAAATTAAAGATATACAGCTTGATGTGGTACGTTTTAAATCTCTTAGTCCATAAAAAAAGAAGCATCAGATGGAAGAAGATTTATGTTTATATTATAGCAAAGAAGACTGCAAGGCCTTCAATTGCTTAAAAAAATAAAATCAACATATCACCAAAACTAAGAGTGAAATCGTTTAGAAAAATAAAGATGTTCATCCATAATAGGGACTATGTTGCTAAACAATTCAACGTTGCAAAATTATTCAAGTTCTTCTCTTTTTACTCAATCTACTTATTGTTTTATAATTTTTTTTGTGTTTTTTGTGTTTTGGCCCTCAAAAATTTTAGGCAATTGTCTTCTTAGATTCAAAGGCATCTGTTGTCATATTATATGTTGTCTTATTTGAAAATGCATCGGGCATCTAGCTAAAGAGGGTAAAGTTGTGGTTTACAAATATGCAAGAAATCTTAATAGATTTCATTCATATAAGAAGAATATAATTTGAATTTCAATTCAAAAGTACTTAAAATCAATACAAAGTATTCAAAAATATTCTTAATAATCTCAACCATATACAAACTCCAATTGCCTTATTACATTCATAATTAGATAATTTTAATTTTTCTTTGCAAGCCTTAATTCAAGTCACTGAGTTTTAGCAAGCTACAACTCTTAATTTGACTATCCACCTAATGTGAAATTTAGCACACAATAGTTGCAACAAGTCTTCTACATGCTCAAAAAATTTCAGTCCAATTCAACTTATAAATTGTAGAAAAACATTCAAAACTTGCACCAATGTCACTTGGCCGCCAACTTGAAAGTTGATGTAGATATTCCAGTATCAATTTTTCCTTCTCTAATTATTAACTTCAATTCAAAATTGATATATAGCTTAAACTTCAAATCTTCTAACACCATGCTAAATTTCATATTATTTTAATTAATAAATCTTTAGATATCGTAAAAATCCTAAATAATCCTAAATTGCAAACTTTTGGTACCTCCATGCACTAAAGATCAAATATCTTTCAACTGCACTATTAGATTATTATAAAATTTCATACACTTTTAGCATATCTAATCAATTACATATTACAAAATTTTCAACTATAGATGTTACACCAATTGCACGCACTAGCTAAGAGTGCTAGACCTAATTTTTTTTGCATAAAATCCAAATCACTAATACAAACCTTGATTTTGAATAATGAATGCTTGTAAATCCTACAAAAAAAAATCTTATGTCTTTGAAACAAATCTGAAGCTAGCTGTCAAGGATACAAAAATACAGAACAAAGAACTTGATACTAGGACAAGATTTCTAGAAGAAAACCAAAAACTTTGATTAAATAGATGAATACACAAACAACACCAAGAAAGGAGAATTAGAACTCTAAGAGATGTATTGTTGAGATTGAAGAGCCCTTCAGTCTCAACACTTAAATATAAGGGTTTATAGGTTGTAAACCCTTATATATAAAAAAAATTAATAATTTACTTTTACAACCTATATATAAGGATTTATAACCTATATATAAGGATTTATAATCTATATATAAGGATTTACAACCCTTTAGTTTCAACCCTTATATATAAGGGTTTATAATCTAGAAGAAAAAATTAATAACTAATTTTTATTTACTAGCTATTAAGACAAGAAAAAAACCTAAGAGACTTTCATTAAACTTTTTTAAAGTATTTTAAGTTCTTATTGAATCAAGAAAATTAAAAAATAAATAGAAAATCATTCTTGTTTATATTTTCACTATATAAACATATTACAATATGACATCTATTCCCTCTGAACTTGTGTATCTTTGGGTATGTGCCAAATAAATCACATGTTATAGTTATCATTACGCCATTTTTTTATTTTTTGTATCTAGTTCTTCATCATTATTTTCACCATTCACTTCAATACAATTATCTTCTTTAAAATCATTGATATCTTCAACATGATCCTCCACCTTGATTTTTTCATCTTGTCTTTTAAAAATCTTTAGTTGATTTTCAACAATAGGTATTTTTAACCTTATACCATCCAACTCTTTCAATGAATATGAGACAATGTTATAGATTGTTGCGACCATGTACAATCTGAATCAATGTTTTGAAAACTTCTGTAAAGTATTATGTTGATTATTCAAATTGCTATCATAAACAAGTACCCAATCACCTTCTTTAACTGCTATGGGTCTCAATTGATGTTGTTTATCAAATCAAGCTTTTTTCCTTAGCCTTACTTTTTATAATCTTTTTAATACTAATTCCACATCTTTTGATCTTTGTTTAAGTTACCAAATTCTAATAGCCAACAAGTCTTTCTTTATTAATCCATCTTTTTAAGGTAGCATACTCCAAATTGGCAGATGTTCTTCAATTGGTATAATAGATTTTTGACCTATCATGAGTTCCACTGGCATATATCTTGTCACTTAACTATGTGTTGTTTGATTAGTCCATAATGTATAACATAATAAACAAGGCTATTCCTTCACTCTTCTATTACAAACTTTAATCAAGGCTTTTACAATTGGTAGATGTCCATGTTCACACTTTGCATTTTTCTTTGGATTATAAGCAGTAGTCAATGATAATTTAATTCTATATTTCTTAAAGAATTCACAAGCCTCATGTACATCCAATTCTCTACAATCTACAATAATCTTTTCCACACATCTATAGCAACAAATAACATCGTTAAGTAAAAATCTACAAATTCCTTCTATAGACTTTGTATTTAATGCCCTGCTTTCTATTTAATTTGATAAATCTTCACGAGTCAAAATTAAATACCTCATTTGCCATAATTCCATCAATATAATAATCAAATTCACAACCCATTTAAAATGAATAGCCAAAAGATACATTAAATGTAAACCATCTCAATGTCGTATATTTGAATACATTTGATAAGTTATATAAGATTCTACAAATGAAGCTACATCCCAATACATATTCTTCCACCAATACCATTCCTTCAATTTAACAAAAGTAGGCCAAATTCCTCTATGCTCTGCCTAAAGATTATCATAAAACTCCTTAAGTAGTTTTTGTTGATCTTCCTTGGTATCTACTATTGGTTGTAGCATTCTAATGTTTGATTTTGGCCTCTTCTATAGAAATCTTCCTTATAATATGAACTTATATGTCTTTTTCCTAATCTTTTTAAATTTTTCAACCAACCAATTAATATGTTTGGCTTATGTGCTTAAATAATGTCAAATATCCAATAACTCTCTTTTCTTCATGAAATAGCTTATCTTCCTTATTTAATTGTGAAACTGAATAAAATTTTGTAGTCACATCATTAATATTGTCAATCATTTCATCTTTTTTATTATATTTTGCTTAAAATAATATATCTACTACCAAATTATCTTATATTACAACATACTTAAATTCTAGATTTAATGATTTGATATAAGCAATCTATCTCAATATTGTAATATGTGGTGTTGTACAATTAATAATCATTCCAAGTAAAGGCAAAAAATTTGTTTCAATCACCACCATTGCCCCAACTAAATAATCTTTTTTAGCTTTTTTAGGTGAAATAATTTTCCATAATTTCCTTTTCACTTGTGAATATGCAAGCTGGTGAGTATAATGAGGAATCCAAATATGGTGAAATATACATGCATTCAAAAATCTTTGTACCTTTGTTAAAAAAGTACAATTCTCTTTCATTCTCTTAATTGTATCAACCTTGGTTGGATCTAGTTTTCTTCTATAAAATCCACATAAATATCTAGCAATTATAATTTTTTATACTTTAAATATAAAATTTACACTGGATAATGTAAGATGAATTTCTTCAAGCTAAGTCAATATCTTTTCACAATCTTGTATATGATCAATAACATATCCTCAAAAGTCTCTTTAATACACTTGTATCTAATATTTTTTGAATCCCTTACACTCTTTTTTCTTGACACTTTTTTGATCTATTCTTTAGAATCTTTTGGCAAAGATCTAGCAACAAGTTTCACCTTCTTATCTACTATCTTATATTTTGTTTCAACCATAATCTTTGGTACTTGAAAAGATTTGATTATATCATAAATTCTTTTTGAATAAATTTATATAACTTTATCATCGCCACTTAATCCAATAGATGCAATCAATTCCAAAGGATTTTCCATTCTATTTTTTTCATAAATATCAATAATCTTTTTTTTATTTTTTAATATTTTTAATCCACACAATTTTTTTTTAATAGCATCAAAATATATATATATATATATATATATATATATTTTCTCATTTTTAAAAAAAAACTTCAATTCTTTTATATATAATACTTCCATTTTCAAAAATATCAATAAATCTTACATCAAAGGCACCTACATCTTATAAGAGTACCTCCCTTTTTGTACTTCTATAATTCCACTTTATAATGGTATTTCTCAAAAATCCTTAAATTCTTCAATAATCCTTGGCAATGGATTCTTTCTCAATTTGTCTCAATTCTATTCATGATTTGGAGGTATAGTCAAAAATTATATTTTCCTTCTCCTATTCTCACTACAAATTTGTGAATAGCTTAAACCATCATCAAACATTTTTATTTCCATCCGAATTGTAATAATATATGGTTTTTTTAAAATTAAAAAAATAAAATGTTGTATCTTGAACAAAGAAATTTTGCTCTATTGTAACATCACCAATCTAAATTTTTACATCTGGAAAGCACCATATAATTCACTTCATATATTATTAGTTGTCCATATTATCTATCCATGCTTCCCATCAATTGGCCACTTTGGCTTCATATAAAGATCCTTGGATATAAGATTTATCTTTGAACCATAATCAATCAAAGCAACAACCAGCTCATCCATATCTCCAATCTTCACTAATACCTTTGTAGTTGCTTTAGTCTGATGCTTTTGAATGTAATAACTTGAAATCTCTTTTTTTCTATCACTTTGATGATCAAAATATTCTTGTATTATGATTCGGCTATCATATGAAAATATTATACATATATATTTAATATAAAATTTATCATATAATTAAGTGAGAGTTATATCAATGGATTTTATTGATTAAAAAATGTGATTAGATTATTAGTTTAAAATGGATCATTTAAAAGGGCTATTATTGAGATTTATATAATCTTATTTTTTTTTAATAATAATTTTTGAGAATTATTTTATATTGATAATAACTTTTACATATCTTAAGTCACCTTTGTTAGATATTGGTGATCTTTGAGATCTTGTTTATTTTTTTTATTTGGAGTTTAAAACACATTTTATATAAATCTTATCAGGAAAATGATTAGAAAGGGATTTTTAGTATAAAAAGAAGTAGTTAGGCCATCCATGTCACCGACATACTTTAAGTCACTATTGTCTAGAACTTTCCATAGTCTTTTAGAACCTTCCATAGTCTTTTAGAACCTTCTATAGTCTTTTAGAACCTTCTATAGTCTTCTAGAATCTTTTATAGATTTTTAGAATCTTCCAAAATCTTCTAGAATTTTCTTTAGTCTTTTAAAATCTTCTATAATTTTTTAGAACCTTCCAGAACCTTCTTCAACCTTCTAAAACTTTCCGTTGCCTTTTAAAATATTTTAAAATCTTCTTTAGTCTTTTATAACTTGCTTTAGTCTTCTAAATCTTCCTCTGTCTTTTAAAATCTTCTAAGATACTCTTAAAAGATTCAATAGGATATAAGCCTTATAATATGAATAAGAGGCAAGATTGAAATATACTTCAATCTTGTCAACACAAGTCTTGGAGCAATCCAAATTATTGCCTTATTTCTTAATATCAATCTAGTCTCTTGATCTTATCAATGATCTAAGTCTTTGTTCTTGTCCATCCAATTTTTTGTTCTTGAAATTATTGTAGTTTTATAATTTTTTCTTTCTTTCTTTGCTAACGTGTTATCTTGCATCCCTGACAATTTAGCAAGACTTTCTAAGTAATTATATCAGAGCTTTAATCTCTTGATAGAGAATGGATTACTTCTCTTCTTAAAGATATTATTGCGTTCTAGAGGAGTACAAATTACCCCCTTTTAGATTGATATGCTTACTTGTTGTAATTTGATCTTTCTTTGGAAAGATTGGATCATTCCATTTCTAGGATATATCATTGCATTTTAGAGGTTGTGGATTATCCTCTTCTAAATTAATATTATTTAAAAATATTCTTTTTTAGTATAAAAAATATTATATTAATAGTTTGTTGATTTTTTCTTTATCAATATGGAAGTGGATTAAGTTATGGGAGGTACATCTTTACAAACAAAGAATAGAGTGGTAACTCTTATAAATCTTTGAGCTCTTTTGGATACTGTACAAGAAAAAATGATATTCTTTTATAACCTTAAAAAAAATTGCAAATGAAATAAGTATCTAAAGAAATTAAGTGAAAGATTGATAGTTTACAATAAAAGATTATATAATTGAAAAAAGCAAGCAAAAGATAAGTTATGCACGTAACCTCTCTAGAAGCTCCAAAGGTCATCATGAAAGAGCCAAAGGCTAGCATGCCTAATAAATTTGATGGATTGAGATCCAATTTTCAAGGGTTTGTGTAACAAGTACAACTTTACTTACAATTATATCCTTTGTATGATCTAGATGGATTCACTCAAGTTGCTTTTTTATCAATAAGTGTTTGATTATGATTTATTCCATTGTTGAAAAAAAATTCTTCTGTTTTATATAATTTGGAAGATTTTATAGAAAGATTTATTGCTACATTTGGAGATAGTAATTGGAAGAGGGTGGTAGAAAGAAAGATTCAAAATCTATAACAAGGACAATATTTAGCTACAATTTATATTCCAAAATTTCAACAATTTACTTGTGATCTTGATTGAAATGATAAGACTTTTAAGACTTGATTCCAATATGGTCTAAAAGACAATATGAAGAATTTACTGATCATAATGCTAAGAATTAAAAGTTTAAAAGAACTCATATCTTAAGCTATTATTTATAACAATCGCCTATTTGAGTTACAACAGGAGAAGCGATCAATTCTCAGCAATATTTATCAAAGTATGTCTGCTATATCTTCAAGAATATTGGAGAAGCTATTAACATATCTTGAATCTATAGAGATTGATGCAATTCAATTCAAGCTATTAACACTAGTAGAAAAGATTAGACATCGATAAGAAAATCAATGTCTATATTATGAAAGATCTAATCACAAGACAATAAAGTGTCTAAATAAGTCTAGAGAATTCAAGGCACAAGATATAATATCTAAATTAGATAGGTTGGAAAATGAAGACGTCCAGCCATAGTAGAGACCTTGCAGTAAGACACCCTCAAATTTAAAATATCAAAAAAAGATTTTTTCCTATCTGTTAAGGACATACTTATTAAAATCTTCTAGAATATTTTAGAAGGTTCTTAGAACTCTCTAGAACCTTCCAGAGCTTTCTAGCATCTTTCTTGTTAGTAGAAGTTGGTTGAGAAGCTCCCTAGTTGGTGAAAGCTGCTTGAAAAGCTTCCTAGTTGGTAGAAGCTACTTGAAAAGCTTCCTAAATAGGAGTATATATTGGAGTCGAGGCTGAAGAGTTCTTCAGTCTCAACAATACATCTCTTGGAGCTCTAGCTCACCTCTCTGGTGTTTTTTTTATACTCATCTGATTAATCTAGTTCTTACCAGTTCTTCTTGAACTTCTTGTTTAGACTTCCAGTCTATATTCTATGTCCATGATAATTTATTGAAACTGTTCTCATCTTAGATATCATAGCTAGTTTCTTCTTGTTGGAGTGAAGATTACCCCTCTTCTTGAAGATACATTAGTATTTTAGAGGTTGCGGATTATCCTCCTCTGAACTGATAGCTTTTTTGTTAAAATATTGGAATCTTATTTTTCTTGGAGAGGATAGATTATCCCTCTTCTTGAAGGTCTTAAGGCGTTTTAGAGGTTGCGGAGTATCCTTTTTAAAACCAATATTTCCTCCTTATAGAAACAATTACTTCTTTTCTCTTAAAATGGCCGGAGGTCAAGATATTAATATGACTAAAAGTTTGGAGTCCAAATTGGACACCATTATGAATGCTCTTGCTACGTTATAACAGAGAACTAAGGTGATTGAAGGAGTCTTTGCAAGCCTTCATAACGATGGAGCATCCGGAATAGCACAATCAAGGCTTCATCAGCCTCAAGCTTCTGCACCAGAAGAAGCAGCTTTACCTGTGGTTCAACGAGAACCATTGCTTCCACAATAAAAAGAGCCTCAAATTAGCCTTCCAAAAAAATTTGATGGTACACATTGTCAGATAGAGAGAATTTACCTTGAGAAAATGCCGGGTTCCTAGCTGCTATTAGAACTAGCAGGGAACATGAGAGGAAGCCATGCAAATATCTCCTATACTTGCACAATATTTGTTCAAGCTTTCAAATTATACTTATATTATATTTGTAAAAGACTTGTAAAATTATAAAGTATAAATCCTTGAATAATATTTATATAAATACTTAAATAATACTTGATATAATACTTATATAAATACTTATATAAATACTTGTATAAATATTATATATAATATTTATAGAATACTTATATAAATATTTGATATAAATATAAGTATATATACTTATATGATAATTATAAGCAAAGTGTATATATACTCAAATATACCTCAAAATACAACCGCATATGAAGAATATAAGTTATACAATAAGCTGAAATTAAATAAATTACTAAAAATCCATCTAAAGTTTAAATTAAGCATGCAATAGCTTTCTAGAAAGCTCACTCTATCATCTAACTTATTCTAAAATTTCGCATGCATGCCTCTCAAACTCCAGATTTTATAGCTAGTTGATTCTACTCTTCAAACCCTAATAACAATTTGCCCTCTTGACACTTCACAGCTCATAAAACTTTCATAAAAGCTTCAAATGTATTGATTCTTATTTTCATATAAAGCTTATATAAGCTACTATGAGCACCTTAAATATCAAAAAGATTGAAGATATTTTACGACTTGGGAGGTTGAACAAAGTCTCTAGCCCTCTTTGTCAAGTGGCAGCAAATCCTTTCCCACTCTCAAGCTCACAACTTTTCTTCTCTAATTCCAAATGATACAAGAAATGTCTTGATAGAAAGCTATTACAATTTTCTACACTAATTATAAATTTCACTAAGAAAGACTTGAAATCAAACTTGCAGTGGCAGATCAAAATTTCTGGCATCACTTTTTGATAGCAGCAGACCTCACTCTACTAAAACAAGCATAACTTTTTGTTCACAACTCCAATACAAGCAAGTGAATAGGTTCTAAAATTCTCACAACTCAAAAAACACACACCTCAATTTTCATTACAAACGCTTGTATATCCTTGGAGCTATCTCTCTCCAAAGTTCACCATTAGAAACTGCCAAACCCCAGGTCTAGCAAGAGGAGAGTATCCCTCTTTCCTTCCATGTTAGACTATGACACGCCCACATGGACAGCCAAATCCTATTGAACAGGCCTTATTCATCCCATGCTCTTCTTTCTTATCCCTCAAAAGGTCCATTCTATTTCAAAAGCCAATTAGAAAGGTAAAACAACCTTTATCTTTCTTCTAATTACAAAAGAGTCTATTCTAGAATATAAGTAAGATAGGAACAAAACAAATAGCCATCTTAGTTCACTAATTAAGTGCCTAAAGTAAATCCTCTTCTTATAAAATCTTCTAAAATAACATCTAGCATTAACACATGTAATAACAATAGATACAAGATATATAATACTTTTATATACTGCACGTAAATGCAATATGAGAATGCGTCAAGTTTTGAGGTTTCGTCAATCAAATCAAGTTGATAACAGCTCTACAATCCAAATGTTATCTGACGAAGGAGTCACGCTGTCGGGTAGAGAGAATTTGCCTAGAAAAAATGCCAGGTTCCTAGAACTAGCAAGGAACATGAGAAGAAGCCGTGTAAGTATCTTCTATACTTGCACAATATTTATTCAAGCTTTTAAATTATACTTGTATTATACTTGTACAAGACTTATACAAAACTTATAAAATTATAAAATATAAATTCTTGAATAATACTTGTATAAATACTTATATAATACTTAATATAGTACTTGTATAAATACTTATATAAAATAGTATATAATCCTTGATATAATACTTATACAAATACTTATATAAATACTTATAAAAATATTATATATAATACTTATAGAATACTTATATAAATACTTGATATAAATACAAGTATATATACTTATATGATAATTATAAGCAAAGTGTGTATATACTCAAGTATACCTCAAAATACAACGGCATATGAAGAATACAAGTTATATAATAAGCTAAAATTAAATAAATCACTAAAAATCCATCCAAAGTTCAAATTAAGCGTTCTTATAGCCTATAAGAAGCTAATAATCCATTGTAAAATATATCAAAATTTCACAAATAGATGTCTTACCGTTTAAAAGTTATGGCTAAAAGAAATAGGCACTAAAATTTCACAACAAATGCAAAGGCAGCAAAATCAAACTTACAGTGTAGAACTTTCATAAAAGCTCTAAATATATTGATTTTTGTTTTTATGTAAAGCTTACATAAGCTACTATAAGCATCTTAAATATCAAAAAGATTGAAGATATTTTCCGACTTGGGAGATTGAACAAAGTCTCTAGCCCTCTTTGTCAGGTGGCAGCAAACCCTTTCCCACTCTCAAGCTCACAACTTTTCCTTTCCAACTCCAAACGCTACAAAAAATGTCTTGATAGAAAGCTAGCATGATTTTCCACACTGACAATAAATTTTATTAAAAAAAACTTGAAATCAAACTTGCAATGGTAGATCAAAGTTTCTACCATCACTTTTTGATAGCAACAGACCTCACTCTACTAAAACAAGTATAAAATTTTGTTCACAATTCCAATACAAGCAAGTGAGTAGGTTCTAGAATCCTCACAATTCAAAAAATATACACCTCAATTTTCATTATAAACACTTGTATATCTTTGGAGCTATCTCTCTTCAAAGTTTACTATTAGAAATTGCCAAATCCTAGGTCTAGCAAGAGGAGTATATCCCCCTTTCCTTCCATATTAGACTATAACACACCCACATGGGCAGCCAAATCCTATTGGACAAGCCTTATTCATCCCATGCTCTTCTTTCTTATCCCTCACAAGGTCCATTCTACCTCAAAAGTCAATAAGAAAGATAAAACAACCTTTACCTTTCTTTTAATTACAAAAGAGTCTATTCTAGAATATAAGTAAGGTAGGAACAAAATAAATAGCCATCTTAGTTCTTTAATTAAGTGGCTAAAGTAAATCCTCTCCTTATAATATCTTCTAAAATAACCTCTAGCACTCACACATATAATAACAATAAATATAAGATATATAATATTTTTACACACTGCATGTAAATGCAGTATGACATGCACCCCTTCTAAACCTGCACATCCTCCGGTATGTGCCAAGTTTAATCCTCTTCAACCTCCATTCCAATCCCTTCTCCTATATGTTTTAATTCTTTTGCCTGCTATTGGGATCTTCAATAAAGTTCCATCCAACTCTCACAGCAAATACGTGGCATTGGTATGCACTTTAACCACCACATATGGTCCAAACCATCTTCGTACAAACTTCCTCAGTGTGCTATGCTAATATTCTAATGAGTTGTCAAACACCAACTGCTAATCACCTTCTTCAATTTTCTTAGACCTTAATCTATGGATTTTGTCAAATCTCTCTTTATTGCTCAATCTAGCAGTCTTAAATCTTTCTAATGCTATTTGCATATCTTCAAGCAATCTTCCAAGCTGCTGAATTTGAAGTTCTAGTAGTCTTTCTCTTATAATATCATCTTCCCAAGACAAAAATATCCAACTTGGAATTGATTCTTTTCCAGGCATAATAAGCTTATATCTATGCATATGTTCTATTGGCATATATCCAGTGACAGTGCTATGAGTGGTTCTATCAGCCCAGAATGTAAATGGCAATAGCCTAGGCCAAAGATTAGGCTTCTCTTTACAAGCCTTAACCAAGGCATGAATGATAGAAAGGTGTCCCCTCTCTATTTTGCAATTAGCTTTAGGATTGTAAGCAGTTGTTAATCTTAGCTACACACCATATCTCTGGAAAAACGATCTTGCTTTAGTTGCATCTAATTCATCCCTATCAACTCTCATTCTTCCAATACTACCATATTTGCTAAAAATATCTTCAAGAATGAATCTGAAAATTCCTTCCGTAGTCTTGGCTTTAAGAGCTCTTCCTTCAACAAAGTTTGAGAGCTCTTCCCTTGCCAAAACAAGATACTTCAATCCCCAAATTTCAAGTGGCATTGCAACCAAGTCAATCATCCATTGGAAATGAATTGAAGGAGGATAAGTGGGGTGTAATTCATTCCTATATTAGATCTTAGATTGAAATTGACATTCAATACATGAAGCCACAAATTCCTCAACATTTTTATATAAATCCTTCCACCAATATTGTTCTTTGATTTTTGTATAAGTGGCCCAAATTCCTCTGTGACTAGCCCAAAGTGCACCATGAAATTCTCTAAGCACGTGGATTTTGGTATCAAGATCATCGACTACTCTTAAAGGTAATTCATCAGCTCTCTTTGCCTTCTTCCAAAGAAGTTCATTTCTCAATAGATATCCATATGATTGATGTCTAATATCTTTAAAAGTCTTGTCCATCCACCCCTCTTGTCTCTTCAAAGTGCTCAAATAGAGTCCAATATCTTTTAGTCTTCCCTTATATAACTCTACTTTGAATGACAAGATGTCATTGGTTGAAGTTTTCCTATCAACAGCCAATACATATTTCTCTTCTAAAAAGTCTTCACTCTCCTCATGAGCCATCATTTCTTCTTCATAAAAATACTTGGCCTTTGATAACATATCTGCTACAAGATTCATTTTTCCAGCAATGTGCATCAAAACTAGATTTAATGACTTGATATATGCTATCCATCGAAGCATGGCAATTTCTGGTGAAGAGCAATTGGCAATCATACTATGAAGAGGTAAGCAATCATTTTCCAACACAACATTTGCTCCAATCAATTAATTTCTTTCAGCCGTTAGAGCAGTAAGTGCATCCCAAAGCTCTCTCTTCACTTGAAGATATGTTCTCTGGTGTTCTGTAAGAATCCTTACTCTAAAATAAATAGTAATTCTATTTTCCTTTCCATCATCCTGGCCAATAGTCCATCCTATGGCTATTAGACTTTTATCAACTATAACAATCACCGGTCTTCCGTTCTTATATTCAACTTGTTTTAAAATTGGAGGTGACTTTAAAATTCTTTTTAAGTCTTCCATGGCCAAATCTTGCTCTTGTTTCCAAAGAAATTTAATTCCCTTCTTTAATAATTTGTAAAGAGGCTCTGATATGTGAACAAAATGAGGTATCTATATCTGATAGAAGACACATGCTCCCAAAAACCTTCTCACTTCAATGATGTTACTGCAAGCCATCATTTTTGTAATAGCATCAGCTTTCTCAAAATTAGGCCTTCTTCCATACCGTCCACAAAGATGTTCAACTACCAAAATTTCTCCAAAATCAAATTTAGACTTCTCAATTGAAAAGGTCAATCTTGCCTAAAATTTTATCATCTTTAATATACATTCTTATAAATATTGTGCAACCATCATCATCCAAAGTAGAGTCTTTATATTATTTTTTATACCCTTTGATAGGAATGTCATCCACAAAGGATATAGTCTTTTTTAGTACAAATTCTCTCAAGATTTGATTCATTGCATTTTGCATATGTGCCACTAAGTTTGTAGCACCTTGACGCAATGTGCACATTCAAACCAATCCTAACGGAGTCTTTATGGTTGTCAAGTCTCTGCTTTTGATGGCCAATTGAAATTGATCATAACCAGAGTATAGATCTTTAATGGAATATATGGCATGTCCATCAAACGCTTCTGCTACTTCATCCACAATTGATCTTGAAACGCTTCTGCTACTTCATCCACAATTGATCTTGAAACGCTTCTGCTACTTCATCCACAATTGATTCTAATCTTTTGTTCCTAATGGTAACTTGGTTAGCTCGTTGCATATCTTGGATGAATTGTAATGCTCCAGACTTCTAAGGAACAGTAAACCAATGATTAGAATATGGAGCCATTGAAGACTCGAGTATTCCCATGTACATTTTCTCTTTCAACAAGTCAATTAATTTAAGAAGTAATGCTCTTGGAATTTGTATTGGCTTCAAATCCCATGGCACATGTGATATTGTAAAAATAACCATAGATGCTACTAAACCTGGTCACACGCATCCAATCTCATCTGATAAAGAGGCAAAGGCCTTTCTATGTTTTGAAAGCATCTCTTGAAACATCTTTTCTTCTTGATCTAACAAGAATTCTCTCCCTCTAATCTTCAAGTTTGTTAATGTTTCTTTAATAAACTTATGCCCAATCTTCCTAGCTTCTCTTAAATTTGGCTCCTTCTCTGCTTATCTGACATGCTCATCAGTATCCAATGGAAATTTAGTTGCTATAGACTTAACCTTTTTGGCCACTGTTTTATATTTTGTATTTACTATGGCCTTAAGATTCTATTTAAAACTTTGGCATAAATCCTTACTCTCCATTGCATCTATTATTTGCTTATACAATGAAGAAGAGAAAAATAATGGTACAGATTTCAACCATAATATCTGTACCATTATTTTCCTCTTCTTCAATTTGCAAGTTGTATAAAACTTATAATATATCATCTCCAATGTCTTTCTCCTCATATACTCTAGAAATATACTCACCATTCAAAAGAATCTTTATTTTTTTTAGATTTTTTTCCATCTTTTTATTGATCTTCTTATTTACAGGGTCCAGATCTTTCACATCCATAAAACTCACAAATCTACATTTAGTCATTCCAACAAATCTACTTTCAATGCTATGTATATTAGAGAGCTCAAAAGTATTCAGTCCTTCTGCACTCGTGGATCCCCATTCTCCACGAGTGCAATTCAAAAATCCAAAAAGTGTAAAGAATTAGGCGGAGGCCCATCCCTAAGACAAACTTGATGCCTCTCATGTTTAGACTGCATTGTCAAGAATTGTATAGATTTCTTGCCATCATAGCTCCGAATTCATGCATAATGAGATCCATCATCCAACACCTTGGTTTCCATTCTTGACACAGTGATGTAAGGCTGTCCTAATATCACGGGATAAGCACCATCATTTTGAACAAAAAATTTTTGTTCTACTTCTACATCTCTAATCTTTGTCACAATTGCTGAACAAGCTCCAAATAATTGCGTTTGTCCACAATTCACAGCCCTCATAATCCATCCATGATTAGTATCAATTGGCCATTTACTTTTCTCATAAATATTTTGAAACATAATATTTATCTCTGAGCCATGGTCCACAAGAGCCAAAACCAATTCATCTAATCCTCCAAGTTTGACCCTTATTTCTGTGGTAGCTCTAGCCCAAAATGGTTGAATATAATCCATTCCTTCTTTGTCTTCCCTATCAATCCCATGGACAATTGCACAATCAAAGGTCCTCACTTCTACTTGAGTATTTCTTCCATATGCTGCCTTAGATATCATTTCATCAACTACTTTTTCTTTCCTTTCTTGAATTTGTAAGGCCTAGATCTTTATGTCATAGCCTCTCACCTCCTCTTCATTATTTTTCACCATCTTCTCACATTCCACAAAACCTTGATCTTTGGTTACATCACTCTTATTGCTGACCACACATGTTTGTACAAACATTTGTAAGATCTTGTCTTCTTCCTCATTAGTCAAATAGTCATTTTTTTTTTTAACCATTTGACTATCACTAGCCTTTTCTTCCATAGCTATTAGATCATACATCAAAGAAAATATTTATCTAATTTCAAATTCCTCATCTTTGGTCATATGCATATCCAAAGCCTTCATCATGATTGTTTCAACTGTCATCTGTCTCTTCCTCTTAATGACATCAATGATCAATTCATGAAAATCTTTTTTAGTAATGCCAAGAGCCTCTTTCAATGTAAATTCAATCTTGGCATCCAAGATTCTTTCTTCCAACACCCCCTTCATGTCAATGGAAGATTCAATGTCAGATTGAAGCTTATACGTAGGTCCCTTATCTTTTCTTTTAGAATCACCTTCCTTTTCCTTTTTCTTGGCATTGTCTGTCCTCTCCTCCCATTTTTCTTTTAGAAGTGGCCCTTCTCCTGGATGATCAAAGACAGAGGACCTCCCAGGTCTTTGTCATGTATGAGCAACAGGACCTTCTACCTTTTCACCTTTTTTGAGCTCTTGGATTTTTCTCTTAGATACTGGCTCCTCTATATCATCATTCTAAGAGATTTGTCCCCTCTTCTCTTCAACAAAGACATCATAATCTTTCATATTGTCTTGAACTTGATCTAAAAAGACTTTGATACTAGCTGTTTTAATAAGGTCATCCCAACTAGTGACATTTCAAATGGCTTGAGCCCCTCTGCACAAAGTTTCAATAGATAGAGCTTCTAAAGTCTTAATTGTGTATTGCTCCACTCCTATATAGAATGTCTCAGCACTTTGTCCATGTAAACAATTAAATCTTCCCATCTTCTCTTCCATAAGCTTTTTCATCTCTCCCTTATCAAAATTGGTACTCAAAGGCAAGTTAATAGATGCATCATGAATCTTATCATCTTTAAAGACAATAATGCCTGCTTTAATAGCTTCATCACATAATTTGCAACTTTGAAGATTGTGACTGTCATCTCTATCACAATAAACGCATCTTCTCACAAATGTTCTTCCACCTTCAGATGATTGAGGGTCTTGGGACTTTTTCAACTCACTCATTTCTACCTTCAAATCTCTAATACCCTTTATAAGCTCATGTAAAGTTTTTTCATCAACTATCTTGACTATCTTAGGAGATGTTGTTGAAGAGGTTGGAGCAAATGATATCTTGGAAGCCTTTGTAGCAGTCTTCGATGCTACATCCATGTGAGTTATCACACTTCTGGATTTGATTCTTCGTTGCTTTGCCACAAGAGCGACTGCCTCCTCTACTCTCCTCCAATCATTTGTAAAATCTCCTTTGGTGGTTTGATCACCTAAAAGCAAAAAGAGTCTATCTTCCAAAGCATCATCTGCTGCTTACAAGAACAATTCAGTCTTCTTAGTATGAAAAAAACACCTTTCTGCCATAAGTAATTGGTTGTATTTCTTCTCAAAATCTTGTAGCAATTAATTTGGATCTATAGTATTCCCAAGCTGCTGTTCAATCCAATCAATAAAAGACCTCTTGGTCATCTTCTTTGAGTCTTCTTCAAAGTACTCATCACGCAATTTCTCTTCAAATGTCATCCAAGTAGTAACATTTGCATCCCTTCAAATTTCTTCTACTTTCTCACAAATCTTAGGCACATCAGCTAGTATGAAAGTTTGTATCATTCGAGCCTCAGGTACATGTTGCACCTCCATCTCACAAACATAAACCTTCAAAAATCTGGTAATGTCCTTCCCATTCTACCGTCACTTTTCGATAGCAGCAGACCTCTCTCTACTAAAACAAGCATAACTTTTTGCTTACAATTTCAATACAAGCAAATAAATAGGTTCTAGAATCCTCACAACTTGAAAAACACACATCTCAATTTTCAATACAAATGCTTGTATATCCTTGGAGCTATCTCTCTCCAAAATTCACCATTAGAAACTGCCAAATCCTAAGTCTAGCAAGAGCAGTGTATCTCCCTTTCCTTCCATATTAGACTATGATATATCCACATGGGCAGCCAAATCCTATTGGACAGGCCTTATTCATCCCATGCTCTTCTTTCTTATCTCTCATAAGGTCCATTCTACCTCAAAAGTCAACAAGAAAGATAAAACAACCTTTATCTTTCTTCTAATTACAAAAAGAGTCTATTCTAGAATATAAGTAAGATAGGAACAAAACAAATAGCCATCTTAATTCTCTAATTAAGTGGCTAAAATAAATCCTCTTCTTATAATATCTTCTAAAATAATCTCTAGCACTCACACATATAATAACAATAAATACAAGATATATAATATTTTTACACATTGTATATAAATACAATATGACAACGCTTTGGACTGGTTGGAACTTTGCTTACAAGACAAGCTCTATTTTTGTTTGCTCCTTTGTTTGAAAAAGATTACCAATTTTAAATAACTTTGAGATTTTTTTGGAGGCATTTGCAGAAGCATTTAGTAAGTATGATAAGGCTCGATGGGCTACAACAAAAATTCGGTCGCTACAACAAAAAACTCGCTCTGCATAAGTCTATGCATCGGATTTCAGGCAATTAGCATGCGACATCAACTAGGACAAAGAAACATTGATTAGTCAATTCTATTGGGGTCTAAGAGACAACGTGAAGGATTTGTTGTTATCTCTTCCTGATCCACAAATGCTCAACAAAGCCATTAGCCAAGTTGTGAAGTGCAATAATCGCTTATTTCAGCGTCGCCAAGACCAATGTTCTAGATAATATACAAGTCGTCACAACGCAACTATTTCAGCAAGTAGCCTAAATTCACAATCGGAGGCAGAAGACATGCAGATTAATATGGTACATGTCAAATCCCTTATCTTAGAAAAAAGAAGCAACGTATGGAGGAAGATTTGTGTTTGTATTGCGGTGGAGAAGGCCACAAAGCTAGAAGCAGTCCTAAGAAGCAAAATTGATGCAGCATCAAGATTAGAGGTGCATTTGTTCACGAAAACCATGATGCCTTGCCACAATAGGAACCGTGCGCTTAGACAAATCAATACCAGGTTCCTCCTTTTTTACTCAATCTATCTATTGTTTTATAATTCCTTTATCTTTTGGCCTTCAAAAACTAAAAACCTTAGCCTTATTAGATTCAGGAGCATCTGCTTGTTTCTTAGACCAAGAATTTGCTAAGCGTCATAAAATTCCCCTAATACAGAAATTCAAGCATGTTCACATAAAAATAATAGATGGATGACCTTTATTGTCTGGTAGTGTCACCCATGAATCAGAACCTATAGAGGTGACGTTTAAAGACCATAGTAGTTATATTATTTTCAACATTATAAGCACCCCATCGAACCCTGTTATTCTTGGTCTTTTTTGGTTGAAAAAATATAATCTATCCATAGATTGGAGACTGCGGAGGATAACATTTCCCATAGAATAACCTAAGGACAAGCCTGGAAGAAGATCCCAAACTAAAAGGTCCTTCTTTATTGGAGCAAGAACGTTTGTAAGATTGTATAAGGAAGGCACATCATTGGTCATTTATGCGACTCCAACTAGTGGAGAGCAGATTTCAACAGCATGTATATTGGAACAATACAAGGATTTTCAAGACGTGTTCCAAAAGAAGAATGCTCACATGCTACTAGAGCACCGACCATACGATTGTACCATAGAATTATAAGAAGGAGCACAACCGCCTTTTGGCCCAATTTACAATCTATTGCAGATAGATTGACTGAGTTGCGGAAATACATTGATGAGAACCTAGCCAAGAACTTCATTTGTCATTCAAAGTTGCCAACTGGGGCACCAATCTTATTTGTGAAGAAAAAGGATGGCTCACTACAAATGTGCATGGACTATCAAGGTCTCAACAAGGTGACAAAGAAGAATCGCTATCCATTATCTTTGATCTCTAGTCTTTTGGAACAACTTGGACGTGCAAAGTTCTTTACAAAGATTGATCTACGGGGAGCTTACAACCTTGTACAAATCAAAGAAGGAGACAAATGGAAGACAACTTTTTGTACAAGGCATGGCCATTTTGAGTATAATGTCATGCCATTTGGTCTTACTAATGCTCTGACAGTCTTTCAACACATGATGAATGATATTTTTTGAGAGCATCTAGACGATTTTGTTGTCATCTATCTAAATGATATCTTGAGATTTTCCAAGAATAAAGAAGAGCATGAGAAGTACGTTCATTTGGTACTCAAAAAACTACGCAAGTTAGGACTCTATACTATCGGATAGAGAGACTTTGCCTTGGGAAAACGATGGTTCCTAACTGCTACTAGAACTAGTAGGGAACATGAGAGAAAGTTGTGCTAGTATCTTCTATACTTGTACAATATTTGTTCAAGCTTTCAAATTATACTTGTATTATATTTATACAAGACTTGTATAGTTATAAAGTATAATTTCTTGAATGATACTTATATAAATACTTATATAATACTTGGTACAATACTTATATAAGTACTTGTATAAAATAGTATATAATCTTTGATATAATACTTATAAAAATACTTAGATAAATACTTGATATAAATATAAGTATATATACTTATATAATATGCATAAGCAAAGTATGTATATACTCAAGTATACCTCAAAATACAACCACATATTAGGAATACAAGTTATACAATAAGTTGAAACTAAATAAATCACTAAAAATCCATCCAAAGTTCAAATTAAGCATGCTTATAGCCTATAGAAAGCCAATAATCCATTGTAAAACATATCAAAATTTCACAAATAGATGTCTTACCATTTAAAAGTTATGGCTAAAAGAATTAGGCACTAAAACTTCTCAGCAAATACAAAGGCAACAAAGCTCTTCTTCACTTCAGCCTTTGTTGTGATTACTTCCCTTCTTCAAATTAAGCATGCAATAGCTTTTTAGAAAGCTCACTCCATCATCTAACTTTTTTTTAAAATTTTGCATGTATGCCTCTCAAACTCCATATTTTATAGCTAATTGATTCTACTCCTCAAACCCTAATAACAATTTGCTCTCTTGATACTTCACGGTTCATAAAAATTTCATAAAAGCTCTAAATGTAGTGATTTTTATTTTCATGGAAAGCTTATATAAGCTACTATAAGCACCTTAAATATCAAAAAGATTTAAGATATTTTTTGACTTAGGTGGTTGAACAAAGTCTCTATCCCTCTTCATCAGATAACAACAAATCCTTTCCCACTCTCAAGCTCACAACTTTTTCTTTCCAACTCTAAATGCTACAAAAAATATTTGGATAGAAAGCTAGCACAATTTCCTACACTTTCAAAAAATTTCACTAAGAAAGACTTGAAATCAAACTTGCAGTGGCAGATCAAAGTTTCTGCCATCACTTTTTGATAGCAACAGACCTCACTCTACTAAAACAAGCATAACATTTTGTTCACAACTCCAATACAAGCAAGCAAGTAGGTTCTAAAATCCTCTCAATTGGAAGAACACACACCTCAATTTTTATTACAAATGCTTATATATCCTTGGAGCTATCTCTCTCCAAAGTTCACCACTCAAAACTGCCAAACCCTAGGTCTAGCAAGAAGAGTATATCCTCCTTTCCTTCCATATTAGACTATGACACGCCTACATGGGCAACCAAATCCTATTGGACAGGCCCTATTCACCCCATGCTTTTCTTTCTTATCCCTCACAAGATCCATTCTACCTCAAAAGTCAACAAGAAAGGTAAAACAATCTTTATCTTTCTTCTAATTATAAAAGATTCTATTTTAAGATATAAGTAAGGTAGGAATAAAACAAATAGCAATCTTAATTCACTAATTAAGTGGCTATAATAAATCCTCTCCTTATAATATCTTCTAAAATAACCTCTAGCACTCATACATGTAATAACAATAGATACAAGATATATAATATTTTTACACACTGCACGTAAATGTAGTATGAGAAAACGCCAAGTTAGAGAAGTGCTTATTTCATCAAACTGAGATGGAATTTTTAGGATTTGTTGTAACTATGGAAGGCTTGAAGATGGATCCCAAGAAGGTGGAAGCAATTGTGTCCTGGAAAATTCCAAAGACGGTTAGAGACGTACAATATATTTTTGGCTTTGCTAACTTCTATCAGATCTTCATCAAGAATTACTCTCAAATTGCTGCTCTATTCACTCGATTGACGTGTAAGGATAAGCTCAAATAGGGACCTATAGCGGAAAAAACATTTCAAAATCTTAAGACGCTATTTACTACGTCCCCAATCTTAGTACATCCAAACTTTGCAAAGGCTTTCTATTTGGAAATCGATGCTTCAGATTTTGCTTTTTAGGAGCTGTACTTTCGCAGATGGACATTGACAATAAGCTTCATCCAGTTGCATTCTATTCATAGAAGTTTTGTGCAGCTGAGATCAACTACAAGATCCATGATAAAGAACTCTTTGCTATAGTGGATTCTTTCCAAGAGTGGCGTCACTTCCTCGAAGGAGTTGCATATTCGGTGATCGTATACACGGATGACAAGAATCTAGAATACTTCATGTCGGCTCGGGCTTTAAACCGTCATGAAGCTCGATGGAATATGTCACTATCTAGGTTTGACTTCGTTATTACTTATTGGCCTGGAAAGCAACAAGGGCTATCTGATGCATTATCAAGAAGATCATATCTTGCGCTGAAGATTGGAGAAGCAACGCTTGATCAATAATGTATGACATTGCTAAAGCCAGAGCAATTCAAAATTTTTGTTGTTGTACCAATTGATGCCGACTTCTTCAACCAGGTACGTACTGCGACCATAGAAGATTCAATAGCCCTTGATATCAAGCAGCGTATTAATGATGACAAGTTCAAGGTCGAAGGAGATCTTTTATACTTTGAGGAGTGGCTATATATCCCAAAAGGACGAGCACAATTCCAAGTCCTTCCATCTTGTTATGACTTTCCAATTGCAGAATATTTTAGATTCAATAAGACCTTGGAACTTATTTCTTGAGATTTCTGCTGGCTCCACATGTGGAAGAATGTGAAAGATTTTGTCCTCTCTTGTGACATTTGTTCAAGATCCAAGAACCCTTGGCATCACCCTTATGGACTTCTACAGCTATTGTCTATTTTGTGTCATCCATAGTCTTCAATTTCCATGGATTTTATTACAAACCTACCACCATCAAATTCATTTGACAACATCTTTGTTGTGGTGGATTGGCTTACAAAGATGGCACATTTTATTTTTTGTAAGAAGACATCATCAAGCGAAGATACAGCAAGGCTCTTTCTTGATAATGTGTATCGATATCATGGTCTACCAAATGATATCGTGTCAGATTGTGGAACCCAATTTGTATCAAAGTTTTGGAAATCTCTTTTTAAGATATTGAAGATAGACATCAAGCTTTCTTCGACATTCCATCCTCAAATTGACGGCCAAAAGAAACGGGTGAATTAAGTTTTGAAACAATATTTATGATGCAGCATCAACTATCAGTAAGATGATTGGACTGCATATCTACCGCTAGCCGAGTTTGCATATAACAACACCCTTCATGGATTGACTCAAAAAACACCATTCTTTTTCAACTATGGATACCATTTGAAGCTTGATCAATTGAGTCCATCAGTGAATAACAATCCAATAGCTGAAGGATTGGTGAAGCAGCTATTGGAGCTTCAAACCATATTGAAGCTTCAATTGTAAATTGCCCAAGAGTCTTACAAAGCATCCGCAGATAAATTTTGGAATCAGGCACCTAATTTCAAAAATTGAAGATAAAATATGATTGCTTTGATGGAATATCAAGACCAAGCAGCCATGTGATAAGTTGGACTACCAGAGATTGGGACCATTTGTTATCCAGAAGCAGATCAATCCTGTGGCGTATCACCTAGAGTTACCAGCTGCTATGAAGGTACACCCTATCTTTCATGTTTCTCTGTTAGAGCTTTATTGGAAATTGTATTTTCTTGAAAGAGTGCAATGTTCGCAATCTAATATAGAAATTGAAAACCACGAACAATACAAGGTGGAAAAGATATTAGATTCATGGCAAAGATGGAATAAATTAGAGTACTTTGTACATTAGAGCGACTATGATATAAATGAACGAGTATAAGAATTGGCCAAAAATCTTGCCAATGCGTAGCAAAAGATACATGAATTCCATCGACGATATCCTAATAAACCAAAAACTGTCCATTGACAAAGCGTGAAGATGAAGCCTTCTTTAGAAAAATGAATAGAAAAGAAATCCAGGTCTTATAAAAACATAACTTGTTATATTTTGTAGTGTCAAGATATCTAATCTCAGGGTGTATTTAGATATGGCTAGTGGAAATGAGAATACTATACTAATGATGCCATCGCAATCGAGTAGCTCAAGACATCGACCTCAAGATGAAGAATTAGAAGAACTAAGAAGACGTTAAAGAATATCAAGTAGCAGGTCACTCGTGATTGTCTTTGAAGTTGAAGCAACTCATGAAGGTAGTGGCAAAACGATATTTTCAAGCCGCTTCCACAATGAAGACACAAAAGTTCAGATATGGTCTCAAGTGGAAGGTGTTGGTCATTACCAGTGGCTACAAGGACCCATGAATCATGTGCCTTGTGAACAACAATTAGAATATATTGTAGAGACTATGCGCCAAATCTTTGATTTTTTATGTTTGTGAGTATACATCTCAAATGGCTTCTCGGAGACCTCAAAGCTAGAGGAAGAGGTGATATCAAGGTCATACTTATTAGAATCTTTTAGAACATTCTAAAAGATTCTTAGAACTCTCTAGAATCTTCCAGAGCCTTCTAATATCTTCTTAGTTGGTAGAAGTTGCTTGAAAAGCTTCCTAGTTTGTGGAAGTTGCTTGAGAAGTTTTCTAATTGGTGGAAGCTGCTTGAGAAGCTTCCTAGTTGGTAGAAGTTGCTTGAGAAGCTTCCTAGGTAGGAGTATATATTGGAGTCAAGGCTGAAGAGTTCTTCAGTCTCGACAACATATCTCTTAGAGCTCTAGTTCACCTCTCTGGTGTTTTTTTTTGTACTCATGTGATTAATCTAATTTTTGCCAGTTCTTCTTGAACTTCTTCTTTAGACTTCCAGTCTATATTCTGCATCCGTGATACTATCTCAGGATCCAACATCCTATTTTATACTTCTTGTATATATAAAAATTCTAAAATAAGAAATTTTTGCTAAAGTCCTTTTAGATATTAAAGCCTCAACATACTTTATAAATAAAGATTTTGTAATCAAATACAACTTAGTATTTATAAAAAAAATCCATTCTGTACCTATTGAAGTCATTGATGAACAAAACCTTACATAATGAGATTTTATTGAAAAAATCCAACTATTGGAAGTGATACTAATAGATCAAGTATCACGTATTGTCTTCAACATCATTCAATGTTCAACAATTCCTATTGTCATCGGACTCCCTTGGTTTAAATTAAATAATCTTAATATTGATTAAAATTTGCAAAAGATTTTTTTAAGATCCAAACATCAAAAGAAGAAATGAGGTTCTATTTTATTTCATAGAGCTAAAATATTTATGTAGGTAGCAAAAAAAAAGGCTATATTTGTATTATATGCTATGTCAATAAAAGATCCAACAAAACAACTGAAACAAGATATTTTTAATCAATACCATGATCTTAAAGACGTATTTGAAAAAAAGAAAGCAAACATGTTATCAAAATACTGTCTTTATAATTATACAATCAAATTACAAGATGGAGCTCAATCTCCATTTGGTCCAATTTATAATCTCTTACAAATAAAACTTATAGCTTTACAAGAATATATTCATAAAAATCTAGTCAAGAATTTTATTAGACATTCAAAAGCACCTACAAAAGCTCCTATTTTATTTGTGAAGAATAAAAATGGTTCTTTACATATATGTGTTGACTATTAAGGTCTAAATAAGATAATCATAAAAAATTGCTATCCATTATTATTAATTTCAAGATTATTGGAACAATTAAGATAAGCAAAGATCTTTATAAAGATTGATTTGAGAGGCGCCTACAACCTAATTAGGATTAAAGAAGGAGATCAATGGAAGATAATATTTTGTAGAAGGTATGGACATTTCAAGTACAATGTTATGCCTTTTAGACTTACAAATGCACATGTAGTCTTTTAACATATGATAAATGATATCTTACAAGAATACTTAGATGACTTTGTAGTCATTTATTTGGATGATATCTTGATCTTTTCTAAGAACAAACAAGAATATGAACATCATGTATGTATGGTATTGAAGAAACTACAGGAAAGTGGATTGTATGCCAAATTGGAGAAGTATTCTTTCCATCAACCATTAGTCAAGTTTTTGGGATATATTACTTTTAAAAATAAAAATTATATAGATCCAAAGAAGATACAAATTATAATAGAGTAGAAAAAATCGTCATCAATTAGAGATATATAATATTTTTTGAGATTTATAAATTTTTACAAAATCTTCATTAAGGATTATTCCAAGATTACAGCTCCATTAACATGACATACAAGCAAAGAAAAATTTATTTAGGATGACAAGGCTAAAAAAGCATTCAAGAAGCTAAAAGAATTCTTTATTTTAGCCCCTATATTTGTCCATGCAAATCCAACAAAATCATTCATTTTGGAAACGGATGCCTCAAATTTTGTACTTGGATTTGTACTTTCTCAAAGTGGTGATGATGGTTAATTACATCTAATAGCATTAAGCTCTCAAAAAATTTTAACTGCAGAGATTAATTACAAGATCCACCATAAAGAACTATTGGCAATTATTGATGCTTTTGAAGAATAGTGCCATTTATTAGAAGGGACTCAAAACAAGATTATTATAATCTTATTATAATATCATATCATGCTTGAAGAATTTAGAGTCTTATAGGGCTTAAAAGATTATAATAATTAGTTAGTCAGTATATATGTTTATTTAAGCCCTATAAGACTCTAAATTCTTCAAGCATGATATGACTTTCTAATAGCTAAAAATTTTGACTTCAATAACACCTTGGAATTAATATCAAGAAATTATTGGTGGCCTTAAATATAGAAATTGGTGAAAGAATTCATCCAATCATACAAAATTTGTGCCCGAGCAAAGGTCCCAAGACACCAACTATATGGACTTCTCCAACCACTTTCAGTTCTTAAGGGCTCTTGGCAATTGTTATCTATGGACTTCATGATAGATCTCCCAATTTCAAATGGAAAAGACTCAATTTTTGTGGTGATAGATTGTCTTACTAAGATGGCACATTTCATTCTATATAACAAGACTATTTCTGGGGAGAAAATGGCTAAGCCTTTTATTTATAATATTTATCAAATACATAGTCTTTCAAGTGACATCATTTCGGACCGAGGACCACAATTTGCATCAAATTTTTGGAGAGGAGTATTTCAACTTTTGAAGGTCAAGATCAACCTTTCATCAGCTTATCATCCTTAGATCGATGGTCAAGCAGAACCAATGAATCAGATCTTGGAACAAAATTTTTATTGCAGCATAAATTATCAATAAAATAATTAGATGAATCTCCTATCATTAGCCGAGTTTGCATGTAATAACTCCAAATATTCTTTGATAAAATAAATTCTATTCTTTTTAAATTATGAATACCACTCTAGAGCAGATCCATTCCAAATTAAAGATGTGAAAAGCCCTGCTACACAAAATCAAGCTATCTACTTAAAAGCCATCCATGAAGAATTAAAATTTCAATTGCAAATGATTCAAGATTGATATAAAAACTATGCAGACATTTATTGTAAGAACCAATTAAAGTTCAAGGTAGGAAATTATATTTGGCTACTCCAATGAAATATACAAATGAATCAACCATTATGAAAATTAGATTATTAAAGACTTCAACCATTTATACTTCTACATCAAATAAATTTAATAAGTTTCTATCTTGAACTATCAAGTAGCATATGTATTCATCTAGTCTTTTATATTTTGCTTCTAAAAATCTATTATAAATAAAATATTATTGAAAGAATTCTTCTACCACCAACCCCAGTTAAAATCAATCAAGAGTTGGAATATAAAGTGAATAAAATATTAGATTTACGTATAAGACATGGATGATTGGAATATTTTATTTATTAGAAGGACTATGGAATTAGCAAAAGAATGTGAAAACCTTCAAGTAACTTTAATAATACACTTGAAAAAGTTTACAAATTCTATAAAAAATATCATAAAAAATCTAGATTCAATCATTATGAAAGATTTTGTAGACATCAATATCTTTTGGCTTCTACATGACGCTTTTCTACCAACAACAAAAGATCAATATAAAATAGACAGAGCCATGCTAAGATCTTCATTTTTATATAATTATTTTTTCTAAGTTAGAATAGATTCATCCTAGAAGCTTATTAGTTACCATGTCAAGTCTTTGTATTTCAAAGAAATTGCAAAAACTAGAGTTAGAAGACTCTTTTGCCACAAAAGCGACTAGTGAATCATTGCAACTTTCACAATTTATTAGGTTTAAAGAACATGAATAAGGTGAAGAAGGAGTATTCCAATATCAATTAAGGCCATGTTTAGAGTCTTTGGAGATACAACCTCATTACATAAATCTTGATTCAAATGTCTAAGCTTTGATAATACTCCTTAAAGTTGGAAAGGTGATTCCAAATGGATAAGAAATTATGTTTAGAAGATGCTTTGAAGGTCGCAATAAAGAACAAATTCTTAGATGAGATGTTGGTACAACAAAGGTTATATTTGAGGATCTTCAATGCTTCCTCAAAGGTCCTATTAAATCAATAACCAATAAATAAAAGATAAAATATGTTGCTTTTCTACTTCAATAAATTCTAGATTTCTTGTATATGGATTTGATCATCAAATTACTTCAGTTCATTGTAGAACTCGTTGCTAGAAGGAGAGGTGATGTCATAGATATACTTTAAGTCACCACATTTTAGAATTTTTTTTAGTCTTCTAAAACCTTCTGTAGTCTTCTAAAATCTTCCATAGTTTTTTAGAATCTTCTAAAATCTTCTAAAATCTTTTTTAGTCTTTTAGAATCTTTTATAATCTCTTAGAATCTTTTAGAATCTTTTTTAATCTTCTAGAACTTTCCATAGCCTTTTAGAATCTCCTAAAATCTTCTTTAGTCTTTTTAAACTTACCTTAGTCTTCTAAAATCTTCTTCAATCTTCTAAAATCTTTTAAGATACTCTTAGAAGGTTCAATAGGACATAGGCCTTGTAATATAAATAAGAAGCAAGATCTAGCTACACCTCAGTCTTACCAACACAAGTCTTGGAGCAATCCAAAGTATTGCCTTATTTTTGGATATCAATCTAGTCTCTTATTCTTGTCAATGATCTAGTTCTTTGTTCTTGTCCATCTAATTTTTTGTTCTTGAAATTATTCTAGTTTTATAATTTTTTTCTTGTTTCTTTGCTAACCAGCTATCTTGTATCTCTAACAATCCATGTAAATGAATGGAAATGGATAATAGAAGTTTCTATTCTTATTAGCCAAAAATCATACCTAATGGACTTCAAGGAGGCTGCTTAAGGACTTATTAGTGATTAGGATTTTTTTTGGACGAATTTAAACATCAAAGGTTAGAATCAAAAATTTTGGATTTTTGGCTATGGTTTTGGTGCAAAATTTGTATTATTTAGACTTTTTATGAAGGAGATATATATATACTCAAAATTAAGGCATTGAAATTGTATCTACTATCATTCTTTTGGACATAACTAGCGTATTCAGAAAGCAATAGAGGATTGGAAATTAAAATTAGAAAGAATATTTTTTTTACTACATTTTTTATATATGGTTAGGATGAAGGAGATATTCCAAATTGAAGTCGATGCTTATAATCAAAGGGCAGTAAGTGATCCCGTTTAACTAGTGATAATGTTTTGAGTTATATCTTAGATAATTTTAAAAAAATTTGTCTCAAAATTTTTAAAAGTATTTATATGCATATCATAAGACTATGTGCAAAAAATTTGTGGCATTAAGATTTTGGATTTGTAAGATATAAAGAAAATAGTGTGCATGTGTCTTTGAACTAGGGATTTAAGCACTTGCTAGGATTCTTAGGATATCAAACAATCAAAAGCAAATCTATAATTGATTTTTTTTGTGGTGAAGCTTAAGAGTATTATCTACACTTCAAAGAAAAGTTTATAGAAACTGAATAGTTGGATTAAAAGTTATTAAATTCTAAAATTTGAAAAGAAATAAATCTTTATAAATAAATAAGCTATTGAATATTTTTTGTTGTAATTTGAGTCTTTTATATAAATCTACTTAAATACAAGAGGTTTTATCAATATAATTTTTTTTTTTTTTTAATAATATCATTGTATTATTTATTTTTTTATTCAAAAAAATCACTTATTGAAGTCTTGCTAATAAATTAAAAATAAATTCTCAATAGCTAGATATCTAATGTATTCCCAAATAGTAGATCATATCACACAACAACATGCTCTATGATTATGATCTTTTTTCTTTAATTCTTACTTTACTTCTTGATTGTTTGTAATAATTATTAAATTTATTTTTTTTATCTTTACATATACGTATATTAATAGTATGATTTAATCTAGCTTCATCCTTTAATTGCTTCTTCCGCTTAATACTATCAATAATGATATCATAAAATCTTTTCTTTGTAATTTTTAAAATCTCCTTCAATGTAAATTCAACTTTAGCATTGAACACATGCTTCTCAAGCACTCCCTTTAAATCTATTGCTGCTTCAATATCAAAGAGTAGTTTGTAAGTTGTTAATTTATTTTTTTCTCCTGTGTCTTTTAATTTTTTCTTTAATGCTATTGAAGCATCTTTCATTGGTAACTCTTGTGAAGCTATCTCACAAGTCTTATCTCTTCAAATTTGCTTCTTATAAGAATTTTCTTCTCTTTTGTCATCAAAATCCTGTCTTCTCTTTTTTTCCATCAAAGCTTCATGTTGGCTCTTAGCAATATAAGTATGCAGTAACAAACTTCCACAAGATCCTTCCAACCTATAGTTCTATGAATTATTACAGTACTCCTCAATAAAGCTTCTTGTAGCATCTCTTATTTATATATTGTAGAAATAGTAGAAGACCAAAGTCTACTTGATTCAATATTCCCAAAAAAATCTTGTTTTCCATCATCGTCCACCTCAACACCATAACTTACAATTTCCATTATTGTAATCCTATTTACTGCCAAATAATTTTTAATCAATGCTTTTATATCTCCCTTATCAAAATTAGTTTGGAAAAAATCACTAGTATCTTTTAATGCCACTTTTCTATCTTTTCAAAAAAATAATACCTTATTGCACCATTTTGTTAAATTTACCGCAATCTTTTTGAGAATGAAAATCATCATCTCACCTAATACATCTTTGTACATATCCTTGCTTAAAAATATTCTTTGAATTTATTGTAGAAGTCTTCTCTTCAAGCCTTACAAATTTGATTTGAAGATCTTGCATCCCATATATAATTTTTTCAATTCCCACATCCTCTTTTATTGATATAGTCATCAAAGATTGGATAATAGGTACTATTGATTGTGAAGTAGGCACTTGAATTTTAGATACTTACTCAACTCTTTAAATATCAATCCTATTCTTTCTTTTTTTTCTTTTTACAAATAATCCTACTACATCTTTAACTTCTTTCTATTTTATTGTCAATCCTTCATCGTCTTCCTTATCTTCAAGAAGAATTTTTAACTTTTCTTGTAATTATCTATCAATTATTTAAATAAACAATTCAACCTTGTTTGATTTCAATATTATCTTTTCCACTTTTGATAATTGAGAATACTACCTCTCAAACTCCTTTAATAACTTGATAGCTTACAATTTCTTATTAGGACGCTCAATCCATTTCAAAAATGACTTTTTAGTGACTTGATCAAAATCTTCCAAGAAATAATCATCTCTCAATGCATGGAAAAATATCTCCAAAGAACTTCCAAATTATTTTATATATTCTCTTATATTTGATATTGTCGTAAGTTCAAATAATAGAATCATCTCCTTTTCAAAAATACAATTCAATTCCATTTCTTGCACATAACATCTCAAATACTTAAAAATATTCCTTCCATCAAATTAGTCAATCTTATTAACCATTGCTTGTAATGCTTTGATTGCCAAAGCCTCTTTGTGATTTTTGTCCTATTATTATCATATAAATAAAGTAATTATTTGAAACATATTTGCAAAGTTTGGATCCAAGTACATAACTTGTCCACCAATAAAAAATCCACTTGAAGATCCACTTAAAAATCCACTTGAAGCACCATCCAAAGTTCCATTAAAAATTTTAAATTTAACCTTCTTGTCTTCTTATGCTATCAAATCCAAATAACCACAAATAAAATTCAACAACTTCTATGCCAAACATTTATATTAGGTTCACTACTTATGTTATATTATAAATTGTCTTATTTGAGAATGTACTGGGAACTTGGCTATGGAGGGTGAAGTTGTGGTTTACAAATATACAAGAAATCTTAATAGGTTTCACTAATCTAAGAAGAATGCAATTTGAATTTTAATTCAAAAGTACTTAAAGTCAATACAAAGTGCTCAAAAACACTCTTCTTGATAACCTCAACCATACACAAGCTCCAATTGCCTTATTACATTCATAATTAGATAATTTTAATTTTTCTTTGTAACCCTTAATCCAAGTCACTGAGTTTTAGCAAGCTATAATTCTTAATTTAATTATCTATTTGATGTGAAATTTAGTTTACAATAGTTAAAACAAGTCTTTTATATGCTTAAAAAGTTTAGTCCAATCCAACTTACAAATTGTAGAAAAACATTCAAAACTTGCATTGATGTCACTTGGCCGCCAACTTGAAAGTTAATATAGATATTCCAATATCAATTTTTCCTTCTTTAATTATTAACTTCAGTTCAAAGTTTGATATATAGTTTAATCTTCAAATCTTCTAATAATATAGTAAATTTCACATTATTTTAATTAATAAATCCTAAAAAACCCTAAATTATTAATATAGATATCGCAAAAATCCTAAACAACCCTAAATTGCAAATTTTTGGTACCTCCATGCACTAAAGATCAAATATCTCTCAATTGCACTATTAGATTATTATAAAATTTCATACACTTTTAGCATATCCAATCAATTACATATTGCAAAATTTTCAACTATAGATGTTACACCAATTACATACACTAGCTGAGAGTGTTAGATCTAATTTTATTATATAAAATCCAAATCACTAGTATAAATCCTAACTTTGAATAATGATTGCAAAGTCCTTACAAATCCTACAAAATAATTCTAATGCCTTTGAAAGCTAGCTCTTAAATACTAGTTGCTAATCTTCAAATAATCCAATACTTTGCCCTTGGTGCCCATTTTTATAGCTAGAGGTCTGATTTCAATCTTGTCCTATAAATGATTGACCCTGGATATTAATCCAATCTATCCTAAGGATTTTTAAGCTTGATCCTATCTTCAATTTAATTCTAATATTAATCATACCAATTATTTATCTTTTTTATTCTATTTTTATTAATTTATGGCTTTTTAAAAAATAATAAAAGAGTTTTTACAACCTAGAAGGAAAAATTAATAATTAACTTTTATCTACTAGCTATTAAGATAAGAGGCTTTCATAAAATCTTTTTTAAATATCTTGAATTTTTATTGAATTAATATAATTGAATATTAAATAAAAAATCATTCTTATTTATATTTTTACCATATAAACGTATTACAACATAATACCACTTGTTTCATAGATGAGGCATTTTCTAAGCTTCATAAAATTCTTTTAATATAGAAATTTAAACGTGTTCATGTAGAAATAATAAATGGATGACTTTTATCCTTTGATAGTATTAATAATGAAACAATGCCTATAGAAGTGTTGTTTGAAGACTATAGTAGCCAAATTATATTTAATATTATTAGAACTTCTTCAAATCCTATTATTCTTGGTTTTTCTTGGTTAAAAAAATATAATCCATTTATAGTTTGAAAGTTGCAAAGAATGACATTTCCAATCAAAATTCCTACAAAAAAACTTTGTAAAAAGTCATGAAATGGTAAGCCTTTATTTGTTAAAGTAAGGGCTTTTATAAGATCATGCAAAGAAGGTACATCATTTATTATTTATACAATTTCAACTTAAAAAAATATGACTTTATTGACAAGTATTCCAGAGCAATATAGAAAATTTTAAGATGTTTTTTAGAAGAAGAATGCTGATATATTATTAAAACACTGACCATACAATTGTACCATAGATTTTCAAGAAAGAATACAACCACCTTTTAGTCCAATTTATAATCTTTTTTAAAATGAACTTTTGATATTAAAGGATTATATTAATAAAAATCTTACAAAATACTTCATGAGATATTTAAAGTCTCCAATAGTGCACCTATATTCTTTGAAAAGAAAAATAATAGTTCCTTACATATGTGCATTGATTATTGGAAATTGAATTTGATAATGGTAAAGAATCGTTATCCACTATCATTAATCTCTAGACTTTTAGAACAACTTTGCCAAGTTAAGATCTATACTAATATTTATCTTATTCAATCAAAGATACAACTTAGTACAAATAAAAAAAAGAGACAAATAAAAGACTGTATTTTGAATAAGATATAAATATTTTGAATATAATATTATATCTTTTGGATTAACAAATGTACCTTTTTTTTTAATATTTAATGAATGATATCTTTTAAAAGCATTTAAATAAGTTTATAATAATCTATCTTAATGATATCTTCATTTATCCAAAAAATCTGAAAGAATACAAGGAATATGTAAAGTTGATATTACAAAAGCTACAAGATGCAAGTTTATATACCAAGCTAGAAAAATATATACTTCATGAATCAAAGATTGAATTTTTGGAATACATTATATCTACTAAGGATTTGATGATGGATTCTAAGAAGGTGGAGGCGGTTATATATTAGGCCATTCAAAAGATTGTAAGAGATGCACAATGTTTTCTTGGATTTGCTAATTTCTATCAAATCTTTATAAAAAATTATTCTCAAGTTGTCACCCCTCTTATTCAATTGATATGCAAAGACAAGTTGAAATGAGGGCTTCAAATAAAGGAGGCATTCTAAGATTTTAAGGCAGCTCCAATCTTGGTGTATTCAAATTTTATAAAAGTATTTTATATGGAGACTAATGCTTTGGATTTTGCACTAGGAGCTATACTTTTAGAAGTGGATATAGACAATAAACTCCATCCCGTTGTATTTTATTTTTGAAAAGTTTCTACTATTAAGATAAAAAAAATTTTGTTATTTTGGATTCTTTTAAAAAAAGGCATTAGTTTCTTAAAAGAATAATGTATCTTGTGACTATATATATATAAAATAAAAATTTGAAATTTTTTATATTAGCTTGGATTTTTAATTGCCTCAAGCTTGATAGAATATGTCATTATCTTGATTTAACTTTATTATCACTTATTGACCTAGGAAGCAATAAGGATTATTTGATGTTTTATTAAAAAGATCATATTTTGTACCAAAGATAGGAGAGGCAGCATTTGATCAATGATATACAACTTTATTAAAACCAAAGTAATTTTGCCTTTGTACCACTATTACAATGGCACCTATTGATTCTAGTTTCTTTAATAAAGTATGTATTACAATCTTTAATGATGCATTGGCCTTTGATATCAAGCATAGTTTTAATAAAAATGCTAACAAGTTCAAGCTTAAAAAAGACCTTCTATACTTTGAAGAATATTTGTATATTCCAAAAGAACCAACAGAATTGCATGTTCTTCAATCTTGCCATGACTTTCTAACCACAGATTATTTTGGATTTAACAAGATCTTGGAACTTATTTTCTAAGATTTTTTGTGGTCTCAAATGTTGAAGGCTGTGAAGAACTTTGTATTGTCTTGTAACATTTGTTTAAGGTCTAAGAATCCTCAACATCACTCTTATTGACTCTTACAGCCTTTTCTTATTCCAAGACAATGATGGTCTTCTATCTTGATGGATTTTATTACAGATCTATTGCCATCCAATTCATTGGACAACATCCTTGTGGTGATTGATTGACTCACAAAGATAGCTTAATTTATTCTTTGTAAGAAGACTACTTCTAGTAAAGAAACGACAAGACTCTTTTTTAACAATATATATTGATATCTTGGCTTATCAGATAATATTATATTTGATTGAGGATCCCGGTTCCTATCTAAGTTTTAAAGATTTCTTTTTGAAATATTGAAGGTTGACATTAAACTTTCTTCAACTTTCTATTTTCAAATTGGTTACCAAATATAACAAATTAACCAAGTTTTGAAACAATATTTATAATACAACATCAATTATTAATAAGATGATTGGATTTCATATCTATTGTTAGTAAAATTTGTATATAATATTATTATTCATATCTTAATTCAATAAATACCATTTTATTCCAATTATAGATATCATACAAAGCTTGATCTATGGAATACATCAAAAAATAATAATTCAGCAGTTAAAGGATTTATAAAGTATTTATTGCAATACCAAATAACCTTGAAGCTTCAATTATAAGTAATGCAAGATGCTTACAAAATATCTGCAAATAAATTCAAGAATCAACTACTTGCTTTTTATATTAGAGATAAAATATGGCTTCTTCAACAAAACATCAAGAATAAATGGCCATGCAATAAGTTGGACTATCAAAGGTTAACACCATTTTCCATCTAAAAGCAAATTAATCTATTAGCATATTGCTTAGAACTACCATCTTTTATGAAGATGTATCTAATTTTCTATGTCTCTCTTTTAGAATCTTATAGAGAGTCACATATTCCAAAAAGAGTATAACAATTGCCACCTAGTATTAAAATCAAAGATCATGAAGAATACAAGGTCAAAAAGGTGCTTGATTTACGTTAAAGATAGAACAAATTGGAATATCTTGTTTATTGGCACAGCTATGATATCAATGAGCGTACATGGGAACTAACCAAAAATCTCGCCAATGTATTTTAAAAAATATAAAAATTTCATTGGCTCTATTTTTATAAATCCAAATATATTTGATGATAATTTTTTAATAAAGATTGAATTCAAGAAATACCTATAAGAGGGAAAGAATCAAATCAAAGCCTTCATGAATATATAATTATTTGTTCTAAGATAGAATAGAATTATAGAAACAAGTCAGTCACCATTTCAAACCTTCAAGCATTGAAAGAATAAGATTCAAAAGATTCACTTGTTATGCAAGCTTCAAATAAATTAATGCAATTTTCATAGCCTTCAATTAAACATAGTGAAGACGATATATTTCAGCACCAAATATGATCATGATAGGAGCCATTAGAAACAACATCCAACCATGAAAATTTTGATTCTAATATTTGAGCTTTAGTAATATTGCTTGAGCTTCAAAAGATGAATCATTCTAACCTTAAGATCTTATTTGAAGGATGTTTTGAAGGCTAAAATGAAAATCAAATCCTTCGATGGGATGTTTCAACAATAGAGGTACTAGCTCAAGGTTGTAGGCAATTTTTTCAAGAACTAGTAGAATCTATTGCTGAAAAATAAAAAATAAAATACATAGCTTCATTGATGTAGTATATTCTTGACTTTTTATGTAAGAATATTTTCAAAGGTATGAGCTCTTCTTGAAACTTGTTGCTAAAGAAGGAGGTGATGTTAAGGACATATACTTTGGAAGTTCACAAAACCTTTTAAAATATTCTAGAAGTTTTTTAGTTAGTAAAAGTTAGTTGAGAAGCTTTCTAGTTAGTAAAAGTAGCTTGAGAAACTTCATAATTAGTAGAAGGAGCTTGAAAAGCTTTAAAGTTGGTAGAAAGAACTCAAGAAGCTTTTTAATTTGTTGGAAGTCATTTAAGAAGCTTTTTAGATAGGAGTATATATTAGAATCAAGGATGAAGAATTTTTTAGTCTCCACAATGCATCTTTTAGAATTCTAATTCATTTAGATAATTCTTTTTTGATATTGTTTGTGTATTCATTTAGATAATTCAAATTCTTGTCAATTTCTTTTTGAAATCTTTTTTATTTTAAGTCTTTTATTTTATATTTTCATATCCTTGATACTAATATAGTTGGCATATGGGATACTTGAGGCCACCTCTAACTTTTTATCATCTAAACAATAGATTTGTCCTCATTATTGACAATTAGTACTTCTACCTCTAAAAATTAATGATCTATTGTCATTTTCACCATTCCTTGGATGCTCGAGTTAATATACTTGAAATCAAGATTCATTTGTTCATTGGATTATGAATCAAAGAAATATTTTTCTTAGAATTTGATAATTATTATTATTAAAGGCAATTAAGGATAGGGCTTATATTATATTGAGCCTACAATTCTTTGATATCTTCTCTTTGATTCATCCAATTGCTAAATTATCACCATTATAACTTTGAGATTGATGTATTAATATATCATATTTTTTTCTAGATTGATTCAGATCCAAGTTGCTTGGCGAGTCTCTATAGTCAACTTAAGGAGGCAGTTAAAGATATAATATTTGTGTATTTTTGGTATGTGTGATATTTATATATTAGATATTGATTATAATACTTGATCTATTATATATGATGATCTTTATTTATATAACATGTTGAATTGTTATTTTTTTGCGTAATCTATAGATTAAGCTTTATATAAAATCCATAATTAGAATAAAATAATATTTATTAAATTAAAACATAAATAATATGATTATATACAAATTCTACTAATAATAGATATAAGATCTAATTATATTGTTGATAGTTGATATTGGATCATAAATACTGCTCTAAAATTTGATAAACTTATTTTTTTTGACTATCAATTTGAAGATGGAAAGCCAAAGAAAATTTAATGTCTACCTTCAATATTTTAAAAAGACATTTCCAAAACTTAGATACAAATTTGGATCCTCTATTGGATATAATATCATCCAATAGGCCATAATATCAATATATATTATTAAAAAAGAGCCTTGTTATTTTTTTTAGTAGAGGTAGTCTTTTTATAAAGAATAAAATGAACCATCTTTATAAGCCAATCAACCACCACAAGGATGCTATCCAATGAATTGGATGGTGATAGATCCATAATGAAATCTATCAAAATAGATGACCATGACCATTTTAAAATAAGCAAGGCCTATAAGAATCCATAATAATGATGTTAAGGATTCTTAGACCTTAAACAGATGTTACAATAGAGTACAAAGCCTTTCACAACCTTTTACATTTGAAGCCATTAAAAATCTCATAAAATAAGTTTTAAAGTCTTATTAAATCTAAAGTAACTCAAAACAAGAAAGTCATAGCAAGATTGAAGAACACATAGTTATCTTGGTCTTTTTGAGATATACAAATATTCTTCAAAATATAAAAGGTCTTTCTTAAGCTTGAACTTGTCAATATTTTTATTAAGGCTATGCTTGATATTAAGGGCTAAAGCATCATTAGTGGTTGCAACATGCATCTCATCAAAGAAATTAGAATCAATAGGTGTTGATGTAATAGTAGTACAAAGGCAAAATTGCTCCGGTTTCAATAAACTTATATATTATTGATCAAATGCTTCTTCTCTTGTCCTTAGTACAAGATATGATCTTCTTGATAAAATATCAAACAATCTTTATTGCTTCCTAGGTCGATAAGTGATGACAAAGTTAAATCAAAATAATGATATATTCCATAAAGCTTCACAACAATAAGTAATTCCAGCTAATATAAAGTATTCTAAGTTCTTGTAATTTATGTATATAGTCACAAGATGCATTCTTCTTTCAAAAAAATAATACCTTTCTTAAAAAGAATCCATAATATTAAGAAATTTATTATTATGGATTTCATAATTAATTTCAGGAATAGAAAACTTTTGAGAATAAAATGCAATAGGATGGAATTTACTGTCTATATCTATTTGTGAAAATATAATTTGTAGTGCAAAATTTGAAGCTTTAATTTCCATGTAGAATGCTTTTGTAAAATCTAAATACATCAAGATTGGAGTTGTGGTGAATGCTATCTTGAGATCTTAGAATGCCTTCTTTTCTTGAGGCTCCAATTTCAACTTGTCTTTGTATACCAATCAAGTAAGAGGGGCGGCCACTTGAGAATAATTTTTAATAAAGATCAAATAGAACTTAGCAAATTCAAGAAAATATTGTACATCTCTTATAGTCTTTGAAAAGGCCTATTCTATAATCACCTTGAATTTCTTAGGATCCATCATCAAACCTTCAATAGATACAATGTATTTTAAAAATTCTATCTTTGGTTGATAAAATATATATTTTTTTAGCTTAGCATATAAACTTGTATTTCATAGCTTTTATAATATCAATTTTATATGCTTTTCATGTTTCTCCAAATATCTTTGAATAGATCAAGATATTATCAAGATAGATCATCACAAACTTGTTTAAATGTTCTCAAAAAATATCATTTATTAAATATTGAAAGATAATAGGTTTATTTATTAATCCAAAGGACATGATATTATATTCAAAATGTCTATACTTTATCTAAAATATGGTCTTCTATTTGTCTCACTCTTTAATCTATATTAAGTTGTATACTAAAAAAATATCTATTTTAATATAAATCTTGGCTCGGTCAAGTTGTTCTAAAAGTCTTGAGATTAATGGTAGTGAATAATGATTCTTTATTATCTTATTCAATCTCTGCTAATCAATCCATATATGCTATTATGTAGCATGATCTTCAATCTAAAAATATATTGGATACTTGGCTGTAGAAAATTTACTTATAACTTATTGATAAGACTCCAATTAGTGATTTGTCTTTAATAAAATAATAAATTATACAAAAATATTATTAAAAAAATATTATATTAATAATAATTTCTTATATTGAAATAAATTTGTATATAAATTTTTTCTTTGGCTTGTAGAAAATTTCTTAATATCCCTTTCTATATAAAATCATAACTAACTAGTTGTTGATAAGTTAGATTTTTAATAATTTTGAAGAATATCCATATTCTCCTTTTAAAATCTTATCTTCATATCAAAATTTTATTATAGCTCTATATATCTATTTTTCCTCCTCTATAAAGTCTTGGCTCCTAAAAAATCCCTTTAATTTGTATAAAATGTTCAAATTGCAACAAAATCCTTCATTAGCTTATTCACTCATAAAGATTAATTTCTTTCTAAATTTTAGAATTTAATAACTCTTAATTCAACCATTTAATTTTTATCAAATTTTTCCAAAGTGTAGGTTATATCCTTAAGCTTTACTACAAAAAAAAATTCAACTATAGATTTGCTTCTGATTGTTTGATATCTTAAAAATCCTAACAAGTGCTTAAAATCCTAGTTTATAGACACTTGAGCACTATTTCTTTTACATCTCAAAAATCCAAAATCCTTATGCCACAAAATATTTGTATATAATTTTATAATATAAAAATATATATTTTTAAAAATTTCAAGCCAAAAATTTATCAAATTGCCTAAAATATAGTTCAAAATACAACCACTAATTAAGTAAGGTCACTAACTATTCTTAGATTGTAAGCACTAATTTCAACTCCAAATATCTCTTTTATTCTAGCTTGGAATTTATTAAGCTATATATAAAAAAAAATATAGCCAAAAAAATACTCTTTCCAATCTTAGTCACCAAACTTTTATTATTTTTTGTACATACGAGTTATATCCAAAAGAATCATAGTAGGTAAAATTTCAATATCTTAACTTTAAGCGCTTATATCTTTTTTATAAAAGGTCCAAATTACATAATTTTTGTACCAAAATCATAGCCCAAAAACCTAAACTTACAGAACCAAACTTCTAATGTTTGAATCCTCTAAAAAAAAACCTCTAATTCCTAATAAGGCCTTAGGCAGTCTCCTTAATGTCCATTAGATATGACTTTTGGCCAATAAGAATAGAGATTTCTATCATCCATCTCCATTCATCTGTATAGATGGCCTAACTACTCTTTTTAATATTCAAAATTCATTTTTGATCTATTTTTTTAATAAGATTTATATAATATGTATTTTAAATATCAAATAAAAGAAATAAAATAAGATTTTAAAGATCACCAATGTTTAATAAAGGTGATATAAAATATATAAAAGTTACTATTAATATAAAATCAACCTCAAAATTACTATCAAGAAAAAAAAAAAATATATATATATATATATATATTAATTTCAATAAAAGTCTTTTTAAACAAATTCCTTCTAAAATAGTAATTTAATCATATTTAATAATTAATAAAAATCAATTGATATGGCTTTTACTTAGTTATATAATAAATTATATATTAAATATATATGTATAATATTTTTATATTATAGCCAAACCACAATATGACAACATAATGAACCATTCTTTTTCTTCACAAAGAGTAAAGGTGTATCTGTTAGAGATTTTGAATGCTTGATGAAGTTCTTTGCAAGGTTTTCATTAATATAATCCTTCAATGCTGAAACTTGGTTTTGAAAAAGATTATAAATTGGGCCAAAAAGTGGTTATATTTTTTTTAAAGATCTATAGTACAATCATATAGTCAATGCTCTAATAATATATCAATATTCTTTTTTTTAAAAATATCTTAAAATTTATTATACTATTTTTGAATAATTTATTGAAAAAATATAATAAACATAACACAAGTAAGTACAAATCAACAAGGTTGCATACAAAGAGAAGTGTGGAATGAGATAACTATCTCTTCCAACACCCATTACTTATAGGTGGTGGTTGTTGCCCTAAAAGACTTCTTCCACCATTTGACTTTTACACACATGCTCCTAGGATCCTTTTGGCTCGTACCACGAGGATATCCAATGTTCCTAGGATCCTTTGGCATCTTATGTACCACGAGAGTATCATATGCCATGCACTAAATACTCTTATTTAATTCTTTGGATATTCTCTAGGAGATACTTTATCCTCTTGACTTTGACTCTTTGTCCTTGACCGCATCCTATGTCCATAAGATGCTCTTTTCTATATGCTAAGAGTCAATCCTTTGACCATTAACAACTTATCTAAGATAATATCTTTTACTAAAAAATTTATTCTATTTTACTTTTATCTATTTATTTTTATTATTTTAATTCAACACTCCTACTTTGTTAATTGTCAAAGGCTTTCAAACCTTTGTCAACATGTGGTGCCTATCCTTTAATAAAGTCTTTGTCAACAAATTAATAAGCATGTATTCCGTAGCATAATACTTCATGTCTATCACTTCCATTCCAATCTTCTCTCTTATAAAGTGATGTTGAATGTCAATGTGCTTGATTTTTGAATGATGCTTTAGATTCTTTGTAAAAGCAAGGCATCCTTCATTGTCACATTTCATTGGAGTTGCTTCCAATTGTATAAGTCTAATGTCCTCTAGAACTTGTCTTAACCAAATTGCCTCCATTGATCTATGGCTTGCTGCCATGTATTCTACCTCCATTGTAGACCTTGCAATTGTTGGTTGTGTCTTGTAATTCCATGAAATTGCTCCTACTCCACCAAAGAACACATATCCCATTGTTGACCTTCTATCATTTGCATCTTTTGTCCAATCCACATCACAATAATCATACAAAGTAGTGTTATCACCTCCAAGGCACAATTTGAAGTCTAATGTGCCTTTCAAGTACCTCATGATCCTCTTGATGGTTGTCCAATGGATTGGTTCAGCTTTTGACATGTGTTGACTCACAACACTCACCGCATATACAAGATCTATCCTTGTGCCAACCATTGCATATATGAGAGAGCCTACTATTACCTTGTATGGAACACCTTACATTTCACCTTCAACTTCAGAAAACTCTTCATCCATGAGCTTCATCAACTTCAAATTTGCCTCCAAAGGTGTTACAATAGACTTGCAATCCTCTGTGTTGAATCGTTTCAACACTTCTTCAATATACTTCCTTTGACTCATTGTGATGGTCTTTTTAGCACGATCTCTCACAAATTCCACTCCTAAACAATAGTGAAGCTCTCCCAAATCACTCATCTCATACTCTTTTTCTAATTTTGTCTTTAACAAATCTATCATTTTCAAGGTATTGGTTAAGATGATTAAATCATCAATATAAAGGATAATAATCAACAGGAAGTCTTTTGATTGCATCACATATATGAAATGATCAGCTTCACTTCTTACAAATCCTTCATTGACAAAGAATGTGTCAATCCATTGATACCATGCCCTTGGTGATTGCTTGAGTCCATACAAGGATTTCTTCAACTTACAAACAAGATGTTGATTGCCTTCTTCAACAAATCTATAGGATTGATCCACATAGATGTCTTCTTCCAACTCTCCATTCAAAAAAGCCGTCTTCACATCGATTTGATGCATTTCCAAGTCCATTGCTGCCCCAATTGCCACACTGGTTCTAATAGTGGTGAATTTGGCCACGGGAGCATATGTCTCATTGAAATCAACACCAGCAACTTGTGAGTATCTTTTTGCAACTAATCTTACTTTATATCTCACAACATTGCCCATTGCATCCCTCTTGGTTCTAAACACCTACTTACAACCAATAAAAGACCGATTTGATGGAAGTTGAGTCAATTTCCATATTCCATTGTACAAGAGAGATTTATTTTCTTCTTCCATGGCCTTCTCCCACTTCATAGCATCCGTGGACTTCATTGCATCACATGAATTCAATAGATCAGCAAAGAATACAACATTGGCATATTCATCACTTACTTGAGGAAAGATGTGGTTCTTCCACCATTCACCAAGTAGGCTTCTTTCTCTCATAGGATATCTCTTTTTATTTGAAAAAGATTCACCTCCATGCATTCTTTCGATTCTTTTTTTTCTTAAAGCTTATCTCTTCTCACTCAAAGGTTGATACTTTTCATCATTATCATCTTCAACATCTTCATTTTCTTCATTGATGGTCTTAACTATACTAGAGACTTTCTTCTCCATCTTCATTTTCTTCATTGATGGTCTTAACTATATTAGAGACTTTCTTCTCCATCTTCTTTGGCTCTTCACCTTCATCACCATCTTCATTGCCTTCATCTTCTTGTTTTGTTGTTGAAATTGAAGATGTGTCCACAAACACACCATTACTTCTACTTGGATACATCTCTAAGTGCTCACAAGCACTCTTATGCTCAATAAACTCAACATCACGACTTTTAATGATCTTCTTCGTATCCAAACACATAAGCCTATACGCCTTGGTACCTTCACAATATCCAAAAAACACACATTTCGTACCTTTTGCATCAAATTTGGACCTCATACAATTTGTTATCTTTGCATAAGCAATGCATTCAAAAGTCCTCATGTATGAAACACAAGCCATTCCAAGCTTCTTGTGGAGTCATTGATGTGGGTGCACTTGTAGGACATCTATTCCTTATATATACTATATTTACCAAAGCTTCCGTCCAATATTCATGCCCAAGATTTTGAGCATGAAGCATACTCCTTGCCATCTCCACAATAGTTTGATTTGCTCTTTCAGCAACTCCATTTTATTGTGGAGTGTAAGGAATGGAGGTTTGTCTTGCAATACCTTGAATCTTCAAGTATTCATCAAAATGCTTTGACATGTATTCATCTCTATTGATTGTGTACAATATTTTGATCTTATGCTCACATTGCTTCTCCACAAGTGCCTTAAACTCCTTAAACCTTGACAAACACTCACTCTTGGCTTTAAGGATGAAAATCCATACCTTCTTTGAATAATCATCAATAAATGTAACAAAGTACCTTGTTCCTCCTATCGATGGTGTCTTCATAGGTCTACAAACATTCGAATGCACAATCTCCAATAACTTACTTACATATGTTGCAACTCCACTTGGAAATGAAGCCCTTTGTTGCTTGCGTTGAATACAACCTTCACAAGCAAGAGTTATAGCATTGTTGCATGATTGACCAAGATCCAAGCCACTTACCATGGATTTGAGCTCCTTCATGCTTTTGGCATTCAAATGACTAAGGCATCGATGCCAAATGCCAAACTTGTCTTGATCTTGTGAAAAATCAGCAAATGCCACCACTTCAACTCCGTTGACCTTCTTACAATTGATAATGTAGAGGTTGCCATTTCTAAAGCCCTTTAAAACATCATATCCCTCCATTGTCTTCACAAAGCATCCATTTACATCAAATTGCACCTTACAACCATTTGAAACAAATTTGCTCATCAAAAGAAGGTTCTTCTTTATCTTTGGCACATATAAGACCTCTTTCAATCTGATCCTCTTGGTTTGATTCTTCACAACAATCTCTACCACAATGGAGCTAATTCTAATAGCGTGTACCATGCCATTGTCTCCTAACCAAATCTTTGTTGCTAAAATTACTTCATAAGTGTCAAATGAACACTTATATGGAATCATATGCTTGGTAGTTTCCAAATCAACAATCCATTTGGACATGGCAGCAATAAAAGTGCCTTCACTTGCCATGAATGCATAGTCATCTCCTCCAACTTCATCATGTGCATTATTAGCATTCTCTCTATCTCCTTTCTTGGCCTTGTAGGAATTTCGTACAAAGTGACCTGGTTTTCCACAAATGAAACAAGTTCTCACATTGCTTCTTATATTGTCACATTGGTTGGAATAGCTACCTTTGCCTTGTCTTGCAAAAAGAGCAGAGTCTTCATTTACATGCTCCTTTTCTTTCTTTTTGATTACTTCATGTGCAAGTCTTCCCGTCACATAGTCCATGGTAAGCTCTTTTATCTTGATGGAATCCAATGCCAAAATAAGATAGTTGTAGGACTCAAGAAGGCTCATGAGCAAGGTCATAACAATATCACCATCTTCTAAAGGCTTATCAACAATTGCAAGTTGATTTGCAAGAGCCTTTATCTTACTGACGTGAGTCATGAGGTCTTCACCTTCTTCCAGCTTGCAAATGAAGAATTTTATCCTTGTAAAGATTATGTTGGACAAGTTCTTACTCTCATATATATTGCAAAGAGTCTTCCATGCTTTTGCTAGTCCTTTACAATAGATAATGTGAGAAAAGTTGGCTTCATCCAAATTGGTGGCAATCATGCCAAAAGCCTTCTTTTCATATCTTTTGAAGTCTTTTTGCTCTTTCATATGAGCATCTATGCTTGGAGGGTCTTCACTTTTATCTACAATGTCCCAAAGGTCCAAAGACGCCAACAAAAGCTCCATTTTGACCTTCTAATGGTAGAAATTGTTGCCCCTAAACTTCTCAATCACTCTCAAACCTTCACCCTCATTAGAAGCCATGTGTAAAGAATAGTGTATCAAAAATTATCAAAAAAAGGAGATTCTATGTATTTATAAACACCAAAATAATTTTGCACTAGCAAAATCTTAGAATGCCCTCTTGTGAACAAAAGAGTGGTATGTCACTCAATACACTCTCAATTCAACTTCTATAGCTTCTAATAAGTATGAGCACTCTCATGAACCTCAAATTCAAGCTCTTTGATTTTCTTAACTCACTTTCTCATGAAAACATAGAATGATATTGCAACAAACTTTAACAATACAAAAGACACTATCAAGGTCTTTCTATATGGTCTTCAACTCACTATCTAAAGAGTAGAGAATCCACAAAGCAATATTAGAGATGTATAAGGTCAAAATCAGAACTTCTTCATGCCAAAATTCAAGTTTAAATCATACAAATTCTAACATTAGCAAATACCATAAGACCTATTCCACACAAGAGCAACAACAAGAAAATGACTTGAACTTACTTGAATAGTACAACAAAGTGTGTGTTGGCCCATAACCTATTGAAGAAATACAATAAGCATAACACAAGTAAGTACAAATCAACAAGGTTGCACATAAAGAGAAGTGTGGAATTAGATGACTATCCCTTCCAACACCCGTTACTTATAGGTGGTGGTTGCTGCCCTAAAAGACTTCTTCCACCATTTGACTTTTACACACATGCTTCTAGGATCCTTTTGGCTCATACCACAAGGATATCCAATGATCCTAGGATCCTTTGGCATCTTACGTATCACAAGGATATCATATGCCATATATTAATTACTCTTATTTAGTTCTTTGAATATTCCTTAGGAGATATTTTATCCTCTTGACTTTGACTCTTTGTCCTTGATCACATCCTATGTCCATAAAATGCTCTTTTCAATATGCCAAGAGTCAATCCTTTGACCATTAGCAACTTACCTAAGGTAGTATGCTTTACTAAAAAATTTATTGTATCTTATTTTTATTTATTTATCTTTATAATTTTAACTCAATATAATCATCAATGAAGTCATATCTTTATTTATTAGAATAAGGGCCTTTATAAGATTAGCCAAAGAAGGTACAATATTTGTTATTTATGCAACTCTATTTAAAAAAGACTTACCAACTCATGATTTTTAATGAAGTTTTTTTATAAGGATTTCTATCAAAAATATTATTCTTTGTAATTTTTAATCTATAAATATATTATATTTTTTCAATCAAGAAAATCTAAAAATAATAGAATTTGAAAGAATCTTAATAATATTAAATACAATTTGACTACTATGGTCTTCAAACAACACTTCTATAAGCATTATTTTATGGATAATACTACCAGAGAATAATGGTCATCCATCTATTACTTTTATATGAACAAGCTTGAGTTTTTGAATTAAAAGAATTTTATGAAGCTTAGCAAATGCCTCATTTAAAAAACAAATAGATGCCTTTGAATCCATCAACGTAATTGCTTGAAGCATCTATAGGCAAAAATATAAAAGAATTCTTATAAATAAGTAGAAATAAGTAAAAATAAATTAATTTGATAATATCTTATACTGAAGCTTCTTAAAAGCTTCATAGATGCAAATTCACCTTTATATATATCTATAGGTGATTGATAGGTTAGAAACTTAGCCAACAAGCTAGCCACATATTACACATATTGGTAGCTTGTGGAACAAGTTAAATACATGGTACACATATAAGAAACTTATCTTATAAGTTTAATATATGTCTTGCAAATTAGACACGTGTTTGAGATCTTATAGAATGCCACAATATAGCTTTTAGGTAGATAGTATATATAGAGATAAGAGTGAAACTTTCTTCTATTTTGTCATTTTTTTAATATAGATTTTATTAGTTTATATATCTTTTTTTAGTCTATATCTTTGACATCTTCCATCCAACACTTCTTTTCTTGTGGACTAAAAAATTTAAAATGTATTATATAAAGTTGTATATCTTTTACTAATGAATGTGAAGTCAAACTGCTTACCAATGTAGTAGGAGTATATCGGATTGTATGTTGTCTTACTAAAGTTCATGAACATTGATCTTAATGATATTGAAATAATTGATTATTATATTTTAAGACTTGATTGATGGCTTTATTGAACAATTTTGAATTTAAAAGCAATAATAACAAATCTTTCATATCATCTCTTAATCCCTAATAGAATTGATTCATCAAGGCTTCTTCATTCCAATTGATGTCGCACACTAGTTATCTAAAATCGGATGCATAAATTGATGCAGAGTGCGCTCCTTGTAACAATACTTGGATCTTGGTTGTTCTCCAATAAGCCTTATTATGTTTTCCAAATGCTTCTATAAAAGCTTTAAAGTTATTTAAAACTAGTAATTTCTTCTCAAATAAAGAAACAAACCATGATAATGCTTATCTTGTAAGCAAGGTGGTAACCAATCCAACCCATGATTCTTTTGTCGGATAAGTATCATATTATAGAACTATTATCAATTGAATTTGATTAATAAGTCCTTGAAACTTCAAATGTTGTTATATTATGATTCAGCTATCATGTGAAAATATTATATATACAAATTTAATGTACAATTTATTATATAGCTAAGTAAAAGTCATATTAGTAGATTTTTATAGATTATAAAATATGATTAAGTTGTTAGTTTGAAATGGATCAATTAAAAAGGCTATTATTGAGGTTTATATAACCTTATTTTCTTTTGATAGTAACTTTTGAGGTTGATTTTATATTAATAATAACTTTTATATATCTTAAATCATCTTTATTAGACATTGGTGATCCTTGAGATCTTGTTTATTTCTTTTATTTGGAGTTTAGAATATATATTATATAAATTTTATTAAAAAAATAAATAATAAGAAATTTTTAATATTAAAAAAAAAAATTAGGCCATCCATGTCAATGAATGGAGATGGATGATAGAAGCCTATATTCTTATTGGCCAAAAATCATGTCCAATGGACTTTAAGGAGGCTGCTTGAGGACTTATTAGGAATTATGGTTTATTTTTTGAAAGGATTTGAATATGAGAGGCTAGGATTAGCAAGTTTGAATTTTTGGCTATGGTTTTAATAAAAAACTTATGTAATTTAGATTATTTATGAAGGAGATATAGGTGCTCAAAATTAAAGTATCAAAATTATACCTATTATCATTCTTTTGGACATAACTCGCACATACAAAAAGCAATAGAGGATTGGTAATTAGAATTAGAAAGAAAACTTTCTTGGCTATGCTTTTTGTATAGAACTTGATAAAATCCAAGCTAGGATAAAGGAAATATTAAGAATTAAAGTCAATGCTTGTAATCAAAGGGCAATAAGTAACCCTACTTAACTAGTGGTTATATTTTGAATTATAACTTAGACAATTTCATAAATTTTTGGCTCAAAAATTTTAAAAGTGTATATGTTCATGTCACAAGATTATTAGCAAAATTTTTTTGGTATTAAAGTTTTGGATTTGTGAAATATGAAGAATATAGTAATTGAGTGTCTCTGAACTAGGGATTTAAATACCTGCTAGGATTCTTGAGATATTAGACAATCAAAAGCGAATCTATAGTTGATTTTTTTTGTAATAAAGCTTAAGAATATTATCTACACTTTAAAAAAAGTTTATAGAAATTAAATGGCTAAATCAAGGATTATTAAATTCTAAAATTTTAAAAAAAATAAACCCTTGTAGATGAATAAGCTATTGAAGATTTTTGTTGCAATTTGAATCTTTTATACAAACCTATTTAAATATAAGAGGTTTAACCAATGTAATTTTTTTTTTATAATATCATTATATTATTTATCTTTTTTATTAAGGATAAATTACTTATTGAAGTCTTATCAATAAGTTAAAGATAAATTCTCCACAGCTAGGTACCTAGTATATTTCTAGATTGAAAATCACGCCACACGACAACATATATTATCATATTTCTTTGAAAGACTAACTTGAGACTCCTTATATTGTTGAATAGATAGATTTTCTTGGCGCAATATAAGTAGTAGTATATCCTTAAGCGCAAAAGTTGGAGGTGGATGCAGTCTAGGTTGTGATACTCTATATGTTGCATCATTATAAAATTTTGTAACAATCTCTTCAATTTTCACAATCTTAGTAAATAAAGCAATAAGAGTACTTATGATGGTGTCTAATTTGGACTCAAAAGATTTAGTCATACTAATGTTTTGACCTCTAATCATTCTAAAAATAAAAATAAATAAAAATAAATCTATAAGAAGATAATATTAGTTTAGAGGAGGATAATCTGCAACCTTTAAAATGCCTTAAGACCTTTAAGAAGAGAGGCGATCTTCTTTCTCATAAAAAGAATAAAATCCTAATATTGTAATGAAATAAATATCAATTTAGAGGAAGATAATCTGCAACCTCTAAACTGCAAGTATACCTTCAAGAAGAAGAATAATCTACTCTATAATAAGAAGAATCTAACTCTGATATTTAAAATGAGCTTAGTCTTGAAAAATTGTCAAAGGCACAAAAATATAGAATAAGAAACTTGAACTGAAAAAAAAAATTTAAGAAGAAATCAACAAAGACTTGAATTTTCTAGATGAATACATAAACAACACCAAAAAAGATGAGCTAGAATTCTAAGAGATGAGTTGTTGAAACTAAAGAACTCTTCAGCCTTGACTCCAATATTAATCCCTATCTATGAAACTTCTTGAGTTACTTCCATTAAATAAAAAAATTTCTTGAGCAGCTTCCATCAAATTAAAAAACTTCTTGAGCAGCTTCTATTAACTTGGAAGCTTCTCGAGCTCTTTCTACCAACTAAAAAGCTTTTCAAGCTACTTCCATCAATTAAGAAGCTTTTCAAGTAACTTCCATTAACTAAGAAACTTTTAAAATATTCTAGAAGGATTTGTAAATTTTTGAACTATATGTCCTTAACAATGTATTGTAATGGTACCAAAATGTGTTGGTTGTACTCATTCTTCACTGTAAGATCAACATCTTCTAGTGGTGGATCTTCTAATTTGTCAACAACCTTCCAAAGATCCAATATTGCTAATAAGAATTCCATCTTGATCTTCCAATGGTAGAAGTTGTTTCCAAAAAACTTCTCAATCACTCTTAGATCTTTTTCTTTACTAGAATTCATGTTGAACAAGTAGAGAAGACACTTACATTCAAAAAAGAGAAGAAACTATTGGTTTAAAGAAGAGGAGTAAAATTTGCACTCAAAGAATTTTAGAATGCATCCAAAAACTTAGAATGGTCTCTTTCTTTGCTCAGAAAACCCTCTCTCACCATTCAAGGGGCCTTCAAAACACTCTGAAGAGTCTATCTCCACTCTAAACAAACTACTCTTAAGGATGCTTGCTTAAATGATCACCTAACACATAAGATTAGGCTTTCAAAGATCTAATTCAGCAAAGACTCTTTCAACTCACTCCAACAAGGTACTTAAGGATTTCACTTGCAAGGATAATTACCGGCTGCTAGCTGAAAACGGGATATTTACTCCAACGCAATACTATAAACTCAGAATACAGCGACTTGGAAAAGAGGTTCTATGGACGCATGAACTGTTGATGTAAACTTGTACCTGTAATACTGTTGGTACTCTTGCAGTACGAACACGGTTTACAACCCAGAAAAGATAGACAGCATACACATCTTCTAGGGTGGCATCTCTAAGCGGACTAGCACACAAGCCCAGGGAAACGTCTGAACTCTAATTCAACGAACTACCCTGCAAGGTACATCTGTAATAAAATGTAGGATGCAATCTCAAAGTTATTGAGATAAATAAGTAATAATAAAAGTAGAGTATATTATCTTGTAGAAGATATTACCTTAGGTAAGTTGCTAATGGTCAAAGCATTGACTCTTGGCATATAGAAAGGGCATCCTATGGATATAAGATGCGGTCAAAGATCAAGAGTCAAAGTCAAGAGGATAAAGGATCTACTAAGGAATATCCAAAGAATAGGTAAGAGTCATTAGTGCATGGCATAGGATACCCTCGAGGTACGCAAGATGCCAACGGATCCCAAGGGGCATCTTAGTCAAAGTATAAGAGTCATTAGTGCATGGCATAGGATACCCTCGAGGTACGCAAGATGCCAATGGATCCTAAGGGACATGTAAGTCAAAGTCAAAGAGTGGAAGTTGACCATTAGGGCAGCAACCACCACCTATAAGTATCGGGTGTTTGGAAGAGAGAGTCATCTCATTCCACACTTCTCTTTGTGTGCAACCTTGCTGATTTGTACTCATACTTACTTGTGTTATGCTTATGGTGTTTTCTCAATAGATTATGGGCCCACACACACTTTGTTGTGCTATTCAAGTAAGTTCAAGGCATTCTCTTGTTGTTGCTCTTGTGTGGAATAGATCTTATGGTAGTTGCTGATGTTAGAGTTTGTATGATCTTAACTTCTTATTTGGCATGAGGAGGTGCTGATATTAACATCATACATATCTAACATCTCTTTGTAGATTCTCTACTCCTTGAATAGTGAGTTGGAGAGCATATTGAAAGACCTTGATAGTGTCTTTGTTGAGTTGTTGAAGTTAGTTGGACTAACATTCATTTTTCATAAGATTGTGATTTGAGAGAAAGATTGAAGTTGCTTGTGAGGTTCATGAGAGTGCTCATAGTGATTAGAAACTTCAAAAGTTGAATTGAGAGTGTTTTGAGTGAAAAACCACTCTTTTGTTCACAAGAGGGCATTCTGAGATTTTGCTTGTGCAAAATTGTTTTGGTGTTTATAAACACATAAAGACTCCTTTTCTTGATATTTTTTGATACACTACTCCTTAGACATGGCTTCTAGTGAGGGTGAAGGTTTGAGAGTGATTGAGAAGTTTAGAGGCAACAATTTCTACCATTGGAAGGTCAAAATGGAGCTTTTGTTGGCGTCTTTGGACCTTTGGGACATTGTTGATGAAAGTGAAGACCCTCCAAGCATGGATGCTGATATCAAAGAGCACAAGGACTTCAAAAGACGTGAAAAGAAGGCTTTTGGCATGATTGCCACCAATTTGGATGAAGCCAACTTTTCTCACATCATCTCTTGCAAAGGACCAGCGGAAGCATGGAAGACTCTTTGCAACATTTATGAGAGCAAGAACTTGTCCAACATCCTCTTCACAAGGAGGAAATTCTTCACTTGCAAGATGGAAGAAGGTGAAGACCTCATGGCTCATGTCAATAAGGTAAAGGCTCTTGCAAACCAACTAGCAATTGTTGACAAGCCTTTAGAAGATGGTGATATTGTCATGACCTTGCTCATGAGCCTTCCCGAGTCCTACAACTACCTTATTGTAGCATTGGAGTCCATAAGGATCAAGGAACTCACCATGGACTATGTGACGGCAAGACTTGCACATGAAGTGACCAAAAGGAAGGAAAAGGAGCATCATAGTGAAGATTCGGCTCTCTTCTCAAGACAAGGCAAAGGTAGCTATTCCTACCAACGTGATAATGTAAGAAGCAATGTAAAAACTTGCTTCATTTGTGGAAAACCAGGTCACTTTGCACGAAATTGCTACAAGGCCAAGAAAGGAGAGAGAGAGAATGCAAACAATGCTCGTGATGAAGTTGGAGGAGATGATTATGCATTCATGGCAAGTGAAGGCACTTCCATGGCTGCCATGTCCAAGTGGATTGTTGATTCGGGTGCTACCAAGCACATGACTCCATACAAGTGTTCATTTGACACTTATGAAGCAATTTCAGCAACAAAGGTTTGGTTAGGAGACAATGGCATGGTACAAGCTATTGGAATTGGCTCCATTGTGGTGGAGATTGTTGTGAAGAACCAAACCAAGAGGATCAGATTGAAAGAGGTCCTACATGTGCCAAAGATGAAGAAGAACCTTCTTTCGGTGAGCAAACTTGTTTCAAGTGGTTGTAAGGTGCAATTTGATATGAATGGATGCTTTGTGAAGACAATGGAGGGTGATGATGTTTTAAAAGGCTTTAGAGATGGCAACCTCTACTTCATCAATTGTAAAAAGGTCAATGGAGTTGAAGTGGCGGCATTTGCTGATTTTCCACAAGATCAAGATAAGTTTGGCATTTGGCATCGACGCCTTGGTCATTTGAATGCCAAAAGCATGAAGGAGCTCCAATCCATGGTAAGTGGTTTAGATCTTGGTCAATGCTACAACAATGCTACCACACTTGCTTGTGAAGGTTGTATTCAAGGCAAGCAACAAAGGGCTTCATTTCCAAGTGGAGTTGCAACACGTGCAACTAAGTTGTTGGAGATTGTGCATTCGGATGTTTGTGGACCTATGAGGACGCCATCAATAGGAAGAGCAAGGTACTTTGTCACATTCATTGATGATTATTCAAGGAAGGTGTGGATCTTCATCCTTAAAACCAAGAGTGAGTGTTTGTCAAGGTTTAAGGAGTTTAAAGCACTTGTGGAGAAACAATGTGAGTGCAAGATCAAGGTGTTGCGCACGGACAATGGAGGTGAATACATGTCAAAGCATTTTGATGAGTATTTGAAGATTCAAGGTATTGCAAGACAAACCTCCACTCCTTACACTCCACAACAAAATGGAGTTGCTGAAAGAGCAAATCGAACCATTGTGGAGATGGCAAGGAGTATGCTTCATGCTCAAAACCTTGGACATGAATATTGGGCGGAAGCCGTGGTAAATGCAGTGTATACAAGAAATAGATGTCCTACAAGTGCACTCACATCAATGACTCCACAAGAAGCTTGGAGTGGGAAGAAACCTTGTGTTTCACATATGAGGACTTTTGGATGTGTTGCTTATGCAAAGGTACCAGATTGTATGAGGTCCAAACTTGATGCAAAAGGTACAAGATGTGTGTTTCTTGGATATTGTGAAGGTACCAAGGCATATAGGCTAATGTGCTTGGATTCCAAGAAGATTATCAAAAGTCGAGATGTTGAGTTTTTAGAGCATAAGAGTGCTTGTGAGCACTTGGAGATGTGTCCAAGTGGGAGTAATGGTGGATTTGTGGACACATCTTCAAATTCAGCAAAGAAAGAAGAAGATGAAGCCATTGAGGATGGTGATGAAGGTGAAGAGCCAAAGAAGGTCCCTAGTACAGTTAAGACCAACAATGAAGGAAAGGAAGATGTTGAAGATGATGATGATGATGAGGAGTACCAACCTTTGAATGAGAAGAAACAAGGCCTAAGACAAAAGGGAGTTGGAAGAGTACATGGAGGTGAATCTTCTTCAAATGAAAGGAGATATCCTATGAGAGAAAGAAGACCACTTGGTGAATGGTGGAAGAACCACATCTTTCCTCAAGTAAGTGAAGAACATGCTAATGTTGCACTCCTTGCTGATCCATTGACTTTATGTGATGCAATGAAGTCCACGGATGCTATGAAGTGGGAGAAGGCCATGGAAGAAGAGTACAAATCACTCATGGACAATGGAACATGGGAATTGATTCAACTTCCATCAAATCGGGCTTCAATTGGTTGTAAGTGGGTGTTTAGAACCAAGAGGGATGCAATGGGCAATATTGTGAGATATAAAGCAAGATTAGTTGCTAAAGGATACTCACAAGTTGCTGGTGTTGATTTCAATGAGACATATGCTCCCGTGGCCAAATTCACCACTATTAGAACCATTGTGGCAATTGGGGCAGCAATGGACTTGGAGATGCATCAAATGGATGTGAAGACGGCTTTCTTGAATGGAGAATTGGAAGAAGACATCTACATGGATCAACCTCAAGGATTTGTTGAAAAAGGCAAGCAACATCTTGTTTGTAAGTTGAACAAATCATTGTATGGGTTGAAACAATCACCAAGAGCATGGTACCAACGGATTGACACATTCTTTGTGAATGAAGGATTTGTGAGGAGTGAAGCTGATCATTCCATGTATGTGATGCAATCAAAAGAGTTCTTATTGATTGTAATCCTCTATGTTGATGATTTGATCATCTTAACCAATACCTTAAAGATGATGGATTGGTTAAAGGCTAAATTAGAAAAGGAGTATGAGATGAGTGATTTGGGAGAGCTTCACTATTGTTTAGGAGTGGAATTTGTAAGAGATCGTGCTAAGAAGACCATTACAATGAGCCAAAGGAAGTACATTGAAGAAGTGTTGAAACGATTCAACATGGAAGATTGCAAACCCATTGGAACACCATTGGAGGCAAATTTGAAGTTGATGAAGCTTACGGATGAGGAGTTTGCTGAAGTTGAAGGTGAAATGCAAGGTGTTCCATACAAGGCAGCAGTAGGTTCTCTCATGTATGCAATGGTTGGCACAAGGATGGATCTTGCATATGCGGTAAGTGTTGTGAGTCAACACATGTCAAAGGCTGGACCAATCCATTGGGCAATCATCAAGAGGATCATGAGGTACTTAAAAGGCACATTAGACTTCAAATTGTGCCTTGGAGGTGATAATACTACTTTGCATGGTTATTGTGATGCGGATTGGGCAGGAGATGCAAATGATAGAAGGTCAACAACGGGATATGTATTCTTTGTTGGAGTGGGAGCAATTTCATGGAATTGTAGGAGACAACCAACAATTGCAAGGTCCACAATGGAGGCGGAGTACATGGCAGCAAGCCATGGAGCAATGGAAGCAATTTGGTTAAGACAAGTTTTGGAGGACATTGGACTTGTGCAATTGGAAGCAACTCCAATGAAGTGTGACAATCAAGGATGCCTTGCTTTTGCAAAGAATCCAAAGCATCATTCAAGAACCAAGCACATTGACATTCAACATCACTTCATACGAGAGAAGATTGAAATGGGAGTGATTGACATGAAGTATTGTCCTACGGAAGACATGCTTGCTGATTTGTTGACAAAGGCATTAGTGAAGGATAGGCATGTCATGTTGACAAAGGCATTAGGTTTGAAAGCCTTTGACAATTAGCAAAGTGGGAGTATTGAGATAAATAAGTAATAGTAAAAGTAGAGTATATTATCTTGTAGAAGATATTACCTTAGGTAAGTTGCTAATGGTCAAAGGATTGACTCTTGGCATATAGAAAGGGCATCCTATGGATATAGGATGCGGTCAAAGATCAAGAGTCAAAGTCAAGAGGATAAAGGATCTACTAAGGAATATCCAAAGAATAGATAAGAGTCATTAGTGCATGGCATAGGATACCCTCGAGGTAAACAAGATGCCAACGGATCCCAAGGGGCATCTTAGTCAAAGTGTAAGAGTCATTAGTGCATGGCATAGGATACCCTCGAGGTACGCAAGATGCCAACGGATCCTAAGGGACATGTAAGTCAAAGTCAAAGAGTGGAAGTTGACCATTAGGGCAGCAACCACCACCTATAAGTATCGAGTGTTTGGAAGAGAGAGTCATCTCATTCCACACTTCTCTTTGTGTGCAACCTTGCTGATTTGTACTCATACTTACTTGTGTTATGCTTATGGTATTTTCTCAATAAAAGTCATGTGAGAAGCGAAGACTATTTAGTTGAAAGGAGAATCAATTTATTTGATTATAAACTAGGTGATATTAGATTATAAACTAGATAAATTTATTAGGATATTTAACCGAGTAACTTCAGTTATTTCTTAGGAACGGAATGATGCAGACATCTGCTGTGAATCACTAAGTAGACAGTTTGAGATAATGTGATTCTTCAAATTGAGCATGCCTGATGATATTGCAAAGCAGTTACTTCTGTAGAACGCTCTCTGTGTTCATAAGGGCTCAAAAAGTGTACGATCAAAGAGTACCCCATATCTTAAAGTTCATTCGTAGTAGATAACTTTAGTTTAAAATTTGACACCGTACTTGAACTCAGTAGGGACAGACGACAAAGCTGATTCACGAAAGCCAAGTTCACCACTGCAGAGAACACCGTCATGACCATTCAGCGGCAATCGTTTGTTGCAGTGCGCGGCGGTGTTACTAGAGAGAAAGCTAGGGTAATCCGATTGCGCTGCGCAAAACGTGGAGGAGCTGGACGCTGTACATCGTCACGATCGCTACCTTTTGCGATAGTCCAACTTTGTACCACGAAGTCCTTGGGCGATATCCAAGTGTCTGCGCATCTGCAGCGCCGATTCATGATTGCCAGGTGGGATTAATAGTGGTGCCGAGCATCTCGCTCTCCATGCCAGCTCCGGGGGCTGCTGAAACCGCGTTATTCTTTAATACAAGCTCAGGTACCTCACGCGCTTCCTCCAGCTACTCCGATCTCTTGGGTGGACAGCGCGCTATATTATTATGTGTGCATCTTGTCGACCATGAGCTTCGAAGACTGTCTCTTCTGGAAGTCACAATCATTTTACCGCACTCCAGGTAACAATGATCTTCTTTTCACCATGAGCTCTAGCAAAATAGCAAGTTACAGTCTTGTGCTGTATTATGATCTTCAGTTAAATGAATTTTGTAGTACGTTGATGCAGGATTTCTGATCTCTAGCGCAAAACTTTAACTCTCTGGCTCTTAATATCGTCCAAAGTCATGGCAGTGGGCGTCGTAGAGTAGCTCTGTCTTTAAACCATGACAATATGAGGAGGAAGAGGGATAGGGGGAATAAACGCAAGTGGACTTTGATAGACTGCTACTACTGAACTTAATTTGAATGTCCAACTGTTTGTGAGTAATCACAAAATGTCTCACATATTGATTGATATCTACTTTTCACGACAGGCCGACATTCTATAAAATTCCACTGATGATGTGCTAGGAATTTGCGGACTGCAGTAAATATTAATAGCCATTACAACAAAACGTTTTAACTCTCTTGTTAGCAATCCCATGCAGCAGGTAACAAAGATTGTGTCGTGAATGCATGATGTCGACGGTATTCAGCATTATGGTGAGTTAGAGTGGATTCGGTAAGAATTTCCTGCACCATGCATTGAATCCATCGTATCCTTTTAACACAGCTCTAATTTATTTTTGAGTTTCAATCACGAACATCAGTACGAACAAAAGTTGTCGTGTTCCATGTAGGAAGGTGGCATTTCGATACAATGGGTACTTGCAACTTCATATGCAATTCCGACACATGTTGTACGTTTCTCGATTGACCCACGGTTCCTAGATGGTTCTCTTAATCTCGTCTGTTTTCAACGTGCTGCAACCTTCTGAAACCAAGGGCGTCGATCAGGTTCATAATATAGTTCCATCGTACGTGATCAGCTTGAGTCAAAACTAACGATCAAACTAACAAAGTCGATTAATGTGATCTCAATTATTGACGTGAGAATAACGTCACTATTGCACTTCGAATGGCTAAATTCAGACAGAACCAACAACCTTGATCACTGATTCAGAGCTTACAAGATACCAGCAGGTTGGTGTGTGATCAGATGTGGTCATGAAAGTAAGGTCATTTTAATATGTGATTCATGACCCGATAAGGGTGTACAACCGCAAAAGTTTCGAACATTGATAATAACAGCGGCGATCCTATTCACACTTCTCGTCCCAAAACACCGAATTGCTTAATTCACTGATAAATGAAGAAAGATTAAACTGCACTTCTGATAGTGAATGGCAAAAGCGATTCAAGAAACTCTTTTGTCATTAACAATGCTGTATTTCTAGTTGAATTTATCAAGAAATAGCCATAAACTTGTGTCTTAAATACAATAAGCGAAATGCAGAAGTATGCACAGTTCCTTGAGCAGAAACAGTGCACAAAAGAATACAGCCGATCAAGTCATATAACTCTGAAGATTGGTCAGCAGTAGACACTCGTTAATATGTCCAACTGCTTACTATCCAGTACGGCTCTAAAACAGTTAGGGTTCTATAAAGGGACCTTAACCTCATCCCTGCTTAAACTAAGAATTTGCTAGAAAAGTTAGACCTGAAATTCTGATTCAATTTATGCTTTCATTTTCATGGATTCACTACCTACGAGATCACACCTAGGTACCTACCAGACCTGCACGATGTCCTCATTCCACTTCTGCATGTAAATCAGCCAGTACCAGTTCGTCTACTATGCTCTCTGCTTAACAATAGTAGCACATAGTACCTCAGAGCCTTGATATATCGCAGCTCAGCATCCAGCAAGTCTACATTTGATAAATATTGCCTTGGAAGTCCAACAGAAGTTCAGCTCTGTAGCAGTACTTTTAGAAGAAAACCTGGCAGTCAAAAGGCACAGTTCTGTCATTCTAAATTACTCCGAATTACAGCCATCGATTGATGTCTTGAAGCAGGCGGAACGGAATCATCAAATAATGAACATAAATTAAACTGGTGCTTGTTTTCGATATTCTAGCTGACGATCTTAATCGGGTGTCTTCGTTGACGTAGAAGAGATCAGTTTGAGAGCACTAATACAACGATATGCGTTTCAGTGGTTTGTCAATGTGAGGTAAACTACAGCGCTCCTCAGCTCGTGCTCGAGAACTCCATAGTGCCTACCGGTGGCTCTCCGAAGCTCGCCATCTGACGCAACTGTCAGGTTCAGTAACCCACTCCCCCGCCTACGAAAGGCCATTGCATGCTGGCCCGGGGTGTCGAAGGCGTGGTCTACATCTTGCAATATGTTGTGATCGCCAGAAGTGTCTGTAAATGTGCTGCCGGAGTCAGCCATGCCGTAGCTGTTGTGCATGCTACCTCTCCGAAGCGGTTCGGACTGTTCCTTCACTGATCCGCCAGCTCTCACAAGCACAGACTGCTGCTCAGCAGATTCCCCTCCGATGTACCTGCTTGAAGTCCCCAAGTGGACCACTGCTGTGAGAGAAGTGCTTTCAGATCATTGATGCAACAACTTGGGTGACTCTGAACAAGTGAGAGTCAGAATGGCCACTTAGATTCGTCTCTGTACAAAGGCACGTACGATTAGTCAGTATGTCAGGTGTATCGTCAATAAATACAGTTACGTTAGCCTCTCGTCTACCGGCTAACTGTTCAAGCTTTCTATATTCCCTAAACACTCGCACTAAAAATACAGACCACCAAAGACATTTTTAAGCATTGGAGAATCACTCCAGCGACCTTTTTCGGCACTACGCCATGCTACATGGTAATAGCATGGAATCAACGATTCCACAATGTGAGGAAGTTTCTCTCAGACCATGGAAACAGAGATGCTGCTGTGTTGAGGAAGTTGACGGTAGGACTTAAGGTAAAGGCACCTATATTGAGAACGAAAATAACATGCCCTTCATAATGTCTAAACGAAACGAAATATAGAGGTTACCCGAGCACTTCGAGCGTTTCATGCTATTTGGGAAAATGGTCACGAATTTCCAGGGGGAAGCCGGACACAGTGAGAGCGTGTGGCCTAACGATGACGGAAGAAGCTAAAGACATGCACAACTGAAGAATGATATACTCACTAACGAAAATCTCTAAGAGTATCACCTCATACGAAAATACAGGTACTCGTAAACGAACTTAAGGGGAGAGTAGCCTAGCGTTCAACAGATTCCTGGCTAAAAGGAAAATGTGTTAGGGAAGTTATACTATTTGAACATAGTTAGAGATGTCTGCAATAGACACCTGCTGCCGCGTAATAATACTCGGGACGGAGAGAGGGAAGAAATGATCGCTAGCACGCACCAAAGTTAAACTGAAAGTAAGGATATCAAGGAGGGTAATTTTTTTCCAAAAGGAACTTCTAACTGATGCTGAACCGTCTGTTATTCTGCCATGCACCATTGAATAACATTTAACTGACAGGCGTGACGCCAATGCCACAAAAGCATCTGAATCAAATGGACATTGGAGTGCGATCTCTGTACCTGCCAACATCAAACCTCGAGGTAGAAGCTGGCTTGATATCATAATTGTCATTTCTTAAATACTGGTCCGGCTCGAATGACGACATGGGAAGGGAGTTGTTCTTGGCGAAATCTGAACTAAGCTGGTTCATTTCATTGTACTGCTGAAGGTGCTGCATTATAACATTGGTTTCTTGCGCCGAACTCGCATTCACCACGCACGTGTTCCCTCCTAACGAGCTCACAATTTGTTGCATCTGGGCCTGCTCAAAGAATATCAACCCGTTCCATATGTCAACTTCCAAGGATGGTACATGGTTAACTTCAGCAAACTAAGGTTTCAGGCAGCTTGAGATTAGTAGCTACCTAACCTGATGGTTGAAATTGTGTTGCTGCTGTACCAAGTAGAGTTGTTCTCTAGCCATGGCAAGCTCATCGTTTAGCTTCGAAACCTGATTTTGCAAAATCGTAATGACGCCCAAGCAACCGTGCACGGGATCCTTTTCTCTGGTGTCGGCCTCGTAAGCAACCGATTTCACGGTGTCCTCACGCTTGCTGGGGTCGACGTGCTTCAGAATGCGGAGAATATTGGAGACGCCAAAGAGCTTGTGCACGTTCTGAAACCTTTTAGGCTGGTCAGATGGGAAGTAGGGTGACAAGGGGCAGTCGGGGGTGCACTTCCTGCGCTGGTACTTGCAAGCGGCGCATGCAGTATTGCCGCCTGCACCTGTCATCTCGACGATGATCTAATCAAATTTATACCGTCCTCGATCTAGATACTCACTGAACCGCTGAAGATTAAAAAAATAAAAGAAAACCGCAACTCAACCTCCTTCTAGAAGCATACCACAATGTTGATCATCCTGACACAAGCCTGTGTGATTGTAACACTCATCGCGAAGTTCCACCGGCCATTATTCCAACCCCTACGCTAACGTTTCATTACTTGCAACCAGGACTGGGGCACCTACTGCTGGTGGACCGGCTCCACCCTACGCTGATGAAGCTAACTTCAACACGCGCGCGAGGGCCGACCTCCACCTCGTCATGGCGCGATCTGTCTAGCAGTATCCCCCAGAATATGTGCCTCGGAAACGCTAAATCCGACGGAATTCGCCGAAACACTCAGTCAATTGAGCCCACACCATGATGCCATGAATACGACCTCAGCGGACGACGCATGCCGCCTACTGGGACGTGCTAGCGAAATCACCACAGCATCCAAGCTTGGTAACCGAAGGGAGATTGGAATCGGTGAAGGCAGCGGGGACCCATGAGAGGGGACTGGAGAGCAAGATCACTGGAGAGGAGATGTTAAAGGTGAAAGGGACTCAAGGGTGAGGATTACGGGCAGGCAGCCTGGCTGAGGTGGGCCAGGTGGCGTTTAGGGCAATCACTCCTGAGAGAGCAAACAAGATACTCCTCACGCCTCCAGGTGCTGTGGCTCTGGCCCACCCCCTGCACTCCTTCCATCCCGTCCACTTACCCCCGATTGCCCCCCTTTCGAAATTCCCGCTCTCACCCCCCACATGACATGCCCTCTCTCCCTCCCTCCCTCCCTCCCTCATCCCATGTTCCCGGACTGTTCCCATCGTGTTCATGTATGTCAATGTTGCCATCTGCTGCTCGACTGGTGCATTCGCGAGTGCTCATTCCCATTATCCAGACAGACATTAATGGATCCATTCTGCCTTTGCTGTAATCGGCGATGTCCTGTGCATCTTTTGGTGGATTGGGTGTGCCTGACTGGCATGGCAGTGTGGGAAGTCTGTACAATTTATCCAGTGCTGCTTGATTATGCCATGATTGTTTGAGTTCCCCAGAAGGCAGTGTCTGGAAGTTCTCAACTCCTGACGACTTCATGCTTGTGGATAAAGTATTGGTTTATCCTCCTAGCGTTTCACTCCGTACCCTTTTGTCCCCCGCGTATGAGAGCGCCCCAGTCAGTGTTATTCAACCAAAGCCTCCACTTTTCCTTTGTCTATTTCTAGTATTCGTCCGGTTCAAGTGGGCTGCTTGTAATTTATCTATTCCGAACAATAACCCATCCAGTATCATTTAACAAAAAATTAATACTTTATTAAAAATAACGTTTTTTATTCTTGGATTTGACACCTAAAAAATCTAATAATTCCTAACAAAAAATGAAAATAAAAGTATATACTGGTTTCACGTATAATGGAAAAATTAATAAATCTTTTTGTGTGGTTTTATTTTTTAATTTTAATTTTCTAAATTTTTCAAAAAATATTAAAGTATAACTTATAAAATGAGACTTAGAATTAATAAAACAGAATCCTATAGAAAATAAATTTAAAAATTAAAAATATACTTGATTTTATTAATATATTACTATAAATTACTTTAAAAATTTAATAAAAATGATTTCTTCAAAATAAAAATTTTGAAGGAAAAAATTCATATTTATAATAATATTGCTAGGTGATTTCAAAAGTATTTTTTTTATTTATTTATCTCAATAACAGCTATCTTTGTCTTGTTTTGAAAAAAAATCAAGTCTTCACTTTAATGCTCTTTTTCTTTCCATTTGATCACTTCATAGGTAAGTCTTACTATAACATAGTCTAATGTGATTTCTTTGATCTTAATAGACTCTAATGCCATAATTAGGTAATTGTAAGATTTAGATAGGCTTACAAATAAGATCATGATAATTATACTTGAAATTATCTGAAAGAATAATATTGACATGTTATCAAAACCAGGAGTGCAATTGTTAAAAAAAATGACTATATTTAGTTATAGTAAGGATTGTGTAGCAGAATAATCCAGCATTACAAAACTATTCAAGTTCCTCTTTTTTTGCTCAACTTCCTCATTGTTTTAAAATCCCCTTATATTTTGGCCCTCAGAAGCTTCAGACGACCACTTGTCACAAACGCAGAATATAGACTGGAAGTCTAAATAAGAAGTTCATTTCTTTAGAGAAGGCTTCATCTTCACGCTTCGTCAATGACCAGTTTTTGATTTATTAAGATATTGTCGATAGAATTCATGTACCTTTTGTGATGCATTGGCAAGATTTTTGGCTGATTCCCATGTTCATTCATTAATATCATTTGAAGCTCCGATAGCTGCTTCACCAATCCTTCAACTGCTGGGTTGTTATTCACTGATAGACTCAATAGATCAAGCTTTGGATGGTATCCATAGTTGGAAAAGAATGGTGTTTTTTGAATCGATCCATGAAGGATGTTGTTATATGCAAACTCGGCTAGCGATAGATATGCAATCTAATCATTTTGCTGATAGTTGATGTTGCATCATGAATACTGTTTCAAAACTTAATTCACCTGTTCTTTTTGGCCATCAATTTGAAAATGGAATGTCGAAGAAAACTTGATGTCTACCTTCAATATCTTAAAAAGAGATCTCCAAAACTTTGATACAAATTGGGTTCTTTGATCCGACATGATATCATCTGGTAGACCATGATATTGATACACATTATCAAGGAAGAGCCTTGCTGTATCTTCGCTTGATGATGTCTTCTTACAAGGGATAAAATGTGCCATTTTTGTAAGCCAATCCACCACAACAAATATGCTGTTGAATGAATTTGATAGTGGCAGGTCCGTAATAAAATCCATGGAAATTAAAGACTATGGACGATGCAGAATAGGCAATGGCTGTAGAAGTCCATAAGGGCGATGCCGAGGGTTCTTGGATCTTAAACAAATGTCACAAGAGAGAACAAAATCTTTCATATTCTTCTATATTTAGAGCCACTAGAAATCTCGAGAAATAAGTTCCAAGGTCTTGCTGAATATAAAATGTTCTGCAATTGAAAAGTCATGATGAAATTGAAGGACTCGGAGGCGTGCTGGTCCTTTTGGGATATACAACTATTCCTCAAAGTATAAAAGATCTCCTTCGACCTTGAACTTATCATCATTGATATGCTGCTTGATATCAAAGGCTATTGAATCTTCTGTGGTCGCAGTACGTACTTGGTTGAGGAAGTCAGCATCAATTGGCACAACAACAACACAAATTTTGAATTGCTCTAGCTTTAACAATGTCATACATTGTTAATCAAGTGCTGCTTCTTCAACCTTCACCGCAAGATATGATCTTCTTGATAATGCATCAGATAGCCCTTGCTGCTTTCCAGGCCGATAAATAATAACAAAGTCAAATCTAGATAGCGACATATTCTATCGAGGTTGACGACGGTTTAGAGCCCGAGCCGACATGAAGTACTCTAGATTCTTGTGATCTGTGTATACGATCACCAAATGTGCAGCTCCTTCGAAGAAATGATGCTACTTTTGGAAAGAATCTACTATAGCAAAGAGTTTCTTATCATGGATCTCGTAATTGATCTCAGCTGCAGAAAACTTTTGTGAATAGAATACAACTGGATGAAGCTTATTGTCAATGCCATCTGCAAAAGTACGGCTTCTAAAGCAAAATTTGAAGCACCGATGTCGGGTAGAGAGAATTCGCCTTGGGAAAACGCCGGGTTCCTAGCTGCTACTAGAACTTGCAGGGAACATGAGAGGAAGCCGTGCAAGTATGTTCTATACTTGCACAATATTTCTTCAAGCTTTCAAGTTATACTTGTATTATACTTGTATAAATCTTGTACAAATATAAAGTATAAATATTTGAATAATACTTATACAAATACTTGTATAAATACTTGTATAAATCCTTGGTATAACATTTGTATAAATACTTGTATAAATCCTTGGTATAATACTTGTACAAATACTTGTACAAATATTATGTATAATACTTGCAGAATACTTATAGAATACTTGTATAAATACAAGTATATATACTTATATAAAAAGTATAAGCAAAGTATGTATGTATTCAAGTATACCTCAAAATACAACCGCATATGAGGAATACAAGTTATACAACAAACTGAAACTAAATAAATCACTAAAATTCATCCAAAGGTCGAATCAAGCGTGCTTACAGCCTATGGAAAGCCAATAATCCATTGTAAAACATATCAAAATTTCACAAATAAATGACTTACCATTTAAAAGTTATGGCTAAAAGAAGTAGGCGCTAAAATTTCCAAGCAAATGCAAAGGCAGCAAAGCTCCTCTTCACTTCAGCCTTTGTTGTGATCACTTCCCTTCTCCAAATTGGACATGCAATAGCTTTTTAGAAAGCTTACTCCATCACCTAACTTGTTCTAAAATTTCGCATGCATGCCTCTCAAACTCCAGATTTTGTAGCTAGTCGATTCTACTCTTCAAACCCTAGCAACAATTTTTCCTCTTTGACACTTCACGGCTCATAAAACTTTCATCAAAGCTCCAAATGTATTGATTTTTGTTTTTGTAGAAAGCTTACATAAGCTACTATAAGCACCTAAAATATCAAAAGGATTAAAGAGACTGTCCGACTTGGGTGGTTGAACAAAGTCTCTGCCCCTCTTCGTCGGGTGGCAGCAAACCCTTTCCCACTCTCAAGCTCACAACTTTTGCTCTCCAACTCCAAATGCTACAAGAGATGTCTTGATAGAAAGCTAGCACAATTTTCCACACTCTCTATAAATTTCACTAAGAAAGAGTCGAAATCAAACTTGCAGTGGCAGCTCGAAGTTTCTGCCCCTCTTCGTCGGGTGGCAGCAAACCTCACTCTACTAAAACAAGCATAACCTTTTGTTCACAACTCCAATACAAGCAAGTGAGTAGGTTCTAGAATCCTCACAACTCGAAGAACACACCCACCAATTTTTACTACAAACACTTCTATCTCCTCGGAGCTATCTCTCTCCAAAGTTCACTATTCAAACTGCCTCCCTCTCGGTCTAACAAGAGGAGTATATCTCCCTTTCTTTCTATATTAGACTATGAGACGCCCACATGGGCAGCCAAATCCTATTGGATGGGCCTTATTCACCCCATGCTCTCCTTTCTTATCCTTCATAAGGTCCATTCTACCTCAAAAGTCAACAAGAAAGGTAAAACAACCTTTACCTTTCTTCTAATTACAAAAGAGTCTATTCTAGGATATAAATAAGGTAAGAACAAAACAAATAGCCATCTTAATTCACTAATTAAGTGGCTATAATAAATCCTCTCCTTATAATATCTTCTAAAATAACCTTTAGCACTCACACATATATTAACAATAGATACAAGATTTTTCATATTTTTATACACTGCACGTAAATGCAGTATGACACCGTGTCGTCTATGGTCTTCAATTTCCATGGACTTTATTACAGATCTGCCGCCATCAAATTCATTTGACAGCATCTTTGTTGTGATGGATCGACTTACGAAGATGGCACATTTTATCCCTTGCAAGAAGACATCATCAAGCGAAGATACAACAAGGCTCTTCCTTGATAATGTGTATCGATATCATGGTCTATCAGATGATATCATGTCAGATCGAGGAACCCAATTTGTATCAAAGTTTTGGAGATCTTTTTTTAAAATATTAAAGGTAGACATCAAGCTTTCTTCAGCATTCCATCTTGAAATTGACAGCCAAACGGAACGGGTGAATCAAGTTTTGGAACAATATTTACGATGCAGCATCAACTATCAGCAAGATGATTGGACTGCATATCTACCGCTAGCCAAGTTTGCATATAACAACACCCTTCATGAGTCGACTCAAAAAACACCATTCTTTTCCAACTATGGAAACCATCCAAAGTTTGATCTAATGAGTCCGTCAGCGAATAACAACCCAGCAGCTGAAGGATTAGTGCAATAGCTATCGGAGCTTCAAATCACATTAAAGCTTCAATTGCAAATTGCCTAAGAGTCTTACAAAGCATCCGCGGATAAATTTTGGAATCAGGCCCCTAATTTCAAGATTGGAGATAAAATATGGCTGCTTCGACGGAATATCAAGACCAAGCGGCCATGTGATAAGTTGGACTACCGAAGATTGGGACCATTTGTTATCCAGAAGTAGATCAATCTTGTAGCGTATCGCTTAGAGTTACCAGCTGCTATGAAGGTACATGCTATCTTTCATGATTCTCTGTTAGAGCCTTATCGAGAATCGTCTTTATCTGGAAGAGTGCAATGTCCACCACCTAGTATAGAAATTGAAAACAATGAAGAATATGAGATGGAAAGGATACTAGATTCACGACAAAGATGGAATAAATTAGAATACTTTGTGCATTGGAGGGGGTATGATATTAATGAAAGAATATGGGAACCAGCCGAAAATCTTACCAATGCATCTCAAAAGGTACGGGAATTCCATCAACAATATCCTAATAAACCAAAAGCTGGTCATTAACGAAGCGTGAAGATGGAGCCTTCTCTGGAGAAATGAATAAAAAAAAGATCCATGAATCATCTACCTCGTGAATGACAGCTAGAGCATATTACACAGACTATGCGACAAATTTTTGATTTCCTACGTTTGTGAGTATACATCTCAAATGGCTTCTCGGAGACCTCAAAGCTAAAGGAGGAGGTGATGTCAAGGACATACTTGTTAGAACCTTCTAGAATATTCTAAAAGTTTCCTAGAACTCTCTAGAACCTTCCAGAGCCTTCTAATATCTTCCTAGTTAGTAGAAGTTGCTTGAGAAGCTCCCTAGTTAGAAGAAGCTGCTTGAAAAGCTTCCTAGATAGGAGTATATATTAGAATCGAGGCTGAAGAGTTCTTCAGTCTCGACAATACATCTCTTGGAGCTCTAGCTCACCTCTCTGGTGTTGTTTTTATACTCATCTGATTAATCGAGTTCCTACCAGTTCTTCTTGAACTTCTTGTTTAGACTTCAAGTATATATTTTATATCCGTAATATTAATCCAGTTCCTGCCATTTCTTCTTGAATTTCTTGTTTAGACTTCAAGTCTATAATTTATATCCGTGACAATAAGGCCTTGGACAACCTCTTTGAAGTTTATTGGATATGACTTTTGGCCAACAAGAATAAAAAAAAATAGATTAGAAGGAATTATGCAAAAGAATACTTGTACAAGAATTACCACATATAAAATTATTCTTCCATCTAATACCATATAATACAACCATATACAGAGATGATCCTAATTAATCCATTGTACAAAAAATTTTGTCATCAAAACAATAAAGAATCACCTTCTTTCTTCTTCCTTTACAATTAAGCAGTTAGGAAGTTATCTACTATAAGTCACGGACATACTTTAAGCTACTAGTAAAACTTTGTGTAGTCTTTGAGAATCTTCTATAGCTTTCTAAAATCTTCTAGAATCTTCCTCAACCTTCCAAGACCTCCTGTAGACTTTTTAGAGTCTTCCAAAATCTTCCTCAAGCTTTTAAAATATTCTAAGATACTCTTAAAAGGTCTAATAGGACATAAGGTCTCATAATATAAATAAGAGGTAAGATTGAGGAACACCTCAGTCTTGCCAACATAAGTCTTGGAATAATCTAGAGTGTTGCCTTGTTCTTGATATTAATCCAATTTCTTATTTTTCATCTAATTTTTGTTCTTATTCTTGTCCATCCAGTTCTTTATTCTTGGAGTTATTCTGGTTCTGAATTCTTTCCCTTAGTTCTTTGCTAACCTGCTATCTTGTATCCCTGACAGTTTAGCAAGACTAACTTATATAATCATATCAAAGCTTAGATCTCTTGATAGAGAGTGGATTACCTCTCTTCAAGATACTATTGTATTCTAGAAGAGTGCAGACTACCCTCTTTAGACTGATATGCTTACTTAAAAAGAATACTTTTAGATAATTAGTTTAGACTTTTTAATATAGAAAATACTAACGGCTTATCGATTTTTTTTTTTTTTAAAGATGAAAATAGATTAAGTTAATGGAGGTGCATCTTCACAAACAGAGAATAGAATAGCAACACTTATAGATCTTCGTGCCCTATTGGATATGGTATGAGAAGAAATGACATTCTTCCGCAACCCAAAAAAAAGAATCACAAATAAAGCAAGTATCTAAAGAAACTAAGCAAGAGATTCATAACTTGCAACAAAAGATTATTCGATTAAGAGAAGCAAGTGGTAGACAAGTTATATACACAACTTCTTTAGAAGTTTCAAGGGTTGTTATAAAAGAGCCAAAAGCTAGTATGCTTGATAAGTTTGATGGAACAAGATTCAACTTTTGAGGGTTTGTACAACAAGTGCAACTTTACTTACAACTATATCTGTCTTGTTATCCAGATGGATTCACTCAAGTTGCTTTTGTAGACACTTTTTTATTAGGAAGTACTCGATCATAGTTTACGCCATTATTGGAAAAGAATTCTCCGATTCTATATAATTTAGAAGCTTTTATGGAAAGATTTACTATTATATTTGGAGACAATGATTGAAAGAAGGTAGCAGAGAGGAAGACCCAAAATCTATGACAAGGACAACATTCAGCTGCAATTTATGCCGCAAAATTTCAACAATTTATTTGTGATCTTGATTGGAATGATAAGGCTTTTATGACTCGATTTTGTTGTGGCCTAAAAGATGATGTAAAGAATTTATTGATTACGATGCAAAGAGTTGAAAGCTTAGAGGAACTCATAGCTCAAGCTATTACTTGTGACAATCACCTATTTGAACTACGACAAGAAAGACAATTAATTTTCAGCAATACCTATTAAGGTACGACTACTGCATCTTCAAGAGTATTGGAAAAGCCATTAACATATCCTGAACCTATGTAGATAGATGTGACTCAATTCAAGCCATTAACACCAGCAAAAAAGACTAGACGTTGGCAAGAGAATTTATGCCTATATTATAGAATATCCAATCACAAGGTAGAAAATTGTCCAAATAAGTCTAGAGAATTCAAGGCACGAGGTATAATATCCGAATTAGAAAGGTTGAAAAACGAAGACGTCCAGCCATAGTAGTGACCTTGCGATTGAACACCCCCAAATCTAAAGCACTAGAAAAAGATTTCTTTTTACCTCCGGATCCAACATCTTGTTTTATACTTCATATATATATAAGAATCTTGAAACAAGAAATTTTTGCTAAAGTCCTTTTAGATACTGGAGCCTCAGCATGCTTTATGGATAAGGATTTTACAACCAAGCACAATCTACTACTTGTAAAGAAAATCCATCCTACACCCATTGAAGTCATTGATCGACAAAACCTTGCATCAAAAGATGTTGTCAAAGAAATCCAACTGTTGAAAGTGATACTAGGGGATCAAGTATCACAAATTATTTTCAACATCATTAGATGTCCAACAAATCCTATTGTCATTGGACTTCCTTAATTTGAGCTATATAATCCTGATATCGATTGGAGTACGTGGAAGATTTCTTCAAGATCCACACATCAAAAGAAGAAACGAGATACTGCTCTATTTCTTAAAACTAAAGTATTTATGCAAGCAGCAAAAAAAAGAGATGCATTTTTATTGTATGCTATCTCAATAAAAGATCCAACGGAAAAACTAAAGCAAGAAATTCCTAATCAATATCACGATCTGGAAGACATATTTGAAAAAAAAAAAAAAAAAACAGACATATTATCCAAACATTGTCCTTATGATTTTGCAATCGAATTACAAGATGGAGCTCAACCTCCATTTGGTCCAATTTACAATTTGTCACAAACAGAGCTTACAGCCTTACGAGAATATATTGATGAAAACCTAGCCAAGAATTATATTTGACATTCAAAATCACCTGTAGGAGCTCCTATATTATTTATGAAAAAGAAAGATGGTTCCTTATATATGTGTATTGACTGCCAAGATCTGAACAAGGTAACTATAAAAAATCGCTATTCATTACCATTAATCTCAAGATTATTGGAACAATTAGGACAAACAAAGATTTTATAAAGATTGATTTGAGAGGCGCCTACAACCTAGTTAAGATTAAAGAAGAAGATCAATGGAAGAGAGCATTCCGCACAAGGTATGGACATTTTGAGTACAATGTTATGCCTTTTGGACTTACAATTGCACCTGCAATCTTTCAACATATGATGAATGATATCTTACAAAAATACTTAGATGATTTTGTAGTCATTTACTTGGATGATATCTTGATCTTTTCTAAGAATGAAAAAAAGCATAAATATCATGTACGGAAGGTATTAGAGAAACTATGAGAAAGTGGATTGTATGCCAAATTAGAGAAATGCTCTTTTCATGAACCATCAGTCAATTTTTTGGGATATATCGCTTCAAAAAATAGAATTTTCATAGATCCAAAGAAGATACAAATTGTTATGGAGTGGAAATAACCATCATCAATTAGAGATCTACAATGTTTCTTGGAATTTGCAAATTTCTATAGAATCTTCATCAAAGATTATTCTAAGATTGCGGCTCTATTAATACAATCCATAGGCAAGGACAAATTTATTTCAAATGATAAGGCTGAAGAAGCATTCAAAAAGTTAAAAGAATCTTTCACTTTTGCTTCTATACTTGTCCACATAGATCCAACAAAACCATTCATTCTAGAAACGGATGCCTCAGATTTTACATTAGAATCTATATTCTCTCAAATTAGTGATGATAGTCAATTACATCCAGTAGCATTCCGCTTCCAAAAATTTTCAGCTGCAAAGATTAATTACGAGATCCATGTCAAAGAATTATTGGCAATTATTGATGCTTTTGAAGAATGGCACCATTTGTTGGAAAGGGCTCAACATAAGATCACGATATATATTGACGACAAAAATTTGGAATATTTTATGAGTGCTCGAGTTTTAAATTGTCAACAAGCACGATAGAGCATGTCATTATCTCAATTTGATTTTGTAATTATATATTGTCTGAAAAAACTTCAAGGAAAACCAGATGCTCTTTCTCGATGATCATATCTTGCACCAAGAATAGGAGATATTATATTGGATCAACAAAAATCAATCATGTTGAAGCCATCCAATTTATAGTTAAAGATATTGACGATATCTACTTATACAGATACAACTCTTAAGATGGAAATCTAGAAAGCAATGGAGATAGATTCATTTATAAAAAAGATCCAACAACGTTTAAAAAAATGCACATGTGGAAGAAAATAATAATTTCAAATTGAAAGATGGATTGTTATACTTGAAGAATCTCCTATATGTTCCTCCAAGACCTACAAGACTTCAAATTCTTCAAGCTCAAAATGACCTTCTAGCAACTGGATACTTTGGCTTCAATAAGACCTTGGAATTGATATCAAGAGTCTATTGGTGACTTCAAATGTGGAAATTGGTGAAAGAATTTATCCAATCATGTAAAATTTATGCGTGAAGAAAGATTTTAAGATACCAATCATATGGACTTCTGCAACCCCTTCCAATTTCTAAGGGCCCATGGCAATTGTTATCTATGGACTTCATTACATACCTTCCAATTTCAAATAGAAAAGATTCAATTTTTGTGGTGGTACACTGTCTTACCAAGATAACACACTTTATTCCGTGCAACAAGGCTATTTCTAGGGAGGAAATAGCCAAGCTTTTTATTGATAATATTTTTGAATAAATGGCCCTCCAATTGACATTATTTCAAATCGAGGACTACAATTTGTATCAAACTTTTGAGAGGATTATTTCGGCTTTTAAAGGTCAAGATCAACCTCTCATCTGCTTATCATCCTCAAACTAACGGTCAAATACAATAAGTGAATCAGATCTTGAAATAATATCATTATTGTAGTATAAATTACCAACAAGATGATTAGACGGACTTTCTACCATTGACTAAGGTTGCATATAATAATTCCAAACATTCTTCAATAAAATGAATTCCATTCTTCTCAAACTATGGATACCACCTTAGAACAGATCTATTTCAAATTCAAGATGTGGGAAGCCCTAATGCAGAAAGTTAAGCTATCTATTTAAAAACCATCTATGAAGAATTGAAATTCCAATTACAAATAGCCCAAGATCAATATAAAGACTATGCAGACATTCATCACAAGAACCAATTAAATTTCAAAGTAGGAGATTGTGTTTGGTTACTTTGACGAAATATACAAACAAATCTACTATCACAAAAATTAGACTATCAAATACTTGGACCTTTTACAATTCTATACTAAGTAAATCTAGTAAGTTTTTGTCTCAAACTACCAAATAGTATACACATTCATTGAGTCTTTCATATTTTATTGTTAAAAACCTATTATAAATTAAATATTGCCGGAAGAACTATTCCACCACCAGCTCTAGTTGAAGTCAATCAAGAGATTGAATACAATTTGGATGAAATATTGGATTCATATATAAAACATGGACGATTGGAATATTTCATTCATTGGAAGGGCTATGGAGTTGACGAAAGAACATATGAAGTCTCAGATAACCTTAAGAATGCACCTAAGAAGGTTCGCCAATTCCATCAATAATATCCTAAAAAACCTAGATTCAATAGTGATTGAAGATTTTGTGGACAGTAACATCTCTTGATTTCTAAATGACCCTTCCTATCAACAACAAAAGACCAATATAAAAAGAAGAGAGCCACGCCAAGACTTGCACTTGTATTTTTTTAGGATATAATAGATCTTGCCAGAAGCTTATTAGTTATTATGCCAAATCTTCGCGTTTCAAGGAAATTACAAGAACAAGAGTTAAAAGACTCTTTTGTCATATAAGCAGTTGGAGAATCATTGCAACTTTCACAATCTGCTATGTTTGAAGAACATGGACAAGATGAAGAAGGAGAATCCCAACATCAAGTAAGGCCATACTTGGAGTCTTTAGAGATACGGCTTCATCACAAAAATCTTGATTCAAATGCTCAAGCTTTGGTAATACTCCTTGAAGTTGGAAGGGTGACTCCAAGTGGACTTAAAATTATTTTCAAAAGATGTTTTGAAAGTCGCAATGAAGAGCAAATTCTTAGATGAGATGTTGGCCTAATAGAGATTATATCTGGAGGTCATCAATACCATCTCAAGAGTCTTGTTGAACTGATAATCAATAAACAAAAGACGGAATATGTTGCTTTTCTACTCTGACGAATTCTAGAATTTTTATGCATGTGATTTGATCATCAAATTGCTTCGGCTCTTCATGAAATTTGTCACTAGAAAGGAAGGTGATATCACAGACATACTTTAAGCCACTACTAGAACTTTTTCTAGTCTTCTAAAATCTTCTATAGCTTTTTAGAATCTTCTAGAATCTTCCTCAATCTTCTAAAATCTTCTTCAACCTTCCAAGACCTCCCGTAGACTTTTTAGAGTCTTTCAAAATCTTTCTCAAGCTTCTAGAATATTCTAAGATATTCTGAGAAGGTCCAATAGGATATAAGGCCTCATAGTATAAATAAGAGGCAAGATTGAGGAGCACCTCAGTCTTACCAATACAAATCTTGGAGTAATCCAGAGTGTTGCCTTATTCTTGATATTAATCCAATTTCTTATTCTTGATCTAGTTCTTATTATTGTCCATCCAATTCTTTGTTCTTGGAATTATTTTGGTTCTGAATTCTTTCCCTAGTTCTTTGCTAACCTGCTATCTTGCATTCCTAACACTATGATGAATAACAACAAAGTTTTGTGATATAAAAAAAAAATTTACAAACAATTTTATACCACTATGAAAGAAGAATTCACTTAATTGTATCTTTAGCCAATATGCCACTTGTTAATAAAAAAATTACTTTGGAATTAAAAAATCTTCTCACTATTTAATTGCAAATCTAAGATTTAAATTTTTAATTGAAGGTTGTTAAGCCTTGAATTAAATGGATGTCAAATGAGGTACTAAATAAAAATAATTTATGGATCATTTTTTCTACTTAATTTCTAAATCCTTATTCTATTATTGCAAGAAGATTGAATGCTTATTCCAATTACTTCTTCCTCTAACTTCTAAATTAACTTACTTTTGTCTAATAGTCACTCTTTAAACTTGTCTTCAATACATCCTTAATTTAGCTCCAATAAGTCTATCAATGAAGTTCAAGTCCAAGTATTTATCAATAGATATATAAAATTAAATAAAATTATATTATTAATAAAATAAAATTATGCTTCTAAAATTACTTAGATTTAAAATTATGCTTGTAGAAAAAGCACTATTTATATAAGATAAATAAGCACTACTTTTAATTGACGCAATAATTCATCTTATATTTATAATTGATTTTAAATTTATTGAATTGATTTTGGAATTTTATATATATATATATATATATATATATATTAAGCTTATATTTAATTTAGTTGATGCTTATATTCTTTATTATAGTTAATTACTCATAAGTATTAAATAACAAATTATTTTTTAATTAATTATTATTTTTTTTAAATTCATACTTGTATTATTTATTTTTTGGTTTATTCATTAATTATTTATTCTTATACATTTTCTTTTAATCTATTGTTATCTTAATGATTATATCAATTAATCCTATTTTAATATAAATATTTTTAATGGATGATGATAATAATTTTTATTATATTAATTATGTAATTTTTTTATCTTAAGATTTATTCTACATGTGAATTATCAAGTCAAGTCCTTGCTATTAGAACATTCTATAGACCTACTATGAAAGGAATTAAATACATCCAAATTTGATGTTTTAAAATTCTACACAAGTATCAATTTTAGTTAATTATTTTTAATTAATTAATATTTAATTATAATCTAACCTAAGTTATTTTTCTATTGATTATTTAAATTTCATACATCCATTTAATCAACATTTATCATAATCCATATAATAAATGTCATCTCAATTTTTTCATCTACCAAATACATCACATTTGAATTGACGATTTCATCTAATTATTATATTTATCCAAAATTTTCATTCATTAATTTAATTATTTATCCAAATTAAACTTTTATATCTTTTTTAATCTTTCATCTAAAATTCATCCATAGCAATTAACTAATGGATCTATAAAATCATCCAAGTAAAAAACTAAAGGAAGTTGGTACCTCAAAATTTAATGTTGTATCTTCTTTTATAAAATATCATATTGCATTTGCATTGGACTTATTCTAAGAATTAAGAAAAAAAAATTTGTTCCTATTTTTAATATATTCTTCCTCTAATAATATGAAATTAGATATCAAGGGCCTAAACATAATCTTTAAATTACAATAATTAGCCATTTTTTTGAACTAATACTAACTTATTTGAAATAGCTTCATAATAGCAATTGGATTTGAATCTTGATCATTTAATATACAATTATTATATGGCCAACTATTTTGTAATACTAAAATATCCTGTATACAAAAAAAATCACTTAAAACCTATCCTGCTAATAACCATTAGATGAATAATGACTCCATTTATAATTTTTTATTTTTATTTTTATTTTTTTGATTTTTTATATTTTTATTAAAAAAATAATTAAGACAATATTATTTTCTTAGAACTTTAAGCCTTTCCATTCAAGTAGAATTTAATTAAATAGATGGTAAATTGAAGAGAAGAATATAAAGTAGAAATAAGATCAATTCAAATGGAGTATTTTTTGCTTATGTCTTGAGTCTAAGATTATCACAATCTTTTAATAATAATCAAATTGGAAGGCTCCTTATATACTTGGATCTTGACTAAGTATAGGAAAAAATATTAGTAAAGAGTTTAATTCATAGGTGGCAATATTTCATACCTTGTACTCTTTGCAACTATTCTTTGAGATTCTAGTAAAAAAATCCTTATTATTTAATATTTATAATTGAATTGAGTTGTTTAGAAAAACTTCTTTTATTATATATGGGCCTAATTATAAAGCATCAAGTTTTGTAAGAAAGTCTAATTTCCTAGCATCTTGTAAGAATACCATCTCAGATCTATGAATCTTGATCTTGTACCTTTTATAAAGGTAATCTTTCTTCTTCTTTGTGTAGCTTCTATGTATTATATACTCATCTTCTTGGCTTTATCTAAAATATTTAGATACTTCAATTGGTTTATTAATAATTATCTATTTGATAGTCTTTAATTAATGTAATTTAAAAAAAAAAAAAAAATTTAAAAATCTCAAACACAATAGATAAAATGGCTTCTATATTATAGACCAAAGAAATACAAGTGGCTTAGATGGTTACCTTAAAGATAGCTTTATAAGCCTACAAGGCTATTGGAAGCTTAATATCCAAATTCTTCTTAGAATTGGTTATAATTTTTTTAATATATTCACTGAGATTTGGTTGACGGGTTTTGTGTGACGATTGGTTTAAAGATAATAAAATATAATCTTGTATTGATTAATTCTAAATTTTATGTCATATCTTCTATTATTTCATTCAAAAAGTATTTGCTCCTATCACTAATAAGAATCTTTGAGTATCTAAATTAGATAATGATATGTTTAAATAAGAAATTGACAACATACTTAATATTATTAATTTTGACTTTTTTAGCCTCAATTCACTTAATGAGATATTCATTGGCTACTACAATATGCTTAATTCCATTAAAAGAATTGGAATAGACTTTTCATACATAATTAATACCACACTTTTAAAATGGAATTAAAAGTACTAATATTTAAAGAGGTTGATACATCCAAAGGTCATTCTTAATATATTTTTGACATGCATTATATTTTTTGGTATATTTATGTACATCTTAGGATAATATAGGCTAATAATAATCAATTTTAAATACCTTTTGGCTTATCAAGGTACTAAAAAATAGCCCCCATATGGAGTATTATGATATATTGAAAGGATTGCTAGATCTCCTCATCTATGATACATCTCTTCAACATTCCAACTATTGTATAGCAGTATAACTTACCTCCAACTATAATAAAGTGTCTATTATTGATGTAGATTTTTTTATATTAATTTTTTGACAAATTAAGAAGCAAGCCTTATGTGATTAAAAACTTTGTAATGAATCTATATTAAGTTAGAGTGGATGAAGTGCTAAACAAATTCTCATCAATCAAGGAATCATCAATAGGAACAACATCAATTGTCATTAATAAGTTTGAAAGATAATTTACTTATTTATATATTCTTTTAGGTTTATATTCTATCATATAGCTGAATTCTTTTAAAAGAAGGATCCACCTAGTAAGTCTACTATTCAAATCAATCTTGTTTATAATGCACTTCAATGCTATGGGATTTATAAAAAATACTATTACATTAAGAAAAAAGTAATGCCTAAACTTTTTAATTGAGAACATCATAATATAACATTCCTTTTCAATGGTGGTATAATTCTTCTTTGTCAAATTTAATTATCTACTAGCAAAAGCTATAGAATAGTCTTTGCTATTTTTACCTATGGGTTGGTGTATTGAACTACCTGCTACTATAGAAGAAACATCACAATGCATATAAAAAGATAAATTCTAATTTGGTGGTCTCAAAATTAGATAAATATTCAACTTTTCTTTCAGCATATCGAACGCCTTTTGATATTCAATGGTTCACTCAAATTTCACAAATTTTTGTTTAAATCTAATAATAGGCAAGGAAATAGTGGCATAATAGTACAAACATAAGATTTATTTCCGTAACTATCTAATTAATATAGATTAATAAAAATAAATAAAATAAATTAATTTGATAATATCTTAGAAAGAAGCTTCCTAAAAGCTTCATAGACATAGAATCATCTTTATACATATCTATAGGTGATTGGTAGATTAAAAACTTAGTCAACGAGTTAGCCATGTGTCACACATATTGCTAGCTTGTGGAACAAGCTAGCCATATGTCACATATTTTGGTAGCTTGCGGAACAAGTCAAATATGTGGCGTACATGTGGAAAACTTATCTTACAAGTTTGACATGTGTCTTACAAATTAGACACGTGTAGGAGGTCCTATAGAATATCGCCACGTAGTTTTTAGATAGATAGTATAAATAGAGATAAGACTAAAGGCTTCTTCACTCTTGTCAACTCCTTTCTTGCTTCTAATCTAGTTTAAGAGTCTCATGTATTCTCTAGTCTTTGGCAATAGTCATTTCAGTTTCTTGTTGAATATACATATTTTTTTATTTCTATCTTGTTATTTTCTTTTGACATAGTTTTTACTAACTTATGCATTTGTTTTAGTTTGTTTCCTTGACAGATTGATAAGAGTGAAGTTACAATATCAGAGCTTTATATCTTCTTGATTATGACTAGATTACTCTTTTTTCTTGATAAGACATAAGTATATTAGAAGTTGTGGATTATCCACTTGTAAACTAATATTGTTCTTAGAATTTTTTTTCTTTTATTCTTGAGTGTTTTATTTTGTAGTGAGAATAGATTTTATTTTTTTTATTTTTTTTATTTTTATTTTTATTTTTTTTTCTATTGTGGTATCATGGCAGAGCTTGCTAAAATGTAGAGTGCAGTGGTACAAATGCAAGAGCAAATGAGAGAATTAATGCTCGCAATGCATCAATTCAATGCACCATTATAAGGAGCAACAAGATTAGAAGGAACTGAAGATATAGAGATGATTTGAGCTGCTTCAAGCTATATCATTTCACCTACAATTGTACACCAATCAAGTATCAAAGAACCAAAAATTAGTTTACTGAAGAAGTTTGATGGCACTAGATCTAAGTTTCAAAGATTCATCAATCAAGTACAAGTGGTGATTCAATTTCAATCCCAAAGTTATCCAACCCAAGGGTCACAAGTTAGATTTATTGCAACACTACTGTCAGATTTTGCTTTATTATAGTTTTCGTCATTTCTTGAACAATATGATCTAGTATTGAATAATTTGGAGGCATTTTTAGCGAAGTTTTGATCTACATATAGAGAACATGATGCAATTTGTGTCACAACCAACAAGATCCATATCTTGCGGCAAGGCAATCGATCAGTGATATCATATGCTTCACAATTTCAACAATTAGCAATTGACATCAAGTGGGATGATGTTGCGCTTATTAGCAAATTTCTCTATGGATTATAATATGAGGTGAAGAAATTGATGCTCAACTTAGCCGATCCTCAAACATTGAGTCAAGCAATTGATTTTGCTGTGAAATGTGACAATCAACTTTTTGAATTTTAATCGGAGAACCGCACAAGAGAGCTTCAATGTTACTACAATATAATGGCAACATCAATGTCTTCTTAATACATACATTCAGAAGTAGAAGACATGTAAATCAACGCGGTACGTTTCAAATCTCTTATTGAACAAGAAAAGACTTGTCATCATCAAAAAGGATTATATTTATATTGTGAAGAATCTAAGCACACTGCTCAGCATTATTCAAAGAAATGATGCAACTACAAGATAAGAAGTACGACTGTTAAAGAAGACAATATGTCAAAAAATAAGTTTGTTTAGCTATAATAGGGATCATGCAGCTGGAATCTTGTACAAGTCCTAGTAAAGGTCTTTTTCTCTCCTTAGAATCCTCTCCTTATTTTATAATAGATGTCTATTTGGGACCTAAAAACCACAAAGTCTCTATATTATTAGATTCAAGAGTCTCAGCATGATTTTTAGATAAAGAATTTCTTAAAAGTTATAGAATCTCTTCACTACAAAAAATTAAACATGTACATGTAGAAGTCATACATGGTCGCCTGTTATCTTATAGAAATATTACTCATGAACTCCTTCCTATAAATATAACAATAGATGATCATAATAATTCTATAGTCTTTAATATAAGTAAATCTCCTTCTAATCTAGTTATTTTAGGTTTATCATGGCTAAAAAAGTATAATCTTCAAATAGATTGGATTTTCCATAGACTTGATTTTTTTCAAAGTATTAATAAAAGTCTTGTAAATCAAATAACAAACCATAAGCCTAGTATAGCAAAATCCATAATTATAGGCACAAAAGCATTTATAAATGAAACAAAAAAAAGATTGTCTTTTACTATTTATGCTACATCCATTTCTGATGGTGGAAGGACTTCAAGTGGCATTCCAAGCCAATATCAAGATTATCAAGATATTTTTGAGAAGAAAAATGCAGACATTCTTCCGGAGCATCATTTATATGATTACTCAATTGATTTCAAAGAGGGAACTTAGCCTCCATTTAGACCGATCTATAGTCTATCCTAGAATGAATTGGTTGAACTCAAGAAATATATTGATAAGAATTTGACTAAGAATTTCATATGCCATTCAAAATCCCCATCAAGAGCTCCTATCTTGTTTATAAAGAAGAAAGATATGTCACTATGGATGCGTGTAGATTATCAAGGGCTCAATAAGATTACTATCAAGAATAGATATTTTCTACTTTTGATATTTAGACTTCTTGATCAATTGAATCAAGCCAAAATCTATACAAAAATAGATCTAAGAAGAGCATACAACCTAGTGCGCATCAAAGAAGGTGATAAATGGAAGACAATATTTCGAACAAGATATGGACATTTCAAATATAATGTCATGCCTTTTAGACTTACAAATGCATCAACTGCTTTTCAACATCTTATGAATGACGTTTTTTGTGAGTTTCTTAATGATTGCGTTGTTTACTATTTACATGACATTTTAATCTACTATAAGAATATAGAAGAATATGAATTTCATATTCATTGTGTATTACAAAAACTTAGAGATACAAGATTATATGCTAAGATGAAAAAATATGTATTTCACACTACTCAAGTTGACTTCTTAAGATACATCATTTCAAATGATGGTCTCAAAATGGATCCTAAGAAATCCAGACAGTTATAGATTGAAAGATTCTAAAAATAGTAAGAGATGTGTAATATTTTTTGGAATTTGCCAATTACTATCGAATCTTCATCAAGAACTTTTCTCAAGTTGCAGCTCCACTTACAAGCTTAACTTGTTAGAACAAACTCAAGTGGAATAAAGAAGCAAAAGCATCATTCAAGGCTTTGAAGACAGCTTTTATTTCTGCACCAATTCTATATTGCGTCGATTTTTTCAAGGTATTTTTTATGGAAAGAGACTTATTAGACTTTATTTTGGAGGTAGTATTGTCACAAATGGGAGAAGATGACAAACTCCACCTAGTAGCTTTCCATTCCTGGAAATTTTCAACAGTAGAGATCAATTACAAAATCCATAATAAAATTTTTTTTACAATTATGGATTCTTTTCATGAATAGCGTTACTATCTGGAAGGTGCTTCTAGTCACCGTATAAACAAATCACAAGAACCTTGAGTATTTCATGTCCATCCGCATGTTGAATTATCGCTAGGCTTATTGGAGCATGTCTTTGTCAAGATTCAAGTTTATTATCATCTATCAGCCAATAAAACAATAAGGTCTATCCAATGTTCTTTCTAGGCGTTCTTATCTTGTATCAAAAGAATGAGATTCAACTTTTGATCAACAAAAAACAATCTTCTTGAAGCTAGAATAATTTCATTTTTTAGCAATGAAATCAATATTTATTATTGATTCCACTTTTGTCAAGTAAATCTAGTCTAATATGTCTTCAAATCCTCTTGTCCATAAGATTAAGAATAATTCATTTAAATCTCATGATACTTCCAAGTTTGAGTTGAAGAATGATCTATTCTATTTCAAAGGCCACCTATATATTCCAAAACGTAAAATACAACTACATACTCTAGAAGCTTGTCACAACCTCCCTACGACATGACATTTTAGATATAATAAGACTTTGGAGCTAATATCAAGAGATTTTTGGTGGTTCAAAATGTGGAAGGCTATTAAAGAGTTTGTACAGTTGTATGACATTTGTTTAAGATCAAAAACTCCTTGTCATTGACCTTACAAACTTTTCCAACCATTACTTGTACTAGACCAATCTTGGTCTTTTGTTTCTATGGATTTTATCATAGATCTTTCAAGTCAAATTCATATGATTCCATATTCGTGATTGTAGATTATTTTACCAAGATGGTACATTTTGTACCATGTATAAAATCTATTATAGGTGAAGAAACAGCTAAACTCTTCCTTGATAATATCTATCGCTATTATGGACTACCAAGGGATATTATATCAAATAGAAGAATACAATTTATATCAAGGTTTTGAATGATTCTTTTTAAAATATTGAAGGTGGATATAAAATTATTCTCAACTTTCTACTCTCAATCTGATGGGCAAATCGAACGAATAAATCAAATTTTAGAGCAATATTTGAGATGTACCATCAACTACCATCAAGTTGATTGGATAACTTTTTTGCCATTAGCATAGTTTGCTTATAATAGTTTGGTACATTCATCTATTCAACAAACTCTATTCTTTGCAAATTACGGTTATCATCCTTGATTTGATACTTTTGACTTTTTAAAAATTGATAATTCTACGGCGGAAGATTTGATAAATCATTTGTCAAAGCTACATGCAACAATAAAGGTTTAACTAAAGAAAGTTCAAGAACGATAAAAAATCAATGCAGATGTCTATCACAAGGAACAACCTCAATTCCACATGGGCGATAAGGTATGGTTACTTTGTCATAATATCAAGACTATCTATCCTTGCAGCAAGCTGGATTATCATAGGCTTAGACCTTTTTTGATTTGTAAACGAATCAATCTAGTTGCTTATCAATTATGCTTATTAAAATCTATAAAGATCCATCTTATATTCTACGTGTCACTATTCGAGTCATACAAGACAGTAGATATATAAGGAAGAAGACAAATGCCACTGCTTCCTATAGAAGTAGACAACAATAAAGAATTTGAAGCCGAAGAGATTTTAGATTCAAGGCAATGCTGAAATCGACTAAAATATCTTATGCATTGGCACAGATATGATATTAGTGAATGCACATGAAAGCCATCCAGGAATCTAGCAAATGCATCAACAAGAGTCAATGCATTTCATGACAATATCCATCAAAACCAAGATAAAGAGTCAAAAATATCTTTGCTATAAAGCAAAGTAAGTTCTATAGAGATTCCATTTTATTTTGTATCATTGTTTGCTATCTCCTTAAATTTGTTTGTATTAAAGAAATGGAGGATCAACAACCAACAAATTCTGCTCAAAAACCATCATTTGCTGACTTATTAGACAAGACATTATGACTATCACAACCTTCAAGACGATGGAATAGAGATGAAGATCCTTAAGAATGACATGTCCTTCTTTGGATTGATGGCAAAATACAATGTGTTTGATATCACGACCTTGGAAAAGACTCCCAATATTTGATAATACTTTTAGAGGTGGAAACTATTCTTTATGGTATTCCAAATGTTTTCTTTGAAGGAAGTTATGAAGGTCTCAACAATGATCAAATAATAGGATGGTCCTCTTGCCCTGATATGGGACACTATTGATGGCTGAAAGGACCTATCAACTACTTTCAAAGGGAACAAAGATCAAAGTATGTGGCAAGCATAATTTGACGTATCCTAGACTTTCTCAACATGTAATCACTGCTCCTCGTGGAACTCGTCCCTAGAAAGGGGGATAATGTCACGAACATAAGATTTACTCTAATAACTATCTAATTAATATGGATTGATAGAAGTAGATAAAATAAGTTAATTTGATAATATCTTTAAAAAAAAATTCCTAGAAGCTTTACAGACGCAAAATCACATTTATACATGTCTATAGGTGATTGATAGGTTAGAAACTTGGTCAACAAGCTAGCCACGTGTTGCACATATTGGTAACTTGTAGAACAAGCTAGCCACGTGTTGCACATGTTGGTAGCTTATAGAACAAGCTAGCCATGTGTTGCATATGTTGGTAGCTTGTAGAACAAGTCAAGTACGTGGCACATATGTGGAAAACTTGTCTTACAAGTTTGACATGTGTTTTGTAAATTAGACTTATGTAGGAGGTCATATAAAATACCACCATATAGTTCTTAGATAGATAGTATAAATAAAGATAAGAGTGAAGCCTTCTTCACTCTTGTCAACTCTTTTTTTGCTTTTAGTTTAGTTCAAGAGTCTCATGTATTTTCTAGTTTTTGACAATAACCATTCCAATTTCTTTTTGAATATATATATTTCTTTATTTCTATATTGTTGTTTTTTTTTTTATATAATTTTTATTAACTTATGTATTTATTTTAGTTTGTATCTTTGACACATAATCATAAATAACTTACTAATACCATCTTATATTGCTTAGGATCCTCTTTACATCCTTTACATTTGAAAGTAGTACCAAGGCTATAATTACCTTTATTTTCTTTGGATCTGATTCTTTATCCTTCTTTAATACTACATATCTAAGTAGAACTTGTTTTTGAATTGCTATCATGTTATAATGCATCTATATGGTGAAAATATAAACAAAAATGATATTATGATTTATAATTTATCATCTTGATTCAATAATAATTCTAGATATTTAACAAGGCTTTTATAAAAGTCTCTTAGATAATTTTTTTTGTCCATATAGCTAATAGATTAAACGTTGATTAGCAATTTTACCTTCTAGGCTATAAAAATTCTTCTACTGCCTTAGAATGGCCAAAAATTCATAAAAATGAAGTAGATTAGATAAATAATTGATATAATCAATTCTAAGATAAAATTGAGGATAGGATCATACTAAAAATAGATTAGATTGATATCCAAGGAACAATTATTTGTGGATTAGGCTCATAATCAGACCTACAACAACTAAAATAGCTGTTTAAGACAAAGTATACAGAGATTTTTGGAGATTAGTAAGTTGAGTTGAAAGGCTAGCTTTAATTTTGTTTTAGAAGTATAATGCTTATTTTTATAGATTATAGAATGACTTTGCAATTGTTTTTCAAAGTTAAGGTTTGTATTAGTGACTTTGGATTTTTGTAATACAATTAGAATTAATATTCTCGGCTAATTTGTATAATATTGGTATAATATGTATAGTTCAAAATTTGTTAGTACTTGGTTGATTGGGTGCGCTAAGTATATATAAAATTTTGTATTAATTTAATAGTGCAGTTAGAAGATATTTAATTATTAATGCATTAAAGTATTGGAAGTTGGTAGTTTGAGATTGTCTAGGATTTTTGTGATATCTAAAGATCTACTAGTTAGAGCAAGGTGAAATTTGGCATGGTGTTGAAAGACTTAAAGGTCAAGTTGTACACAAATTTTGGATAGAAGTTAAAAATTGAAAAAGAAGAAATTGTTATTTGAAATTCATCATCAAGTTTTCAAGGTAGTAGCCAAGAGACAACAATGTGATTTTACAATGTTTTTTCATAATTTGTAAGTTAGTTTAGATTAAAACTTTCTAATTATATAAAATATTTTTAATAATACTATTATGCAAAATTTTGCACCAACTAGATAGTTAGATTAAAAATTATAACTTATTGAAGCTCATTGTCTAGAATTAGGATTTGAAAAACAAATTGAATGCTGAAAAGAAGTAAAAGTATCAAAAAAAATTAGATTTGTGCTTGCTTGAGGTTACTAAGAAGAATATTTTTGAGTGCTTTGTATTGATTTTAAGCCTTTTGTATCAAAATTTGGATTACTTGTACTTAGATAATTGAAACCTATTAGAATTTATTAGATACTTGCAAAACACAACTTTACCTTCTACAACTATGTACTTAGTGCATTTTCAAATAAATTAACATGTAATACAACACTGCTACAAAGATCTTATTAAGATTGAGTCCTATTATTGCTTCCTACAATGCTCAAAGTTCTCTATTATATAATTGAAGTGCATTTCTTTAATAGACTAGGTATTAAAATTATCAATGAATATAGTCATTGACTTGTGTAACAAGTCAAAATGCAAAGGTCATTATTCTTTGAAATGCTATCAAAGCATTACAAACTCCAAAAGACATGGCTATATAAATGAAGGTACTTCAAGGTCTAATAAAGGTAGACTTATGGTAATTCTCAAGTATTATAAAAATCTAATTATAACTTGAGTATCCATCTATATATGTATATAATTTATAGCTTATTATCTCATCTAGAATAGTATTAATGAAGGATAATAGAAAGCGGTGTTGTGGTGAGAGTCTTAGCCCTAAGAAACACTGGGTCTTTTATACCTCTACTTAATCAAGTGCAAGATGAGATCTATAAAAGTTCATAAAATCTGAAGAATTTACATTAAAAAAACATACTTTGTGAACCCTAACCTATTCTGCCTTTAGAGATGTGCCCTCAATTCTGCTCATAAATCCTAGGATATCACATCAGTTGAAGAAAAATTTGGACACAAGGTACTTAAGGAAGTAAGAAAGCAAATCCTAGAAATATTTTGATCATAGCTATTGTGGTTAGAGAGAACCACGTCGTCAAAATTACCCCTCATTGTAGCCTTCAAATTTGGACCCTCTTTGCTTCACTTCTTCATTGTTCTTCATTACAAAAGACCTAAGTGCTGAAATTTCATAGGCTTGTAGCTTGTCTCATGTTGTAAACACCCTCCAATTATTGCTTCAAAAGTCCTCTTCAAACTTGAGTTATAGGCTTCATTCTTCTTCTTTAATTTTGCCTTCTATCAACTCTGGATCTGACTACAATTTTCTTCATAACTCCTCAAATTAAATAATTAATTGACTACCATTTTATACAATCTAATAGATTTATATATCTACAAATCCCAACAAATTTTGCTCAAAATACTACTCTAATCACAAAGATATGCTCCCTCAAACTTTGTAAATTTGAAAATAGACCCTTGTCACTTTGAAAGAATATAATATTTTATTTATAACAAATGAGTATCAAGCTTATACTCATCTCTTCTTTAACTTACATAGATCATGTCTACCAAATCTCACTCTCAAATTCGTCCTTTAACTCTCTCTATACATAAAAATATACTCTTACACACAAAAACAACACTCTAACAACCTTCTCACTACACACCTCCAACAATCTCTTCTTATTCTATTTTTCTTTCTTTTTTCATCTTCACTCCTTTCTTATTATCTCCGCTGTCGTAATACGTACAATTTTGCTTAAGAATGCTCCGGGCACTTGGCTGTGGAAGACAAAAAAAAGAAATACATAACAACAAGATCCTAACAACTCTAATATAATCCTAAATAACTTCTATTAAATCTTAATAATACTAATCAAACTTTGATCCAATCTTTAAGCAATTACAAAAGAAGAGTAAATGAATCATACATTAATCATAATAAAAAATAACATATAAAATACTAAATTTAGAAAATATTAAAAATAGAATCTTAAAATCCTAAATCATATCTTATTCAAATCCTAGGTCAAACCCTAGTCAAAACCTAAATCAAACCCTAAGTCAAACCTTGATCAAAACCTAAGTCAAACCCTAAGTCAAACCCTAAGTCAAATCCTAACCAAATCCTAGTCAAATCCTAACCAAATCCTAGTCAAATCCTAGTCAAAATCTAAGTCAAATCCTGAGTCAAATCCTGTTCAAACCCTAGTCCAACCCTAAGTCAAATCTTAAGTCAATCCCTGGTCAAAATCTAAATCAAATCCTAAATCAAACCCTAAGTCAAACCTTGGTCAAACCTTGATCAAACCCTAGTTAAATCCTAAGTCAAATCCTAAGTCAAAACCTAGTCAAAATCCTAAATCAAATCCTAATCAAATCCTAAATCCTAAACCAAACCCTAAGCAAATCCTAAACCCTAAATCAAACCCTAATCAAATCTTAAACCAAATTCTAACCAATTCAAATCAATCCTAGGAAAAACTAGAACATCAATATCTGTTGATTAGACTATTGATCTTACTTAAAACTTTGTATAACCTTTCAATCTCTTAGTCAACAACAAGCACAACAAATTTGAAGGAAATCAAACTTACCAAATGGAAGAAAAACCCCAAAAACTTCTCAGGTGTTGAACGGCCTCCTTCTCCAACCTTGATGCTGATCTTCTAGTGCTGATTTCTCCCTTTTTCACCATTCAATCAATCTCAAATCACTCAAGTGTATAGGAAAATAAGTCTATTATTCATACAAACAAAATTTACTCCAATACAACTGGCAGATTGCTCAAGATCTCAAAAATCCTAACTGACCCTCAAAACTTAATTTCCAAGACCTTGACCCCTTTAGACCTTGACCCACTTAAACCTCAACTACGTACAACTAAACTATTAGATTCAACTCAAATTCATAGCACACATTAACAACAACAATATCCAAAAATCCACAAATTTATAGCCATAGATCTGCTACAAAACTTCTGAAATTATCTAAAACATCAACCCTATTTTATTTCACAAAATCCCAAAATGCCGAAAACAACCCTAACTTTACAAAGCTATTACAAAGTCATTTTTTCTTCAAATCACTCAAAACCAATTCCTATACAAAATCTCTCAAGTCCACTCTCTAATCCCTATCTCCGATCTGCAAAAGCCCCTCGGATCCGCCATAGGCACATGGTTTTGTGCCTCAGGGTCTGATTTCAACCCTACCTCATAACCGATCCTTTCTGGGTATCTATTTCAAGATTTTTGTGGTAAGTTTATCTGAAACCTCTTCTTAACTCCCTCTTATATATGCCTATATTATTTTATTTTCCAATCTACTTTGTTTTGCCTTACTTATGGCCCTACAAAATAAATAGAAGCTCATTTGTAAAAAAAGGCAGCATTAACACTCATTAGTTTTATTCCCTTTTTACTATTATCTACTTTTCTAAGATAATTTGCTAAAATATTTTGAACTAAGATCTTCTATAATATACTATTTCCACACTCTTTCACCTAATAGTCGCATTACATCATGACATCCACCCCCCCTAAACCTGTGCATCCTCCGGGATGCGCCAAATTATCATTGTATTGATATAAAATTTTCTTCATCTTGGTCAAATTCTGGATCTTTAATTTGTTCTTCTTCTTCTGTTTCAATATCCCTCAATAGATTTTGTTCTTCATCAAAATATATATATATTTTCTTTTGTCTGAATAATTTGACTCGCTTGCCTGCTATAGGTGTCTTTAATTGTGTCCCATCAAATTCCCGGAATAAATATGTTCCATTGTCATAGACTTCTATCACAACATATGGTCCAAACCAATGCTTAGAAATCTTTTGTAATATACTGTATTGGTTATCCAAACTATTATCATATACTAATATCCAATCACCTTCTTCTATCTTCTTAGGCCGTAGTCGATGTGTTTTATCAAACCTTTCTTTATTCCTTTCCCTTGCTTCTTTCAACCTTCCTATTGCTACTTCAATGTCTTCAGGTCTTCTTTCCAATTGTTGAATACGTAATGCTAAAAGATCCTCTCTGTTAAGATCATCCTTCCAAGGTAATATTCTCCATGTAGGTATTGTTTCTTCTATTGGCATAATTGGCTTTTGTCCATACATTAATTCAGAAGGCATATAACTGGTCACTGTGCTATGAGTTGTACGATCTGCCCATAATGCAAATGGTAGTAGTTTTGGCCATTGATGTACTTTGCCATTGCATGCTTTTACTAATGCCTTAACAATAGGTGAATGCCCACGCTCACTCTTCCCATTACCTTCTGGATTATATGTTGTTGTTAAAGAAAGTTTGATTCCCATTCTACCAAAGAGTTCTTTTGCTTCTTTTGCATCCAATTCACCTCTATCTGCCATGATTTTTCCAATACAACCATAGGGACAAATAATGTCTTCTAAAAGAAATCAACATACACTTTCAGTACTCTTTGTTCTTAATGCTCGTTCTTCAACCATATTTGATAAATCTTCACGTGCAAATACCAAATATTTCATTTGTCCAAGCCCTATAGGCATTGCCACTAAATCCACTATCCATTTATAATATAGTGCTAGAGGATAAGTTGGATGTAATTCATCTTGATGTCGAATATTAGAATAGAATTGATAAATTTCACATGATCTTATAAAATCAACCACATCTTTATATATGCCTTTCCACCAATATTTTTCCTTCAATTTAGTAAAAGTTGCCTATATTCCTCTATGCCTTGCCCACAAACTCTCGTGAAACTCCTTGATAATCTTTTGTTGAGCTTCTAAATCACATATCACTCGTTGTGGTACTTCTCTTCTTTTCTTTGGATGATTCTATAAATATCCATCACGTAAAAAATATCCATAGGCTTTCTTACGAATTTTCTTAAATTTTTGATCTGTCCAATCTTCTTGTCGCTTTAAAGTACTTAGGTATTTTCCAATATCTTTCCATTCACCTTCATATGAGTCTCTTAAAAATAATTCCAATGGTACATTCAAACATGCACCTTCTTCTTTTGATAATGCATTAGTATAAAAATTTACACCCACATCATCTTCCATATCAATCATGTCTTCTTCATCAAAATACCTTGCCCTAGATAATATATCTGCAACTGAATTATCCCTCCCTACAATGCGTTTAAACTCTGGATTCAAAGATTTGATATATGCTATCCACCTTAATATAGCAATATCAGGAGTTGAACAACTTATAATCATGCCTAATAAAGGCAAACAATCTGTTTCTACAACTACTGATGCACCAATCAAATACTCCTTTTCATTTTTCATGGCAGTTACTACACCCCATAATTCTCTTTTAATTTGTGCATATGCTCTTTGTCTAATATTCAAAACCTTTGCTCCAAACCATACTACATATCTATTCCCTTGTTCATCGTCTTGTCCAATTGCCCAACCTATTCCAATTGGACTTGCATCAACTATTAATATTATCGGTCTTCTACATTCATAATTCACTTTTTTCAAAGTTGGAGGTGAAGAAAGAAGTTCTATCAATTTTTCCATAGCTTTTCTTTGTTCATCTTTCCATTGAAACCTTTTATTCTTTCTTAATAATTCATACAATAGATTTGCCACATGTGCAAAATGAGGTATCCATATATGATAGAAAATGCACGCTCCTAAAAATCTTCTCACTTCTATAGTGTTTGCACATTCTTTCATCTTTTTAATAATATCAATCTTTTCCATACTCGGCTTACGTCCATATAATCCACACATGTGTCCAACAACTAGTATTTCATTTATCCCAAACATAGACTTTGTACCTGATAAGATCAAGTGTACGTCTTTCAACCGTGATAAAATCTTTTCACAATCACTAATATGATCTGCAACAAATCTTCTACAACCTTTGTGATCCAATGTCTCATATTTTTCTTCTTCTGCACATCCTTTAATTGGAACATCATCTAAGAATGGCATAGTCTTTTCTGATATAAATTCCCTCAATACTTTGTTCATTCCATTCATCATATGAGCTACTGAATTAATAGCCCTTTGAGGCAATATACACATTCTTACCAAACACAATGGAGTCTTCATAGTAGTTAAATCTCTACTTTGTAATACCAATTGAAATTGATCATATCCTGAGTAAAGATCACCTATCGAATAGATTGCTCTTCTTGCAAATGCCTCTGTAAATTCATCCAAAATTGAACTTGAATCCATATTTCTAATGGTTACTTTATTTACAGGTTGCATATCTTGTATAAATCTCATTGTTCCATTTTTCTTTGGTACTGTAAACCATCGATTTGAGTAAGGCGCTATAGACGGTTCTAAAATCTCCATTTCAATCTTTTCATTAAGTAAGTTTATTAACTTAGATAAATATGCTCTTGGTATTGGAATTGGTCGTAAATTCCATGGTTCATGAGGAATAATAAAAATAACCATAGGTGCTATAATATTTGGATCAACACATCCAATTTCATGTGCTTCAAATGCAAAAACCTTTCCATGCCGTGAAAGCATATTTCTAAAGCATTTTTCTTCATATTTTGTTAAAAATCCTTCACATCCAATCCTTAATCCATCTAATGTAGCATCCATAAATTTATGCCTTATCTTCTTAGGATCTCTCAAATTTGGTTGTATAGATGCTCCTTTCACCTTCTCTTCACAATCTGATGGTAGTGGCAAAGCCACTGGTTTTACCTTTTTTGCCACTGATTTATACTTAGTTTCAACACATACCTCTTGGCGACTTAAATTTTTCATAAAGTTTTGAATTTCATCATAAAATTCTTTAGAACATACATTAATAAATTTATTACTTCCTTGTAATCTATATTGTAATAAATAATTTAATTCTCCCATAGTATCTGCAAATTCAACTTTTTCAAATGATCTTGATATAAATTCATCCTCAACCAATTCTCCATTTTTTTTCAAAGTTTTTTCCATATTTTTAACATAACGTTTATCTATTCTTTTCATCCTTTCTATAGTTTTAAAAGATAATACACCATCTTGTTTCAATGTAACAAGTCTAGTAGGTAATGCCATCTTTGTTAAATTCAGCAGAAGCATGTCTTCTTTTAACCCATTGCAATCCCGCTTTACAATGGTGTGCGGTAAAAACCCTCAAGCTCTTCAAAGTTCTCATTTGATATTGGCCTTTCTCTCAACTTATCACAATTTCTTTCATGATCAGCACAAACAATTAAAAATTGAACTGCTTTCATTTCATCTTGGCTTCTTATTCTTGCATAGGCTGAACCATCATTCATAACCTTTGTTTCCATTCTTGTGGTAGTAATAAATGGTTGTCCCAATATAATTGGATATTTAGACATATCTTGTACAAAAAAATGTTGTTCATGAATGACATCTCCTATCATCACCTTTATATTTGAACAAACTCCATACAATTCTCCCTTTGAATTATTTGCTGATCTTATCATCCATCCATGTTTAGTATCAATTGGCCATTTTTTTTTTCTATATAACTCTTTTGATATCAAGTTGATTTCAGAACCATGATCAATTAGTGCTACAATCGGCTCTTCTAATTCTCCTAATTTTATTAAAGTTTCCATTGTAGCTCTTGCCCAAAGACTTCAAGAATAATGACTAGAAGCTTGAGTACTATCTTCTTTATTTGTGAACTTGACTCGTGAAACATCTCCAACCAATTGCATTTCAATTTCTTCATCTTCATTGCTTCCCATTGCTTTTGTACTTTGTATATTTGATGTTATAGTATCACCAATAGATTGTCTATTTCTTTTTATTGTATCAATAATAATTTCATGAAATTTTCTTTTTGCAATTCCTAAAATCTCACCAATTGTAAATTCAACCTTTCCACTTAAAATCCGCTCCTCCAATATCCTTTTTAAATCGATAGCAGCTTCTATATCTGATTGTAATTTATAAGCAGGGGCCTTTTCCTTCTCTTTTACAAAATCTCTTTTCTTTGTAGGAACATTCTCTATTGTCTCTTCATGCATAGGATTTTTGTGTAGTCGTGCTTTTTCTCCTCTTGTAGTCTTTTTTGATGGCCCTTCATTATTCTCATCTCTTCTTCTTTTTTCTTCTATTAATGCATCATGTTGATTCCTTGCAATATGAGCATGTACTAATAATCTGTCTATAGGATCATTCCATCCAGTAATTTGTCGAATATCATTTCCAACACGTTTTAAATCATTTTTGGTAAAATTTCCTCTTTCAGCATAACTCATTGCACTTGTCCACAAAGAACTAGATTCTCCTAGTAGTTCAAGATTTATGCTTAAGCACTTGCCTCGATTTGCTTCTATCTAATATGTTGATGCTTCATTGCTTGAGATTTTAAATGATTCTCTTACAAGTGCCTTCATTCCTCCTTTACCAAAGTTTGTCTCTAATTTTTTTCTACTTTCCTTTAAATGTATCATACCATCTTTGAAAAAAACAACTCCTTTGCGTAGCGCCTCTGTAAAATCTTCACACTCTCTTCTTGAATGATCCACACTATCACACCACATGCACTTGTGTATTATACCATCCATTTGTCCAAATTTTTGTCTTGTTGATACCTTTGATGATTGGCCCTTTTCTTCAAGTTTTGCAAATTTTATTTGCAAATCTTTCATCCCTCGTATGATTTCATCAATGCCCATTTCTTCTTTCTTTGATGTTTCCATTGAAGGTTAAATCATAGGTGTAGGATGGTTTGTAGATAATTTTATCTTAGAAACTTGCAATGGTCTTTGAATACCCACCCTATCTTTTCTCCTTTCTCTTTTTGCAAGTACTCCAATTGCTTCTTCCACTTCCTTCCAATTTGATGTCAGTCCTTCTTCCTCTTCTTTATCTTCAAGTAATATTTCCAACTTCTCTTGTAGCTCTCTATCAGCCGCTTGAAGAAAAAGCTCTACTTTGCTTGGATCTAGTAATAGCTTCTCTTTCTTTGATAGATAGAAATATTGCCTTTCAAACTCCCTCAATAATTCTGTCGCTTGAAGATCCTTCTTAGGCCTTTCAATCCATTCAAAAAATGTCCTTTTTGTAACCCGATCACTATCTTCAAAAAAATATTCATCCTTAAATGCTTGAGAAAATCTTTCCCATGAATCTCCAAATTGTCCTATAATGGACTTTACATGACTTCTTATCTCCGGTATAGTAGCCAGTTCAAATAATTTAACCATCTTCTTCTCAGAAACACGCTTCGATTTCATTTTCTTAACATAACATCTTAAATATTTTGTAATATTCTTCCCTTCAAATTAGTCAATCTTATCCACAATTGCCTGTAATGCCTTATTTGCCATACCTTCCTTGCAATCTTTCACATGTTGTTGTTGCATGAAAAAAGCAAATGCTTCAAACATGCTTGCAGAGTTAGGATCAAAATACATACCTTGTCCTCCTTTGCTACCTCTACTTGCAACTCCACTAGAAGCTCCGATTGATGCACCATCCATAATTCCTCCTTCAACTCTCTTGCCTTCTTTCTCCATAAGTCAAATAAATCAAAAAAATTCCAATAATCTTCCACCTCAAGCTTTTCACGTCGAGTTCACCAAATTATGTCATAATACGTGCAATTTTGCTAGAAAATGCTCCGAACACCTGGCTGTGGAAGACAAAAAAAAGAAATACATAACAACAAGATCCTAACAACTCTAATATAATCCTAAACAACTTCTATTAAATCTTAATAATACTAATCAAACTTTGATCCAATCTTTAAGCAATTACAAAAGAAGAGTAAATGAATCATACATTAATCATAATAAAAAATAACATATAAAATACTAAATTTAGAAAATATTAAAAATAGAATCTTAAAATCCTAAATCATATCTTATTCAAACCCTAGGTCAAACCCTAGTCAAAACCTAAATCAAACCCTAAGTCAAACCTTGATCAAAACCTAAGTCAAACCCTAAGTCAAACCCTAAGTCAAATCCTAACCAAATCCTAGTCAAATCCTAACCAAATCCTAGTCAAATCCTAGTCAAAATCTAAGTCAAATCCTGAGTCAAATCCTGTTCAAACCCTAGTCCAACCCTAAGTCAAATCTTAAGTCAATCCCTGGTCAAAATCTAAATCAAATCCTAAATCAAACCCTAAGTCAAACCTTGGTCAAACCTTGATCAAACCCTAGTTAAATCCTAAGTCAAATCCTAAGTCAAAACCTAGTCAAAATCCTAAATCAAATCCTAATCAAATCTTAAATCCTAAACCAAACCCTTAGCAAATCCTAAACCCTAAATCAAACCCTAATCAAATCTTAAACCAAATTCTAACCAATTCAAATCAATCCTAGGAAAAACTAGAACATCAATATCTGTTGATTAGACTATTGATCTTACTTAAAACTTTGTATAACCTTTCAATCTCATAGTCAACAACAAGCACAATAAATTTGAAGGAAATCAAACTTACCAAATGGAAGAAAAACCCCAAAAACTTCTCAGGTGTTGAACGGCCTCCTTCTCCAACCTTGATGCTGATCTTCTAGTACTGATTTTTCCCTTTTTCACCATTCAATCAATCTCAAATCACTCAAGTGTATAGGAAAATAAGTCTATTATTCATACAAACAAAATTTACTCCAATACAACTGGCAGATTGCTCAAGATCTCAAAAATCCTAACTGACCCTCAAAACTTAATTTCCAAGACCTTGATCCACTTAAACCTCAATTACGTACAACTAAATTGTTAGATTTAGCTCAAACTCACAACACACATTAACAACAGCAATATCCAAAAACCCACAAAGTTTGAGCTATAAATGTACTACAAAACTTCTGAAATTGCCTAAAACATCAACCCTATTTTATTTCACAAAATCCCAAGTTGCCAAATATATCCCTGACTTTGCAAAGCTATTACAAAGTCATTTTTACTCTATATCACTTGAAACCAACTCTTATACCAAATCTCTCAAGTCCACTATCTAATCCTAATCTTTGATTTGCAAAAGCCTATTGGATACGCCGTAGGGATGCGATTTTGTGCCCTGGGGTCTGATTTCGATCCCAACTCATAACCGATCCTTTTCGGGTATCTATTTTGAGATTTTTGTAGTAAATTTTTTTGAAACCTCTTCTTAACTCCCTCCTATATATGCCTATATTATTTTATTTCTCAATCTACTTTGTTTTGCCTTACTTATGGCCCTACAAAGTAAATAGAAGCTCATTTGTAAAAAAGGCAGCATTAACACTCATTAGTTTTATTCCCTTTTTACTATTATGTATTTTTCTAAGATAATTTGCTACAATATTTTGAACTAAGATCTTCTATAATATACTATTTCCACACTCTTTCACCTAATAGTCGCGTTACATCACGACACTGCCTGGTCTTCCTTATCCTTGGTCAAAAAGACCTCTTAGTCCATCTCTTCCTTATCTTATTGGTCAAAAAGCCCTCTTAGCCACCTTCTTATAACTAAAAGGTGGTTATAAGGTAACTCTTGAACTATAAATTAGTTCAAGAGTTATAATTTTTGCTATAATTAAAGGGTGCTTATAGATGTATAATTGCTACATCTTTACACTATAAATTTAAGGTGTATGATTGGGCTTAAATTTAAACTTATAGTTGGCCAAATATGCAATTTAATTTAAGGTGTATAATGGACTTTTTGAATTTCGATCTGAAAGTTATACAAGAGAACCTCAGTGACATTATAATTTAGTGGCAGCACCAATGACTTCTCAATATGTACCTTCAGAAGTCGAGGACATACAAATTGATGCTATATGTTTCAAGCTGCTTACTGAATAAGAAAAGACTCGACGTTGTCAAGAAGGATTATACTTGTATTATGGAGAACCTAAACACACTGCTCAAAATTGTCCAAAGAAATGATGCAACCACAAGATGAAGAGTACGACTGTCAAAGAAGACAATATGTCAAAATTCAGCTGGTCTACCACACATACCATGCTACCGTGATTCAGATAATTTCTATTGAAGGTCCTATCCTCTCCTCACAACCATTTCTTTGTTTTATAATAGATGTGTATTTAGGATCTAATAATTACAAAGCCTCTACTTTATTAGATTCGGAAGCCTCGGCTTGCTTTTTAGATGAAGAATTTGCTAAAAACCATAGAATACAGATAGTACAAAAATCTAAATCCGTACACGTAGAAGTCATAGATGGTCGCCCTTTATCTTCTGGAGCTGTTACTCATAAAACACTTCTTCTAGATGTAGTAGTAAATGGCCATAATAGTTGCGTAATTTTCTACATAATTAAATCTCCCTCTATTCTAATTATTCTAGATCTATCATGGTTAGAAAAACACAACCCTCAAATAGATTGGATTTCTCGTACTCTAAACTTTTCTAAAAGTATAGCTAACAATATAATTAATCAAGTAAGAAATCATAAGTCTAATAGAATTAAACCTTCATTTGTGGGTGCAAGAGCTTTCTTGCACATTGCAAAAGAAGGATCACCTTTTGTCATTTATGCTACACCTATTTCCAACAATAGAAAGACTTCAAGTAGCATTCCAAGTCAGTATCAAGATTATCAAGACGTTTTTGAGAAAAAAAATGCAGATATTCTTCCAAAGCATCATCTATATGATCGTTCAATCGACCTTAAAGAAGGAACTCAGCCACCATTTGGACCAATCTACAGTTTATCACAAGATGAATTGGCTGAACTCAAGGCATATATTGATGAGAATTTGGCCAAGAATTTCATACACCATTCTAATTTTCTAGCAGGAGCTCCAATTCTATTTGTGAAGAAAAAAGATGGATCATTACTGAACTCAAGGCATATATTGATGAGAATTTGGCCAAGAATTTCATACACCATTCTAATTTTCTAGCAGGAGCTCCAATTCTATTTGTGAAGAAAAAAGATGGATCATTACGGATGTGTGTTAACTATCGAGGATTCAACAAGATCACAATCAAGAACAGATATCCATTACCTCTAATATCAAGACTCCTTCACCAGTTCAATCAAGCTAGGATCTATACAAAAATAGATCTAAGAAGAGCATATAATCTAGTACGCATCAAAGAAGGAGATGAATAGAAAACTGCATTTCGAACTAGGTACAAACATTTTGAATATAATGTCATACCTTTTGGACTTACGAATACACCAGCTGCTTTTCAACATCTCATGAATGATGTTTTTCATGAGTTCCTAGACAATTTTGTCGTCTGCTATCTAGACAATATTTTGATTTATTCTAAGAACGTAGAAGAACATGAAGTACATGTTCATCAAGTATTACAAAAACTTAGAGATGCGAGATTGTACGCCAAGATGGAAAAGTGTGTATTTCATACTACTCAAGTTGATTTCTTAGGATACATCATTTCAAATGATGGTCTCATGATGGATTCTAAGAAAGTTTAGACAATCATGAATTGGAAGATTCTAAAGACGGTAAGAGATGTTGAATGTTTTTTGAAATTTGCCAATTATTATCAGATCTTCATCAAAGACTTCTCTTGAGTTGCGACTCTAGTTACACATTTAACTTGTAAAGACAAACTCTAATGGAATCAAGAAGCAGAAGCAACATTTGAAGCTTTGAAGACATTGTTTGTTTTTGCACCAATCTTATATCGTGTAGATTTTTCCAAGGCGTTTTTTATGGGAATAGATGCATCAGACTTTGCCTCGAGTGCGATTTTGTCACAAATGGGAACAGATGACAAACTTCATCCAGTAGCTTTTCATTCAAGAAAATTCTCAGCAGCCGAGATCAATTATGAGATCCATGACAAAGAATTTTTTGCAATCGTGGATTCTTTTCAAGAATGGCATCATTATCTAGAAGGCGCTTTGAGTCTAATCACCGTATATACAGATCACAAGAACCTCAAGTATTTGATGTCGGCACGCATGTTGAATCGCCGTCAAGCTCGTTGGAGTATGTCTTTGTCAAGATTCGAATTCATTATCACTTATCGACTAGGAAAACAACAAGGTTTGTCCATTGCCCTTTCTAGACATTCTTATTTTGCATTAAAAGAAGGAGCTGCAGCTTTTGAGCAACAAAGAACGGTTCTCTTGAAACCATAGCAATTTCATCTTCGAGCAATAAAATCAATATTGATTGTTGATTCAACTTTTCTCAAGCAAATTCAATCAAGTATGTCCTCAGACCCTCTTATTCATGATATCAAGAATAATTCTTCCAAATCTCATGATTCTTCTAAATTCAAATTCAAGAACAATCTACTATATTTCAAAGGACGTTTATATGTTCCAAAAGAAGAAGCATGTTTACGTGTTCTTCAAGCACGTCATGATTTTCCAGCGGTAGGACATTTTGGATACAACAAGACTTTGGAACTTATATCAAGAGATTTTTGGTGGCCTCAAATGTGGAAGGCAGTCCAAGACTTGGTACAATCATGTGATATCTGCTCAAGATCCAAGACTCCTCATCATCAATTTTTTGGGCTTCTTCAGCCATTACCTATTCCAGAACAACCATGGTCTTTTGTTTCTATGGATTTCATCACAAATCTTTCAAGCTCAAGATCTTATGATTCTATATTTGTGATAGTAGATCGGTTCATCAAGATGGCATATTTTGTGCTATACACAAAATCTATCACAAATGAAGAAACAACTAAGCTTTTCATTGATAATATCTATTGCTATCATGGGTTACCTAAGGATATTATATCGGATAGGAGAACTCAATTTGTGTCAAGATTTTGGAGAACCCTTTTCAAGATCTTAAAAGTGGATATAAAGTTATCTTCAGCTTTTCATCCTCAAATTGATGGATAAACAGAGCGCGTGAACCAAGTCTTGGAGCAATACTTAAGGTGTACCATCAACTACCAACAAGATGATTGGATAACTCTTCAGCCATTGGCAAAAATTGCTTATAATAATACGATACATTCTTCTACGCAACAAACACCTTTCTTTGTCAATTATGGTTACCACCCACGACTTGATGCTTTTGACTTTTCAAAAGTTGATAATTCAGCACCAGAAGATTTGGCAAATCGTTTGTCAGAGCTATATGCAATAATAAAGATGCAATTAAAAGAAGCTCAAGAATGAAAAAAAAAAAAATACAAATGCGTATCGCAAAGAATAACCACAATTCAACGTGAGGGACAAGGTATGGTTACTTTGTCGCAATATCAAGACTACTCATCCTTGTGATAAGTTGGACTATTGTAGGCTTGGACCTTTTCCTATTTCTAAACAAATCAATCTAGTTGCATATTGATTACACCTACCGGAGTCCATAAAGATCCATCTTATATTCCACGTGTCACTACTCGAGCCATAAAAGATAATGGATATATAAAGAAGAAGACAAATGCCACCGCTTCATGTAAAAGTAGATAACGATGAAGAATTCGAGGTTGAAGAGATTTTAGATTTAAAACAGCATTTGCGTGGATATAATATTAGTGAACGCACATGGGAGCCATCAAAGAATCTAACAAATGCATTAATAAAAGTCAATGCATTTCATCGACGACATCCATCAAAACCAAGATAAATACTCAAAAAAATCTTTGTTATAAAGCAAAGCAAGTTCTATAGAGGTTTCATCCTACCTTGTATCATTGTTTGTCATTAAATTTGTTTGTGCTAAAGAGATGGAGGATCAACAACCAGCAAATTTAGCTCAAGAGCCATCATTTGCTGATTTACCAGATAAGATATTATGACTATCACAATCTTCAAGACGACAAAATAGAGATGAAGACCCTTAAGAACGACATGTCCTTCCTCGGATTGATGGCAAAATACAACGTGTTTGGTATCACGACCTTGGAAGAGACTCCCAATGTTTGGTGATACTTTTAGAGGTAGGAACTACTCTTGATGGTGTTCCTAATATTTTCTTTGAAGGAAGTTATGAAGGCCTCAACAATGATCAAATAACAGGATGGTCCTCTCGTCTTAATATGGGACATTATCGATGGCTGAAAAGACCTATCAACTACCTTCAAAGGGAACAAAGATCAAAGTATGTCGCAAGCACAATTCGACGTATCCTAGACTTCCTCAACATATAATCATCGCTCCTCATGGAACTTGTCCCTAGAAGGGAGGATAATATTACGAACATAAGATTTACTCCAATAAATGACCTAAGTAATATAGACCAATAGAAGTAGATAAAATAAATTGATATGATAATATCTGATAGAAAAGCTTCCTAGAGGCTTCATAGATGCGGAATCACCTTTATACATATCTATAGGTGATTGGTAGGTTAAAAACTTGGTCAACAAGCTAGCCACATGGCGCACATATTGGCAGCTTGCGGAACAAGCCAAGTACGTGGCACACATGTGAGAACTTGTCATGCAAGTTTGACATGTGTCTTACAAATTAGACATGTGTATGAGGTCCTATAGAATACCACCATGTAGTTCTTAGTTAGATAGTATTTATAGAGGCAAGAATGAAGCCCTCTTCACTCTTATCAACTCCTTTCCTGATTTTAGTTTAGTTTCAAGAGTCTTCATGTTTCCAATCTTTGGCAATAGCCATTCCAATTTTCTTTGAATATACATACTTTTTTATTCTCATTTTGTGACTTTTACTTTGATACAGTTTCCATTAGATTATGCATCTTTTTCTAGTTCATGTCCTTGACACTCGCTCCGGCTTGACATCCTTTGTTGATATTATTGCATATTGATGCTGCGCCTTGCCTCTAATTTGACGCCTAATTGATACTCTTATATTGTGCCTTGCCTCCCAATCTAAAGCCATATTGCCCTTATACTCAAAGTCTTTATCAATTTAACTTGATCGCGGCCCTGTATTGTTGCTCTTTGGCTGTCGGCTCAATGCCCCTATTGATAGCATTGTTTATATTGTTGCATCATACCTCCTAGTTCAATGTTCTACTTCTCACATATTTGTTGTCATTGCCAATCTAACCCTCTCCAATGCCCTGTATTCTCGCGCCTCACCTTCCAAAGCAATGCTTCTATTCATACCCGATGTGGCAATGTGCCTTGCCTCCCAATGCCAAATTAATACTCTCGCTATTGTGCTTCTCTTTGATCATGTAGTGAGTATAATTCCAATGTAGCTCCTGACCAAAGTGAGGTGTTAATTGTGAAGTATCTAGCTTCACGATAGTTCACGTAGGTCTAAAGAGTCCTCTAGTAGCAAAGACTTAATTTGTTAATTCACATGTGGAATAAATCTTAATATCAAAAAATTACATGACCAACACAATAAAAATTATTATCATCATCCATTGAAAAAATTTACATCCAAATAGAGTCAATTGATCCAATTATTAAGATAATAACAACAAGTTATAAGAAAATACTAAAAAATTAGAAATTAAAAAATAAACCAAAAAAATATAGGATGTAAGTACAAATAAGAAAAAAGAAGATAAATAGTTACAAATTTAATTGTCACTTAGGACTTTAACTGTCTTATGGCATGATTTTTAATCTAAAAATATACTAAGTACCTAGTTATAAAGAGATTACTGTTAACTTATTGGATAGAATCCAATAAATGATTTGTCCTTAATAAAGATAATAAATAAATATAATAATACTAAAAAAAATATTATATTAATAAGAATCTTTTATATTTAAGAAGGTTTATATATAGAGTTTTTTTTTATGGCATCTAAAAAATACTTAACATCCTTTTCTATGCCAAATCATAACTAATCAATTACCAGTAAGTTAGGTTCTCAATAATTTCAAAAAAAATCTATAATCTCCTTTTAAAACCTCATTTTTATATCAAATTTTTTTGTTAGTTCTATATATCCATCATTTACACCTCCATAAAAGTCTTGGCTCCAAAAAAAATCCTTTTAATTTGCACAAAATGCTCAAATTGTAAAAAAATCCTTCAATACCATATTCACATGCAAAGGATTGTTTTCTTCTTGAATTTTAGAATCAAATATCTCTTCATGTAGTTGTGTAATTTTTTTCAAATTTTTCAAAATTTTAGCCTATATCTTTAAGCTTTACTAAAAGAAAAATCTATTATAAATTTACTTTGAATTGTTTGATATCTCAAAAATCCTAACAAATGCTTAAAATCCTAATTTATAGACATCTGAGCACTATTTTTTTCATATCTCAAAAATCCAAAATCCAAAATCTAGATACCATCAAAATTTGTATATAACTTTATAATATAAAAATACACATTCTTACAAATTTTGAGTCAAAATCTTATTAAATTTCTTGAGATGTAGCCCAAAATACAACCATTAATTAAGTAGGTCACTTACTGCCCTTAGATTACAAGCACTAACTTCAACTCTCAATATCTCTTTTATTGTAATTTAAAATTCATTAAGCCATATATATATATATATATAATATAGCCAAAAAAATGATCTCTCTAACCTTGATTGCTGATCTTTTAATATTTTTTGTATGTATGTATTATACTCCAAAGAATGATGGTAGGTACAAAATTAACATCTTGATTTTGAATGCCTATACATCATTCTCAAAAATTCCAAATCATTCAATTTTTGTACCAAAACTATATCCAAAAATCTAAACTTGTTGATCATAACCTTTGATGTTCAAATGACCCTAAAAGAATAATCTTAATTCCTAATAAGGCCTCAAATAACCTCCTTGAAGCCCATTGGATATGATTTTTGATCAATAGGAATAGAGATTTCTATCATCCATCTCCATTCATCCACTTGATTATTCTTTTTGATACTAAAATCTCATTCCAATATTTTTTTTTATTAAGATTTATAAAGTATGTATTCTAAACATCAAAAAATAGAAATAAAATAAGATTTCAAGAATCACCAATGTCTAACAAAGGTGACTCAAAATATATAAAAGTTATTATCAACATAAAATGAACTTCAAAAAAAAAATGAAGTTGTACAAATCTTAATTGTATCTCTTTTAAACAAATTCCTTCCAAAATAATAATCTAACCACATTTTGTAACCAATTAAAATCCATTGATAAGGCTTTCATTTAGTTGTGCAAATAAATTGTACATTAAATATATATGCATATTATTTTCACATGGTAGCCAAACCACAATACAACAATAGATAATTAATTATAATAAAAGATATAAGCATCAACCAAATTAATTTAAAGCTTGATACAAACGTAATTCCAAAATCAATTCAACAAACCTAGACTCAATCATGAATGTAAGGTGAATTACCACCTTAATTTATATCATAACAATGATATGTAAAATCTAACTACAATAGATGATACTGGCAATGACAATTGAAAGTGGATGTGGTGTAGGTAGAGGTGACAAATTTAATGGGTAAGAGTTGTATTTGATAAGAAAAGAGACACTTTCTGTGTTTTCATATATAAACACTATCAATAATGGGAGGTAATGCCTGCTAACACGATGGTGATGTCCAGCTACCATGTTCCTATTAAAATCGCATTGTGTTAGTGCTTGTCTTCTTATATCTATTTTGTTGATACAAGTTCCCAAAAGCAAAAATGTGGAATACTAGATATCAAAATTTTTACACCAAAGGTGACTAAATTTCAAAAGAAGGATGTGAGCCACAAAGAATCACAGAACATTTTTCCAGATTTCGGCAAAAGACATGACTGTAAGAAACTCGGAAGCAAACACAATTCAAACCACAAGGCTTGGCACCTACAGTCTTGAAGGTTGTATTGGAAGGCCCCTTGGTCGTGCTGGTGTTCGATGTCATGCTTGTCTGGGGTTGGGGGGTATATCAGGCCACGGAGATGCATCTGGAAAGGATGCCTGGCGCAGTAAAATCCAAGGTATCATGTGGATAGTCCCAGGTGGCGAATAATCGAAACAAGCAGGGCGATGACGAGCATGGCAAGCAGATCTGGGCATAAACTTAGGGCCTGAGGAGATGCCGCTTGAGAATGTGGTAGTCAGGTGCCTGTAACAGTGTGAACGCAATTTGAGGCTTTATAAGAACTCCCCAAGGCTATCCATTCTCTGCGTCCCTTCTGTCTCCAGCCTCATTTCGTCCGACTCCCGCAAGGTTGGGTTGCGGCATCCGCAGCAGCAGCAACGCCCGTTTCGTTCTCTTCGGCCTGCGTTGGAGAGGGAGAGAGGGAGGTTGTGCTGTTAGCGCCTCGCCCATTTGCAGATATGGAGCTGTCCGTCGAGAAGACCGCCTCCGGGCGCGAGTACAAGGTGCGGGACATGTCCCAGGCCGACTTCGGGCGCTTGGAGCTCGATCTCGCGGAGGTTGAGATGCCCGGGCTCATGTCGTGTCGCACGGAGTTCGGGGCCGCGCAGCCATTCAAGGGCGCCAAGATCACGGGGTCTCTGCACATGACCATCCAGACTGCGGTGCTCATCGAGACTTTGACGGCTTTGGGCGCGGAGGTGAGATGGTGCTCTTGCAACATCTTCTCCACCCAGGACCACGCTGCCGCCGCTATCGCGCGCGACAGCGCGGCGGTGTTCGCATGGAAGGGGGAGACATTGCAGGAGTACTGGTGGTGCACGGAGAGGGCTTTGGACTGGGGTCCGGATGGAGGCCCAGATCTGATCGTGGACGATGGCGGTGACGCGACATTGTTGATCCACGAGGGTGTGAAGGCCGAGGATGCGTATGCGAAGGATGGCACGCTGCCCGACCCCGAGTCGACGACGAACGCCGAGTTCAAGATCGTGTTGACAATCTTGAGGTGAGCGAGGGATGTGATGCGGTGGGGTGTGTGTTTTTTTGTGGGTCGTTGTCGGAGGTTTACTGTTGGTTGGGGCGTAGCGTGGGCTCCGTCTGGCATCGGCCGCAGTCGTCTTGTTGAAGTGGGTGGTAGGCCGTGTGGCATTTTGGTGTCCGTGCAGAGTTGGGGTGGGGGGGGGGGTGGGGCTAGTTGTCGTTGTTGGTGCGGTGGTGGTCGTTGTGACGAGGGTCTTGCTGAGAGGGTGGCTTCTGTGTATCCAGGGACGGCATGAAGGAGAACCCCAAGAAGTACCACAAGATGGCCGAGGGGTTGGTGGGCGTGTCTGAGGAGACGACGACCGGAGTGAAGCGTTTGTACCAGATGATGGACAATGGATCTCTGTTGTTTCCCGCTATAAACGTGAACGACTCTGTCACGAAGAGCAAGGTAATGTGGCCCGTGACTGTCGGATGCCTTTCGTCTGGATGTGATTTGGTGGTGTGTGTTATTTGCGGCTGACGCTTGGGTTGTTGTGCAGTTCGACAACTTGTACGGTTGCCGCCACTCGCTGCCCGACGGCCTAATGAGGGCGACGGACGTGATGATTGCCGGGAAGGTTGCTGTGATCTTCGGGTACGGTGATGTCGGGAAGGGTTGTGCCAGCGCCATGAAGGCCGCCGGAGCCCGTGTTATAGTGACCGAGATCGATCCCATCTGCGCTCTCCAGGCCCTCATGGAAGGCTACCAGGTGCTGAGATTGGAGGACTGCGTTGAGTACGCCGACATCTTTTGTACTACGACCGGTAACAAGGACATCATCATGGTGAGCGACATGAGGAAGATGAAGAACAACGCCATCGTGTGCAACATTGGGCACTTCGACAACGAGATCGACATGGAGGGGTTGGAGACGTTTCCCGGGGTGAAGAGGATCACCATCAAGCCGCAGACGGACAGGTGGGTGTTTCCGGACAGCAAGAGGGGCGTGATCATCTTGGCGGAGGGGCGTCTGATGAACCTGGGATGCGCCACCGGTCACCCGAGCTTCGTGATGTCGTGCTCATTCACGAACCAGGTGATCGCCCAGTTGGAGTTGTGGAACGAGCGCACTAGCGGCAAGTACGAGAAGAAGGTGTACGTGTTGCCGAAGCACTTGGACGAGAAGGTCGCTCTGTTGCATTTGGAGAAGCTGGGCGCCAGGCTGACGAAGTTGAGCGAGGATCAGGCCTCGTACATCAACGTGCCGGTGGGAGGTCCATATAAGCCCGCCCACTACCGTTACTGAAGGGCCTCTGCAATCAGGCTTGGTTGGGGTGATTGTAGGCTGCGGTACACTTTTGCTGTTTGTTTCTGAGAGCATCTAACTTGTCGTGACCGATTGGGGGGTCGACAAGTATGACGTGTTTTTTTAAAAAGAGAGTTAAAAATTGATTATTTTTGAAACACAATGTCCTCTGGTTGGAGGTGATTTGCATCTCGAATGTGGGGTTCTGGCGTGATTGCTGTGCGTTTGTGGTGTCGATCTAGTGCCGCGGCATGTTGTAGCGGTGCAGCTCGTGACGAGGTGCCGTGGTGGATGCTTGGGTTGCGGTAAACGTTGTCACCGTGGGGTAATGTTTTGGATTATGGGAATGCACTGTCTTTCCGTACTGTCTAGCACAGGGGGACAGGCGTGGCCCAATTGGCGGGGGCTCTGTAAGGTGGCGTCGTAAAGTGCTGTCCAGTGGAGCAGTCAGGGGTGTGGTTCGTGTGCGCGACCTGTTCAGACTGCCGCGTTCCCACAAGGGGAGGCTGGTGTTATGTGTCTGATTGTGCGATTTGTCCAGGCTATGTGCTTCGATGGACTAAGCGGCAAGAGGGATTTCACTGCTGGTCACTGTGCCCATTTGCGAGTTCGTCACGGGCAACCCTTTTCCCCCCCTTCCCCAGGTGCACTTGAATCGTCTTCTGGGGGAAGGGGGAGAGGGATGGGAGCCTGCGAATGGGCTTGCTTTAGTGCCGAACGCGGAGCAAGGCGGGTTGCCCTTCACTTTCGGGCATGACCCCTTTTGAGCCTGAATCGTCGGCTGTTTCGACGTGGTTGTACTGATTCATGTAGCATCCACACCCACGGGCGTGCGTGGAGTTCCCCCTTCCGTGTTGCTTGGCAGGGGTCGATGAGTAGATGGCATTCGAGGAACTTACTTGGAAATGGTTACTCAGATTGGGTTACAGGACGCATCTTACATGCCCTAGGTCGCAGTAAGCACCGTGTGCATGTCATGCACGCTCGAGGGTGGTTCGATGCTAATAACATTTTGCTGTACGCCCTTGCGACGAGGGCATGTTTTGAGAGTCTACTTCCTGGTAACTAGCCTCGCATCCGTGTTGCGCTTCTGGCAAGTAACACCTTGATGAGTCCAGGGTGATTAACTTTCGGTATTTCCGAGTTGTCGCATTGAACCACTAAGCAGCTGTTTCTAGCGAATCTTGAGACATGAGCGTCGCAACTTCTGGCTGTGCTGCCCCTAAACCTTTTCTTTCGGTCCTTTATGTTTTGGTGTTTTGACCAAGGTTACTTTGACATGTCACTGTTTCAGCAGAGCTTGAAGTGGGATGTTAGAAAAAGTGGAGTTATTGCCTCTTTCTTATGATAGTGGAATGGTGGTGTTGTTGCTTGTTTCATTCTTGGGTTTGTTGATATGTTCGAGGTATATCTCTCTTCTCAATGTATCAATGTTCGAGGTGTATATTGGTAGTAAGGATGTTGTTTTTTGGTTTTTTCTGAAGTATGTATTGATAGTGTATGTCCCAATATATTTCGTGGGTCTTTCTTTCCATTTTGCATGTCTTTCTTTCTATCACTTATAGAATTATATTTTTTTTGGGTTGATTTTTGTAGTGATTATTTTGAGCTCTCGTCATTGAATTTGATAATTTGGGAATTACGTTTTTTTATGTCATTGATAGTATTTGTTTGCATATTGCCCATTTTAGAGAGTAGATGTGTTTGTCCAAATAAATTTTCTTTTTACATGTCAGTTTTTCTCATTTTTATTTGAGGCTTATCAGGCTACTTTTTATACTTTATATAGATTTTTAAAAATATACACTTGGTTGATTTTAAGTCACTTGCTTCTTTTTTGTTGCATAGTACTTTAATAAGTTCTTTGAATAAGTTCTTTGAATCATAAAAAATATCCCATTTCAAGGCAAGAATATAATTTATTTATTTGATTATTATTGACGTTTTCATAACTACCTTCAAATATCACATTTAAAATGCAATTTAATATTATACTCACCTCTAATAGTACACCACTATGTATGAAAAGTGTCTTTTAAGATTGGGATATCATATATATTATATCTTACCATCTAAGGGTGTTTTTTTTGATATTTCTAAAAATAGAAATTCTTGACACAAATCTACTTTTGGTTCTCCATTCTTTAAAAAAAAAAATTAAAAATTGATTCTTAAATTCATTTTTTCTTGTTTTATACCATCTTGTTATAAATGGTTGGTCTTTGCTTTTGATAAATCTTATTTATAAAATATAAAAGAATAAAAAATAAATTGACATATTCATAACATTTTTAAATGGTTGAATATAATTGTGCCATGAATTATAATAATTGATGCACCACAATTCTCAAATATAGATTTAGATCTGTATATGTGCACATTACATATGTTTTTCTTAGTGAAAGTTTACAAGATGAAATTAATTGATAGAAAGTCTATTCAATCACATCCATGATAATATTATTATTTTTAGAAAAACAAATTATAATAAATTAATAAAAATAATATAAGTGATAATATTTATTCTTCTTTAAAATATATTTTTTAATATAAGAAAGAATATGCTAAAGCATTTTATTGAGATCTAAGTTAATAATCACCAATATTAAATCATAAGTCTTTTTAATAGTCTAAATCTATATTCTTATTAATATCTTAAACTTTCAAGCAATTTAAGTTGATTTTATAAAAGTAGATTTGGAAAATTGAATACAATGATTTTATTAGTTTGTGCTATCAATTCAAAGCATCAAATTGTTACTTATTTTAAATGATGACACCATTATTGTCACCAATTTTCAATGTCCATTCTCTTAAAATTGCTTAGGGGCTTAAGATACTTCAAGATGAATTGGACAATTTTAAAGTTGAACTGAAGGTCCTTAAATATGATTTTCTTTTGAAACTAGAATGGAGCAGTGAAAGAACACGAGAGGTTGGAAATAAATTTGATACCAAAATATCAATTTTCATGTAAATTGTGATGATCAATTGAAACAATGTGTCTTGAAAATTGTAGTGAATGTTCTATGCATTCTAGTGTGTTGCTTGGTTGCTTCTATGCTGCACAAGGGAGGTCTCCGAAGCTTTGATCGATACTTGAAACTCATTCCAACCATAATTAAGTTCATGTGGCTGGTTCTTTTTCTCTAGCAACAATTTTGTAAAAAAAACTCAATGATTCATCTACCTTGGTGATTAGACTAGTTGCTGTGGATAAACTTTTCCATGATCTTTAGTCTTGATAATCTAATCCTTTTGGTTGTGCTTTGGCCTTTTGATCTTATTCTTGTATATTGATATTTTTCTTTACTTATTTCTATTTTAGTTCTTTGCACTTTTATAATTGTGTTTTACTTGAGTGGTGTGTTTTTATCAATTTGTTGAGACTAACATAGCACTATATTAGAGCTTGGTCTTTTTGGATAGGGAGTGGATTTCTCCTATTCTTAGATGTATTATATTTCTTAACAAATTGTGGATTATTCTCTTCAAGACAAGGTTTGTTCTTAACTTTTTATATCTATATCTTCTTGTTTCATATCTATAATATGAAGTGAAGAGTTCAATATGACAATTTCTAAAGAAGCCAAATTGGATCCAGTTATTAATGCTTTTGAAGCTTAAGAGTCAATATAAAGAATTTATCTAAGTAAAATAAAGAACTTTATATGATAATTTATAATAATCAAAGAGCAAAATTACCTCAACAATTGTTACAGGTCACCGTAGAGTTCCATTGTCAAGATCTATTTCATTTGAAGACGTATATATTTGAAATGGCAATTTATTGTCAACAACAAAAGTATTAGTAATTAGCATCTCAAAGAAGATTGATAGAGCTTGTTCAAAGTTTCATGGCTTTATAAATCTAGTACAACTTATTGCTTTGATCTAATCTCAATATTATTGCACAAAAATATCTCATATTAGTTTGGTTGGAACCTTGCTCTCAAGTCAAGCTTTGTCTTAGTTTGTTCTATTGTTTAAGAAGAATTCTTCTATATTACACAACTTTGAAATATTTTTGGTGGCATTTGTGGAAGCTTTTAGAAACATAATAAGTTTTGTTTTGCTACACCTAAAATTTGAATCCTTCAATAAAAAATATGTTTTGCATTTGTTTATGTTTCAAAGTTTTGATAATTAATATATGATAACAATTGGAATGAAGATGCTTTAATAAACTAATTTTATCAGGAATTATGAGATGATATAAAGGATCGATTATCTATATTTGATCTTCAATTTCTTAATAAAGCCATTAGTCAAGCAATAAAATATAATAACTAGCTATTTTAATATTAATAAAAAAAATATCCACTACTTGGCATCTTTTACATCTTCCAATCCTAGCAAATATTTAGAAGCAGAGGATATTCATATTGATGAGCTTTGCTTTAAGCCCCATTTTTAACAAGAAAAAAAGCATTAAAAAGAATATTGCATGTATTTGTGTTTTGGAGAATCTAGCCATATGGTTAATAATTGCCACAAAAAACATCAACATATATATCAAATGATGAGTGGGATGTTGTATTGTATTTTAGCTACTATGTAAAAATAATGTATATATATATTTAATATATAATTTATTATATAGCTAAATAGGAGCCGTATTAATAAATTTTAATTAATTATAAAATATAATTAGATTACTATTTTTGAAGGATTTATTTTAAAAAATAATTTTATTTATTTTTTTGATAGTGACTTTTGAAGTTGATTTTATATTAATAATAACTTTTATATATTTTGAGTCACCTTTATTAGACATTGGTGATCCTTGAAATTTTCTTTATTTCTTTTATTTGATATTTAGAGTACATATTATGTAAATCTTATTAGAAAAAAGATTAGAAAGGGATTTTTAATAACAAAAAGAATAGTTAGGCTATCCATGTGGATGAATAGAGATGGATGATAGAAATCTCTACTCTTATTGGCCAAAAGTCATGCCCAATGGGCTTCAAGAAGGCTGTTCAAGGCTTTATTAGGGATTAGGGTTTTTTTTGAATTTGAACATTAGAGGTTAGGATCAGCAAGTTTAGTATTTTGGCTATGATTTTGGTGCAAAAATTGAATGATTTGGAGTGTTTATGAAGGAGATATAGGCACTCAATATTAATATTAAAATATAATAACTAGCTATTTAGAGTTGAAGTTAGAATTTGCAATCTAAGAGCAATTAGTGACTTGTTTAATTAGTGGTTGTATTTTGAGCTATATCTTAAGCAATTTCATAAGTTTTTGACTCAAATTTTTTATAAATATATATTTTTATGTTGCAAAATTATATACAAATTTTTTTTGGTATTAGGATTTTGGATTTTTAAAATATAAAGAAAATAATACTTAGATGTCTATAAACTAAGGTTTTAAGTACTTGCTAGGATTTTGTAAGATATTAGACTATCAAAAGTAAATCTATAGTTGAATTTTTTTATAATAAAGCTTAAGATTATAAGATATATTTTAAAAAAATTTGATAAAAATTAAATAGGTAGATCAAGAGTTATTGGATTCTAAAGTTTAAAAAGAAATCAATCTCTTATAGCTGAATAAGATATTAAAGAGTTTTATTATAATTTGAACATTTTGTGCAAATTAAGGAGATTTTTGGAAGCTAAGACTTTATGAAGGTGAAAAGATAGATCCATGATGCTATGAAAATATTTTTGATATAAAAATAAGTTTATAAAAGAGATTGTGGATTTTTATAGAAATTATTAAGAATCTAATTTATCAAAAATTAATTAATTATGATTTGGCATAGAAAGGGATATTAAACATTTTTTAGATGCCATAGAAAAACTTTATATACAAATCTATTTCAATATAAGAGATTTTTACTAGTATAATATTTTTTTAATATTATATTATTCATTTGTCTTTCTTATTAAAGATAAACAAATTATTACACCTTGGCCAATAAGTTATAGGTAAGCTCTCTATAATTAGATATTCAATATATTTCCAGATTGAAAATCATGCCATATAACAACATATTAGGTAATACTTCTATGTGGCATATCCAAATATGGTTCATTTTAAACTTCATAACTTTATATAAGAAGGGTGGAAGTAGTCCTAAAATTTTTAGAGCTCAATTTTCATATACATATAAACTAAGAAATCCAAAAATAATTCCATATGACTTTAAGATTACAACATGTCTTTGATTTAGCTTACAACACGTCTTTGATTTAACTTACATAGTGAGATATGAATAATCAAGATGATAATATCATACAAATTAAGCCATTTCAATTAAATATTTCAAGTAGTTGATCTTATGATGAAGAATTGTCTAAACCAAAAAGATATTATAGAATATCCAATAGTTGCTTTATAATAATCATCATCAAAGTAGAATCTATCTAAAAAAAATATCTTGAAATAATTTTTAAAAGATGTTTTTACAATAAAGACATAGAAGTTTAAGCTCGGTCTATAGTAGAAGGTATGATCACTATCATTAGTTGCAAGGACCAATGAATCTTTTAACTTACAAAAGATAACTTAAATATGTGGCAAAAACCATGTAACACATCTTTGACTTCTTTTGCCTTAAATAAGTTCTAGTAGGTTCCAAGAAGGTTTTAGAAGGTCTTAAAAGGTTTTAGGTGATCTTAGATGGTCATAGAAGGATCTTAGGCTTTCTTTATCTCCAAGCATTAAAAAAATTCTTCAAAGAGCTTCCTTGCACCTAATATATATAAGAATTGAGGTTGAAGGGATCTTGAGTCTTGACAACACAATCCTTATGGCTTAGCTTGGGCCTTTTGGTCTTGTTTTTATGCCTTGTCATAGCTCATTGCTTGTGATATAAAGTGAACCTCTTTTGTTTTAATTCTTTGAACTTTTGGAGTGTTGTTCTACTTGAGTGGTGTGTCTTTAATAATTATCTATTTTATTAAGAAGTGGTGGTAGTTGCTTTATTTATGATATGTTGATTGTAATTTAAGACTTAATAAATATACATAAATTAGAAAATAAATTTTTATTATCAATATTATTTATAATTGATATTCAATCAAAAATTAATTATTAATATTATTAATTTATTTTTAATAATAAATAGGCTAAACCTTCAATAATCTAATTTATTACAATACTAATTAATATAGATGTTATGACAAAGTAATCATACTTTAGTACTAGCTTTGAATGAAAATTATTCTTTTTTAAAGATATCCATAAATTTTTTGTTATTTTTGAGCTTTCTTTAGTTGTACTTTTATTATTATATGAAGCTTTATAATTCTACTTGCTAAATCTATTACTATTAGATTTTTGACTTTTAAAAAGTCAAAAGTATAAAATTTTGGATGATAATCATAATTTATAAAATATAATGTTTGTTAAATAGAGAAATGTGTCATATTAGTATCTAAAAATCTTGCTAATAATAAGATAGTTTTTTAATTATCTTAGTAATAATTGATGGTATATTATAAATATTGTTCCAATACTTAATTCACATATTTTATTTTTTATTAATTTAAAAATAAATCTTTAATATTTACCTTTGTTATATTAAAAAATATCTTTTAAAATCTTGATTCAAATTAGGATATTAGGTTAAATATAATATCAATTAAAATTCTATAATATCAATAAATATTATTTTTAAAAATATTATTATTTTTTTATTAATAGTAATATATATTTTAGATTCAAAAATATGCTATTTTGATTGGACAATCCATCATCACAAAAATATAGTTATAAAAATTTGAGATTGAAATATAAATAATAAACTCCATTAAAAAAAATAATATCAATTATTTTGGAATAGGTAGAGGTTGAAGAAGTCTATAGAATCAATGACATGGAGTCTTTGCTCATGTACAAGTATTACAAGATTGAACAAATACTTTAAAAACTTTTTATATTTGGTGTCATTAAAATTTCTTGAAATAAGTAATCAATTAATAGAATGAGGTTTTAAAGTTTGTACACAATTAAAATATACAAAATTGTACTTAAATTATTAAATTATATAAATATTTTTTATAGTAAAAAGTATTTTTTAAAAATCAAACTAATTAAATCACTACAAAGATATTTTATAAAATCTAAAATAAAAATATTTATTTTTATATTTAAATAAAATTTATTTTAAAAATAACGTTAATTAAAATTATTGGATTTATATGTTGATGATTCAATTGCAATGGTTTCAAAATGATAATTTATTATTGACTATTCTTATCACTTCTTTTTTGTGATGCAAGGTAATAATTTTCAGATAAGACATCTAATAAATCTTCTTGTGTTTGATAATAATATGTAATATTAAATATAAATTGTGATAAAGTTATATTTCAACAACTTTGACAACAATGTAAGAGATGTGATGACATGAAATACTTTAGGTTCTTGTGATTAGTATAAACCTTGACTGTAATAAAAATATTTTTTAGGTTAAGATGTCATTCTTGAAATAATTTTATAATTGTTAGAAGTTCTTTATTGTAGATCTTATAGTTAATCTTAATTATTAAAAATCCATTTAAGTAAAAAAAAAATATAATAAAGTCTATTATATAAATATATTTCTAATAAAATTATATTCAATATAAATTTTAATATATTTCTTTTTATAAAAAAATTCTTTAAAAAATCTAAAGATTATACAATATAAGTTGAGATAAAAATTAATTTTAAACCTTAAAATATTACTTATATATTTTTATTCTAATCTAAATTATCTTTATATATAAATTAAGTAAATCAAATGATGATTTAAGATAACTTTTTAATAAATATTTAATAATAATTTATAAATCTTATAAAATATTAAAAACCACACATAATTTTGGAATTTTAATCCATAATAATTTATAATTTCTTACAATCTATTTACAAATTATCATTTTATATGATATATTCCAAAAATTCTACTTAATTTATGTGAAATAAATTTTTTTCCATCTAAGTATGTAATTTCATATTTTTAAGTTTTTTTAATATATATTGAATATATTTTTATATTTTTAAAATAGATAAAAAAAACTATCTTAATAAACCATAATAAATTACTTAAAGTTTTATAAAATATATTATTTATCAAGATTAAAAAGAAATTGAAGCATTTTTAGGTATATTATAAACTATTTATTATAATTTTTTCTTGAATAATTCAATAAGATATTTAAAACTATCTAATATTTAATTTATATAAATATTATATTTTTTTCATCATAATAAATCTAAAACAACAAGATTGGTTGGAAATTTAAAAATATTAAACAGCATAAAACTTTTATAATCTTTTACAAATACTTCTACTAGTAAAACTTTATAAATAATATGTCTAGAAGATAAAGTTTGTCCATCTATTATTTCTATATATGTAAGTTTATCTTTTTATACTAATAATATCTTATGACAATCAAAAAAATTTAATAAGAAAATAAGTAAAAGTACCAAAATTCAATAATATAAAAATAAAAACTTTAGGATTTTTAGATGTTAAATAGATTTGTAATAAGAAACTAGCAAAAGATTCAAAAGATAATACAAGGATTTCTTAAGATGTTATTTTATGAAAAGCCAATTGTATAATTTTTAATGTTGTCAAATAAACTTGTTTTTTAATATATTATTTTATTTTAGAATTATAATAATTATTTTGTAATTGTAGCTTTATTTTTAAAAAAATATTAAGTATTATAAAATATTTTTTTATTATTTAGATATTATTATTTTTTATTGATATTGATTTTTTTTGGTATTGTAAGAGATTTAAAATACATGTCTTTTGTTCATATATTTCTAATATTTAAATACATATCTTTATTGGTAGAAATATTTGTTGCAAAATTCTAAAAGAATTGAGGTGCCATTTCATGGCTTAATAATCAAAATTTAAAAATGCAATTATTACATTGATAGCAAAATAAATTATTTGATAATTATATACATTAAATAATAATTTCTTCACATTATGTTGTAGAACCAATTTTACTATTGTAAGGCTTGGATTTTATTGGAATTATATTTTCCACATATTAGTTTTTTTTTTTTTTTTTTTTTTTTTTTTTTTTTCATATATTATCTTTTAGATCCAAGTCAAATTAATATGAAATAGTTAAATATGCTCAAATCATTCAATCAAGTTTTTATTTGATAGTTGCCAAATCTTATTAGAAAATTAAAAAATGATCATTGAAATCTTATAATTGTCTATTTAAAAAAAATCTTAATTTTTTTCTTAATATGATATAAGGATTTTGGCCTTAAGTGCTTCTATCTTGGCATGGTGAAAGTATAAAAAAGTAGTTATATAAGCAAAAATAATAATATGATGGTATTTTAGATATTTTTAATATATATCTAAAAATCTATATAAGTGATGAGTAAGTATAAACTTTATTAATGGCTATTTTTATTTGGTTATAAGACTTTAAATATGACAAGAAAATAAAAAAAATAAAAGATTGCCAATGAGGATAATAAATCATTAATAAAAAATGATAGAAAAAATTATAAAGATAAGAACTCAAAAATAATAAGATTTCAAAACTTTAATAAGATGCATAATGAAGAAAAATGAGGAGTTGCTACTTTTATTATAAAATATAAGAATTAAATTAAATTAAATACTAATATGTGATGATATTGAAGTAGATTGTATTATATTAGATTTATTCTTTATTTTGAGGCTTTGATAATTTTTATATGATATTGTGAGTTGTCATAATAAAAATTCTTTAATAATTTAAATATATTTTTATTGAAAATAGTTGCTAAAAAGAGTGTTCAAATTCTAAAAAATCATTATAAAAAATTCATCTAAAATGAAGCTATAAGGAAGTATAATAGCTTCTTTAAAGTGAATATTTAAGAAAAAACTAGAATTATGAGTAATTCTATAATTCATATTATACATTAAGATACTTATTAAAATTATAAAATAAAATAGTGCTACAACTTACACAATTAGGAATATTAGCATTAAAAATCTTCAATAGATTGATAGTAAATAGATTAAAACAACAAGTAGCACATCATCCTTATTTTAAAAAAATTACTATTAATTTTATTCAAGTAAATCATAAATAGTACATAAATATGTATAAATTAATATGGTGGTTTGGTCATTGAACAAGGAATAAGCTATATAAGCTTCTTTGGAATTTATTGGTAAAGCATCATATATGGTATTAAAATAACTATTGCCATTTTCAAAGTTCAACAAAGTTTATTGTCAAGGACACGAACTAAAACATATGCATAAGTTAATAAAAACTATGTCAAAGGAGAATAACAAAATAGAAATAAAGAAGTATGTATATTCAAGAAGAAACTGGAATGGCTATTGCCAAAGACTAGAAAATACATGAGACTCTTGAACTAGACAAGAAGCAAGAAAGGATTTGATAAGAGTGAAAAAGGCTTCACTCTTGTTTCTATATATACTATTTATCTAAGAATTACGTGGCAACATTCTATAGGACCTCCAACACATGTCTAATTTGTAAGACATATGTCAAACTTATAAGAAAAGTTTCCTATATGTGCGTCACGTATTTAACTTGTTCCACAAGTTAGCAACATGTGTGACACATGGCTAGCTTGTTCCACAAGCTACCAACATGTGCGATATAAGACTAGCTTGCTGGTCAAATTTCTAACCTACCAATCATCTATAAATATGTATAAAGGTGATTCCATATTTATAAAGCTTCTGAAAAGTTTTTCTATGAAATATTATCAAATTAATTTATTTTATCTACTTCTATCAATCTATATTAACTAAGTAATTATTGGAGCAAATCTTATATCCATCATATTATTCCTTCTTCTAGAGACAAGTTCCATGAGGAGCGGTGATTATACGTTGAAGAAGTCCATGATACATCGAATTGTGCTTGCCATATACTCTGATCTTTGTTCCCTTTGAAGGTAGCTGATAGGTCCTTTCAGCCATTGATAGTGTCCTATACCAGGATAAGAGGACCATCCTATTATTTGATCATTGTTGAGGCCTTCATAACTTTCCTTAAAGAAAATATTTGGAACACCATCAGGAATAGCTCTTACTTCTAAAAGTATCACCAAACATCAAGAGTCTCTTCCAAGGCCATGATATCAAACACGTTGTAGTTTGCCATCAATGTGAGGAAAGACATGTTGTTCTTGAGGGTCTTCATCTCTATTCTGTCATCTTGAAGGTTGTGATAGTTGTAATGTCTCATCCGATAAGTCAGCAAATGATGGTTCTTGAATTAAATTTGTTGGTTGTTGATCTTTTATTTCTTTAGTACAAACAAATTCAAGAAAATAGCAAACAATGATATCAAATAGAGTGAAACCTCTATAAAACCTGTTTTATTTTATAGCAAAGATTTTTTTGACTCTTTATCTTGATTTTGACAGATGTCGTCGATGAAATACATTGATTTTTGCTGATGCGTTTGCTAGATTCTTGGATCGCTCTCATGTACGTTCACTAATATCGTATCCATATTAATGTAGAAGATATTCTAATCAATTTTGGCACTACTTTGAATCTAAAATCTCTTCTATCTCAAATTCTTCATTGTTGTCCACTTCTATAGGAGGTGATGACATTTGTCTTCTTCTTTATATATCCACTATCTTGTATGGCTCAAGTAATAATATGTGAAATACAAGATGGATCTTCATAGATTTTGATAAGCATAATCAATAAGCAACTAGATTAATTTCTCTACAAATCAAAAAAGGTCCAAGCCTACGATAATCTAGCTTATTGCAAGGATGAATAGTCTTGATATTACGACGAAGTAACTATACCTTATTGCCCATGTAGAATCAAGGTTGTTCCTTGAGATAGACATTTGTATTGATTTTTTGTCGTTCTTGAGCTTTTTTTAATTGTGCCTTTATTGTTGCATGTAGCTCTGACAATCAATTTGCCAAATCTTCTACTACAAGATTATCAGCTTTTGAAAAGTTAAAAGTATCAAATCATAGATGAAAACCATAATTTGCAAAGAATAAAGTTTGTTGAGTAGATGAATGTACCAAATTATTATAAGCAAACTCTGCAAATAGTAAAAAAGTTGTCCAGTCATCTTAATGATAATTGATAGTACATCTCAAATATTACTCCAAAACTTGATTTATTAGTTTTGTTTGTCTATCAATTTGGGGGTGGAAAGCTAAAGATAGTTTTATATCCACCTCCAATATTTTGAAAAAGTATCCTCCAAAATCTTGATGCAAATTATGTTCCTCTGTCTGATATAATATCCCTTGATAATCCATGATAGCGATAGATATTATCAAGGAAGAGTTTAGCTATTTCTTCACCTATAATTGATTTTGTATATAGTATAAAATGTGCCATCTTGATAAAACAATCTACAATCACAAATATAGACTCATATAAATTTGACTTTGGAAGATTTATGATAAAATCCATAGAAATAGAAGACCAAAGTTGGTCTAATATAGATAATGGTTGGAAAAGTCCGTAAGATCAGTGATGAAGAGTTTTTGATCTTGAACAAATGTCACACGACTATACAAACTCTTTAACAACCTTCTACATTTGAGGCCACTTAAAATCTTTTGATATTAGCTCCAAAGTCTTATTATATCTAAAATATCATGTCGTAGGGAAGTTTTGACAAGCTTCTAGAGCATGTAATTATGTTGTATCTTTTGAAATATATAGGTGGCCTTTGAAATAGAATAGATCATTCTTCAACTCAAATTTGGAAGTATCATGAGACTTAGATGAATTCTTCTTAATCTCATGGATAAGAAGATCTGAAGACATATTTGATTGAATTTACTTGACAAAAGTTGAATCAACAATCAATGTTGATTTTATTGCTCGAAGATGAAATTGCTTCCGCTTCAAAAGAGTTATTTTTTGTTGATCAAAAGCTGAATTTTCTTTTTTTGGTACAAAATAAGAACGTCTAAAAAGAACATCACATAAACCTTATTATTTTCTTAGCCGATAGATGATAATAAATCCAAATCTTGACAAAGACATGTTTCAATGAGCTTTACAATGATTCAATATACGTGTTGATATGAAATAATTGAGGTTCTTGTGATCCGTATATATGGTGATTAGACTAGAAGCGCCTTCCAGATAGTAATATTGTTGTATTGTAATATGTTTATATAGTGAAATATATGAATAAGGATAAATTCTACTTAATACTTTTGATAGATATCAAGGCTAAGGAACAAGGCTTGGTTTGATAAACAACATTAGTTGAGGCCTAAAGGAATTGAAGAAGGTGATTGATTACTTGTTTATGACAATAGTTTAGATAACTAGCATAATACTTTAAGAAAGTTTTCAAAACATTGATTTGGGCCATATGTAGTAGTAACAGTTCATGATAATGCCACATATTCATTGAAAGAATTAGATGGTACAAGATTGAAGATACCTATTGCTGGGAAGCGAGTTAAGATTTTCAAAAGACAAGATGGAGAAATAAATGTAGAGGATCATGTTGAAGACATCAATGACTTTGAAGAAGATAATTATATGAAAATGCATGATGAACATGATGAAGAAGAACTTGGAGTGAAAAATGAAGAGATGGTATGATGCCAATTATGATATATGCTTCATTGGTGCATATCGGAGGATGCGCAGGTTCAGAGGGGGTGGATGTCATGTTGTAACACGTTTATATAGTAAAAAGTATGAATAAAGATGAATTCTACTTAATGCTTAATTATCTTGGTTTATTAGAAACTTAAGGTACTTAAAAAAAGATTTATAAAAGCCTCTTAGATTAATTCTTGCTCTAATAGCTAAAAGATAAAAGTTAGTTATTAAAATTTTCTTTTAGGTTGTAGAAACCGATTCACGACTTTTAAAAAAGCCATAAGTTAATAAAAATAGGATAAGAGAAGTAAAAAGTTAGTATGGTAGATACCAAGGTTGAATTGAGTATAAGATTAAGTTTTAAAATCTTTAAAATAAGTTTGATCAATATCCGGGGGGTGACCGGATATGAGATAAGGTTAAAATCAAACATTTAGCCACGTAAATGACCACCAAAGGCAGGGATTCGGGACATTTGGAGATCGGCAAGTAGGATTTGAGAGAGGATTTTGAGTTGGTTTTGAAGACAAAAAGTTTGCTTTCATAGGGTTTGTAAAGATAGAGCAATGATCATTCAAAATCAGGATTTGTATTGACAATTTGGATTTTATGTAAGAAAATAAGGACTATCACTTTTCATTGCTTTGTACAATTGGTGCAACATCTATAATTGCAAATTAGACAATGTCTAGTTGATTAGGTGAGCTAAGAGTTCAAGAAGTCTTGTAACAATCTAATAGTGTGGCTGGGAGATATTTACTCATTAGTATGATAAGGTACCGGAAGTAGGCAGTTTGAAGTTGTTTAGGGATTTTACAATATCTAAAGATATATTAATCAAAACAAGATGAAAATTAGCATAGTATTAAAGGACACAAAGAATAATCTATAAACTAAGTTTGAACTAGAATTAATAGTTGAAGAAGGAGAAGTTGTTGCTGGCATATTTGCATCAAACTTTGAGTAAGAGGCCGAGAGACACTAGTGCAGAATTTTGGCATTATCTTACAATTTGTAAGTTGGATTGGACTGAAATTTCCTAAGCATATAGATAACTTATAGTGGTGTTTGTATGAAAAAATTTGTATCAAGTAGATAGTTAGATTAGGAGTTATAGCTTTTTGAAGCTCACTGACTAGGATTAAGACTTGGGAAGAAAATCTAAGTTGCTTTATTGCAAAGGTAACAGAGAAATTAGAATTATGTGTAGTTGAGATTACTAATAAGAGTATTTTTGAGCACTTTATATCAGATTTAAATACTTTTATATTGAAATTTGAATTTTGCTCTTCTTATATGGAGTGAAACCTATTAAGGTTTCTTGTATTTTTATAAACACAACCTTATATTCTACAGCCAAGTGCTCGATGCATTCCCAAACCAAACAATACGTAATACAATAACACTATTTTAAAAAAGAAACCACAATTGTAAGAAGTTCTTTATCATAGATTTTATAATTGATTTCTACTGTTGAAAATTTCTTAGAATAAAAAGCTATTGGATAGAATTTGTCATCTACTCCTATTTTTGACAATACCACCTCTTAAACAAAGTTTGATGCGTCTCTTTCCATAAAAAATACCTTAAAAAAGTTGATGTGATACAAGATTGGTGCAAAAATAAAAGCTGTCTTCAAAGCCTCAAATGATACTTCTGCTTCTTTATTCCACTCAAATTTGTCTTTACAAGTTAAGCGTGTAAGTGAAGCTGCAACTTGTAAAAAGTTCTTGATAAAGATTTGATAATAATTAACAAATCTCAAAAAATATTAAATATCTTATACTATTTTTAGAATCTTCCAATCCATGATTGTTTGGACTTTCTTCGGATCCATTTTGAGACCATCATTTGAAATGATGTATCCTAAGAAGTCAACTTAAGTAGTGTGAAATATACACTTTTCCATCTTGACATATAACTTTGCATCTTTAAGTTTTTGCAATACACAATGAATACAAAGTTCATATTTTTTTGTATTCTTAGAATAGATCAAAATATTGTCTAAATAACAAACAATAAAATCATCAAGAAACTCATGAAATACATCATTCATAAGATGTTGAAAAGCTGTTGGTGCATTTGTAAGTCCAAAAGGCATGACATTATATTCAAAATATCTATACCTTGTTCAAAATGCAGTCTTCTATTCATCACCTTCTTTGATATGCACTAAGTTATATGCTCTCCTTAAATCTATTTTTGAATAGATCCTAGTTTGATTCAGTTGATCAAGAAGTCCAAATATTAGAGGTACATGGTATCTATTCTTGATGGTAATCTTGTTGAGTCCTCGATAATTTACATACATCCATAGTGACCCATCTTTCTTCTTTATAAACAAGATGGAAGCTCTTCCTGGAGATTTTCAATAGCATATAAAATTCTTGGCTAAGTTCTTATTAATATATTTCTTGAATTCAGCCAACTCATTTTGGGATAGACTTTAAATCGATCTAAATAGAGGCTGAGTTCCTTCTTTAAGATCAATTGAACAATCATATAGATGATGCTCTAGAAGAATGTTTATATTCTTCTTTTCAAATGTCTTGATAATCTTGATATTGGCTTGGAATGCCACTTGAAGTCCTTCCACCATCAAAAATGAGTGTAGCATAAATAGCAAAAGATGATCCTTCTTTTGCTTCATTCATAAAAGCTTTTGTGCCTATAAGTATGGATTTTACTATATTAGGCTTATGATTCGTTATTTGATCTACGGGACTCTTATTAATGCTTTGAAAAAAATCAAGTCTACAGAAAATCCAATCTATTTGAGGATTATATTTTTTTAGCCATGATAAATCTAAAATCACTAGATTAGAGAGAGATTTAATTATATTAAAGACTACACAACTATTATAACTATCTATTGTTATATTTATAGGAAAGATTTCATAAATAACATCTCCAAAAGATAATAGGCAACCATCTATGACTTCTACATGTATGGATTTAATTTTTTGTACTGAACATATTCTATGACTTTTAATAAATTTTTTATCTAAAAAACACACTAAGGCTCTTGAATCTAGTAAAGTAGAGGCTTTGTGATTTTTAGGTCTCAAATAGACATCTATTATAAAATAAGAAGAGGGTTCTGAGGAGAGAATAGAATCTTTATTAGGAGTTGTATAAGATTCTAGTTACATAGTCCCTATTGTAACTGGACAAATTTATTTTCCGACATGTTGTCTTCTTTGATAGCCGTATTCTTCATTTTGTGGTTGTTTCATTTCTTTAGGCAATGCTAAATAGTGTGCTTAAATTCTTTTCAATATAAGCACAATCTTTCTTAACAAAGATGAGTCTTTTCTTGTTCAATAAGATATTTAAAACATATCACGTCAATTTGCATGTCTTCTACTTCTAAATGTATGTATTGAGAAGATGTTGATGTTTCCATTGTGTTATAATAATGTTGGGGCTCTCTTTTGCAGCTCTTCGATCAAAATTCAAATAATCGATTGTCACACTTCATAGTAAAATCAATTGCTTGATTCAATGTTTGGGGACCGGGTAAGTTGAGCATCAATTTCTTCACCTTATATATAACCCATAGAGAAATTCGCTAATAAGCGCAATATCATCCCACTTGGTGTCAATTGCTAATTGTTGAAATTGTGAAGCATATGATATCATTGATTGATTGCCTTATCACAAGATACGGATCTTCTTGGTTATGACACAAATTGCATCATGTTTTCCATACATAGATCAAAACTCTGCTAAAAATGCCTCCAAATTATTCAATACTAGATCACGTTGTCGTATTGTGATTACTTACACTATGTAAAAATTAATTAAAATATATTATATGTTTATGAATCTAGATGTGTATTAGAATGGTTAGTAAGTTAAATTAAAAATGGTTGATAGAAGAAACTTTATTTTATTTTATTTTACTTATTTTAGTTATGGTATTTAAAAATTATAAGATCTAAATGTTTAGTATGAAGCCTTGAGAGAAGGTGGGGACTTAAGGATGAAAATTTAAGCTAGTAAGAGGCTAATTGGGAGGGATGAAATCAAGCCATGGTCGGATGAAGGCAAGGAATAGGGAACTTCATCCCTATTGATCGAATACCATGCCCAATGGGCTTTGAGGAGGCTGCCTGCGACCTTAACAGGGATTTTTCGGCAACTTCAAAAAAGGAATTTGCAATTTCAGAGGTAGGGTTGTAAAGTTTAGGGTTTTGGGTATAGTTTGAAAGGAAATTTTAGGCGATTTGGAGTTAGGGTGAAGAAGTTATACTTGTTCAAAGTTAAAGAGTGGATTTCATACATACCGTCACTCTTTTAGAATTTCGCGGAGTTGTACGGAGGCTTTTGGAGATCGGACGGTGCGGTTGGAAAGGTGATTTCAAGATCTATGTCTATTATGAAGGAATTCTCAAGTTTTGAGTTTAGACAAAGGAGATATGAAGAGTTGAAAATAGCGCATCCAATTCCAAGGCAGTAAGCACACTGTGTTGTTAATAGTTATGCTTTGAGCCATAACTTGAGTTTTCAGACGAAATTTTGGCTCAAACTTCTTGAAGAATGTGAAATTTTGTGTTAAAAAGCTATACATATAAATTTCATGGAATTTGAGCTTATAGTTTGTGAGATATGAAGAAATTTGTATGCAGGTGTATAAAGACAAGGGTTTGAAGCGATTGTTAGGGTTTTTAAGATATCTCAAGATCCGCAATGAATTTGCAGTTGAAAATTGTTGTAAAGGTTGATAAGAATTCACTAGTACTTCATGGAAAATTTTACCATGTTTGGATGGTCGGATCAGGAGATATGAGATGTTGAAGTTTGGGAAAATTCCCACATAAAGATATATAAGGTTTTAGAGGATTTTATCATACTTTGGATGTTGTTAGTTACTTGAGGCTTATGTATTTGATGTAATTTCTCAAAAAGAAAAAATATATATATATAAACTTTGAGTTTTCCTCATTTTTGAAGCTTGATTGAGAAATTAGTGACAGCTAGAAGCCCAACGCTTTCTTAAGGCAAATTTTCTTTACCCTGACAACGTTGTTCAAGAAATGACGAAAACTATAATAAAACAAAACCTCACAATAGTATTGTAATAAATCTAACTTGTGACCCTTGGATTGGGTAACTTTGGGATTGAAGTTGAATCACCACTTGTACTTAATTGATGAATCTTTAAAACTTAGATCTAGTGTCATCAAACTTCTTCGATAAATTAAATTTTAGTTCTTTGATGCTTGATTGGTATACAATTATAGGTGAAATGGTATAGCCTGAAGCAGTTCAAATCATCTCTATATCTTCAATTCCTCCTAATCTTATTGCTCCTTATGGTGGTGCATTGAATTGATGCATTGCGAGCATTAATTTTCTCATTTGCTCTTACATTTGTACCACTGCACTCTACATTTTAGCAAGCTCTACCATAATATCTTAATAAAAAAAGAAAAAAGTATCTACTCTCACTACAAAATGAAACACTCAAGAATAAAGAAAAAAATTCTAAGAATAATATTAATTTAGAAGTGGATAATCTACAACTTCTAATATGCTTATGTCTTATCAAGAAAAAAGAATAATCCATTTTTAATTAAGAAGAGACAAAGCTCTAATATTGTAACTTCATTCTTATCAATCTGTCAAGGATATGAATTAAAACAGATGTATAAGTTAGTAAAAACTATGTCAAAGAAAAATAACAAGATAGAAATAAAAAAGTATGTATATTCAAAAAGAAATTGGAATAGCTATTGCCAAAGACTAGAAAATACATGAGACTCTTGAACTAAACTAGAAGCAAGAAAGGAATTGATATGAGTGAAGAAGGCTTCACTCTTATTTCTATATACATTATTTATCTAAGAACTACGTGGTGGCATTCTATAGGACTTCTTACACGTGTCTAATTTGCAAGACACATGTCAAACTTGTAAGACAAGTTTTCTATATGTGCACCACGTACTTAGCTTGTTCCACAAGCTACCAATATGTGCAAGACATGGCTAACTTGTTGGCCAAGTTTCTAAGCTACCAATTATCTATAAACATATACAAAGATGATTCTGTGTTTATAAAGCTTTTAGAAAGCTTTTCTATGAAATACTATCAAATTAACTTATTTTATCTACTTCTATCAATCTATATTAATTAGATAATTACTAGAATAAATCTTATGTCCGTGACATTTATGTGTTAAGTTTTAAAAAATAAGAAGATTCTAAGCAAGAATTAGAGGCCTTGAAAAAGAAGGGCAAGTTTGTAGCAATTAAGCTTGACTTCATATAATAATAAGGTACAAACAAAAGAAGAAAGCAAGAAAAATAAGTCTAAAATAATTTTTATAATTAAGGGTGCAATATTGTATAGTGTGATCTTCTATCTGGGAATACACTAGATACCTAACTATAGAGAATTTTCTTACAACTTATTAGCAAAATTCTAATAAATTGATTTGTCTTTATTAAAAAAGACAAATAATACAAAAATATTATAAAAGAAAATTTATATGGATAAATCCTTTTATATTTAAGTAGGCTTGTACAAAAAGTTCAAATTTGTAATAAAACCTTTCAATAGCCCCTAGAAGAGAAGAACATCACTAATGATAATCAAGGTGACATAAAAATATGTTAAAATGTGTTAAATTGTGTTAAATCAAAAAAATTTGGAACAAGATTTAATACAATTTAACACATTTTGACACATTTTTACGTCACCTTCGTTATCACCGGTGAGCTTATTCACCCGCAAAGATTTATTTCTTCTTATACTTTAGAATTCAATATCTCTTGATTCAGCCATTCAATTTCTATAAACTTTTCTTCAAACTGTAGATAATATTCTTAAGCTTCATCATAAAAAAGAATCAATTATAAATTTTCTTCCAATCATCTCATATCTTAAAAATCCTAGCAGGTGCTTAAAATCCTAGTTCAGAGATACTTGAGCACTATTTTCTTTATATCTCACAAATCCAAAATCTTAATGCCACAAAATTTTTATACATAACCTTGTGACATGAATATATATACTTTTGAATATTTTAATCTAAAAATTTATCAAATTGCCTAAGATATAGCTGAAAATATAACCACTAGTTAAATAGGATTATTTACTGTCCTTAGCTCATAAGTACTAACTTCAACTCCAAATATCTCCTTTATTTTAGCTTGGATTTCATCAAATTATAACAAAAAATATAGCCAAAAAAATATTCTTTATAATCTTAGTTGCCGATCGTCTATTGCTTTCTGTATGTACAAGTTATGCTCAAAAGAAAGACAATAGATACAATTTCAACACTTTAACTTTGAGCACCTATATCTTCTTTATAAAAAGTCCAAGTCATACAAAGTTTGTACCAAAACTATAGTTATAAATCTAAACTTGTTGATCCTAGCCTTTAATGTTCAAATTCCTTTTAAAAAATAAACCCTAATTCCTAATAAGTCTTTGGGTAGCCTCCTTGAAGCCCATTGGATATGATTTTTGGCCAATAGGAATAGAGATATTTATTATCCATCTCCATTCATCCACATAGATGGCCTAACTACTCTTTTTCATACTAAAAATTCTTTTCTAATCTTTTTTTCTATAAAATTTATATAATATGTATTGTAAATATCAAATTAGAAAATTAAGCATGATCTCAAAGATCACCAATGTCTAACAAAGGTGACTTAAGATATATAAAAGTTACTATCAATATAAAATTAACCTCAAAAGTCACTACTAAAAGAAAATAAGGTTGTATAAATCTCAATAATATGCCTTTTAAATAAATTATTTCTAAACTAACAATCTAATCATATTTTATAACCTATAAAAGTCCAGTGATATGGCTCTCATTTAATTGTGTAATAAATTATACATTAAATATATATATATATATAATATTTTCATATGGTTGCCAAACGACAATATTATAATGGCAACATGGACAATAATAAGCATAATAGAACAAAATCTCAAAAGTCATATGTTTTGTTATAAGAGATCCAAATTTGTTGCAACCATGAGAGTGAGTTCATAATAAAGGAATAATTGATAATAGTTTTTTAAAAAATCAAAAAGCTAGTTGATAAGATGGTAGTACTATGGTAATGTTGTGCTCTTTAGATCCATCTAGGGAATTATATTAGTTAATGTTTCTTAATTCTTGTCAATGTTTTGAGATTTCTTCTCTTCTTTTCTTTCAAGAGAATTTTTATAAAAGTTCTTTAGATCTCATATAGAATTTATTAAAACCAATTGTAAGTTTTTTTTTTTTTTCTCTTCTTACAACATCTATCTATATTTTTTTTAAATATAATGAAGTTTATTCTCTTTTTTTTTGGTAATAAATAAACCTTCACATAGCAACAATTTATGATGCATGTGTGTCATTTTTATTCTTGAATTGAGTGTATTGAGAATGGTTGATATAAATACAAAGCTTTATATAAGCCTAGCTATACTTGAAGGCAATGACAACAATTAAAATGAGGTTAGTAGAAGATACAATAATATAATAGAATTTGGAAGCTTGATCTTATCTTAAATCACAACTTGGTAGGATGATTTTTTTAATAGCAAGCTTTTTAGAACACCAAGGATAGCAAATAAGGATTCTTATACATAGTACCTTTAAATTACAATTTCTATGTATCATGCAAATATAATATAGACTAAAGAGTCATGATTTGCAAGCTCCACCTTCCACTTCCAATTGCGGTCTTGGGATTACTCTAAGATTATCTACCACGATTCCTTTTACTTTTTTTGTGAATCAATTCAATAATGTCAATGGATATGAAGCATAATCCCAACTTAAAATTCTTAGTATTTAGTTTCTCTTTGTTTAATCTATCAATAAGATATTATGATCTTGACTTTTAATTTGCAACTAAATGTTAATAATTTTCAAGTAATTGAAATGATGGACAAATTTGGTCTATACATGAGTGATAGTCATATATTATATAATCTTCTATTTATTCTTTAGGCATATCTTTTAGATTTCTTATTTTTTTAGATTTAATTAAAACTAAATTTTTGTAGAAAATCTTTTATATTTATAAGTCATTTTTATTAAATTTAAATGATTATATTAATAATAATAAATATTCATGAAATCAAAGAAGTTTTGATTATAAATTATAAGTTATAAATATAACTATTAGAAAAAGTATATGTACCTTTATAACTCTATATATTCTACTATATGCATGTTGAAGTATCTTGTACTTTTAGTAATATATTAGTTTTGAATATTTAGGATTTTAAGTTCTTTTAATATTTGTTATAATTCTCCCACTATTACTGAAGATTGAAGTAAATTGTCAATACTTGCATCTTGTATACAATTTGATTAAGTTGAAGATTTAAGTCATTTATCAATTCATTAACTTGTGGTATTTTTATTGTAGAAATATCATCACAATGGCAATAGAAACTTAATAATTACAACAAATTTGGTTTTGAAGTTGGCTGCAAATTATAGCAGGAATGTGGGCCTTGTAAATGAGCTTGTGCATCAATATGTGCTTTGTAAGCTTGACTTTGCTAGCAAATATGCGCTTAGCAATATCATCTTTGTTGGTGGTAAAACCTTAGGTGATCAGATAGTCTATTGTGACAACTCTCAATACTTTTATTTAAAATAGATTTTGCACCTTTTGTTATTAATGTGAGCATTGATGTTTATCAAATTTATATTATTTTCAATTGATTGCTTTTAAATCAAATTTTTCTAGTAGAAAAGGGTGATGTTTAGATTTTTTAGAAACTTAATAAATTCTTGGTGTAAATGAGTATAGATGATGTTTTCTTGATAATATTATTGAAATGGGCTTCATTATACTTTAGATAAATATAAAGACCAATCTCTATTTTGGTGTGTCTTAGATAATAAAAAATCAATCTATTGTATATGTTTTCTACTCCAAGGTGGAAAAAAAGCAAAGACTAAGTGATGGCATTGAAAATGATAACTCTCATATAAATGAGAATTTATAGAGTGGATATAATATTTGACATAAGTCATAAAAATATGATGTGGAGATTCAATTTTTATAAACAATAAAAACTTTGAAATAATCTAAGGAATCATAATTTCTTGGTTAATCTTAATAGATAAGGTAGATAGCAAATACATATTAAGATTGAGCATACAATGCTAATGCTTGTTGGTAGATAAAGACTTTTTAAAATATCAACAATCATATTATGTATAGAAATATATTATAATTGAACCTCTTTAACAAAGATCTTTTTTTGCATAAAAGCATATTATATATCAATGTATTAGATGTGGGAATGGTTCTTAGGATTTTTTTTTAATGCAATAGAATTTTAATTGTTATAATAAATAATAGTAGGAAAAGAATGCATAAATCTTAATTCAAATAATAGTTTTTACAATTAGAGGGATTTAACAAAAGCTTCAATTAATGCCTTATACTTGGATTTTATAAATAATAAAGCAAGGCTAATTAGTTTTTTTTTTTCCTAAGAATTTCCACCAATAGCATAAAAAAAATAAAAAATAAAAAATAAAAAAAATAAAATTTAGATGGATAAGTGTTTTTAATACTAATCCAATTGACATTAAAAAAAAACCATATAAAAGATTATCATGAGCTTGTTGTTGATATTTTATACCACAATTCAATACACCTTTGATATATTATACAGTATATTTTAAAATTTAAATATGTAATAAGTTGGAACATGATAGATACTTAACCAAGTTGCTTATAGTATAAGCTGAATTTGATTGAGAATTAACTATAGCATGCATTAAACTTCCAACTATTTGAGAATAAAATAATTAATTGATATAGTCATGATTTTTAATTAAAAAAAATTCTTCACTTAATCAAATTTTAGATTGAATAGGTATATTAAAAGAATTGCATTCAACATGTTATATTCTTAAAGATTAGAAGTCAAATATTTATATTGATATAATATAATTCATCCTTTAAACCAATTTTATAGAATAGCATTGCTAAGAAGATAATAATTTTTTTTCTTATTGGACATTTCAAATTCTTGGTGAAGAATGTCTTTAATGGCTTTAATAAAAGAAAATTTATTATTAATAATGATATAGTCATTAATATAAATTGTTAGAATAGTAAATTTATTATCACTTTTTTTTTTTAAATATAGATATTAATATCAATTTTAAGTCTAATTTAGCCATGTAAGATTAAATTGTGTTTAAAATAAAGTTATCATACCTAAGAAGGTTGTTTTAGACCATACAAAGAATTTAAAGATTTATATATTAAATTAGAATTAATAGATAAGAATAAACCTTCAAGAATTGACATGTAAAGTTTTTTCTTTTTTTTAATCTATATTGCTATTAGAAAGGTTATTTTAATGTCTAGCTAATGTACTTCTATATTATATTGATTAGCTAGAGTTAAAAAGACTTTGATGGAATTTATCTTGATAACAAACAAATAGATTTGAGGATAATTATTTCTTAGAATTTAAGTAAAATCTTGAGCAACTAGCCAAGCTTTGTGTAAGTTTATTGTATCATCAACTAGGATTTTTATTTTAAATATCCATTCAAAACTGATTGATTTATTATTTGAAGAAAGAAAAGTCAACTTTTATTTTTTTATTTCTTTTTGAAGATTTAAGTTTTGCTTCAATGGCAAGTTGCCATTCTTTATAATTAGTATATTTTATAGCTTCTTGGATTGTTATAGAAGCATCTAAAGACAAATATATTAGACTTGCTTGATGTTTGTTCTACTTATAAGAATAACAATAAAGATTTTATCTATTAGATAAAGATTTTCTTTGAATATGCTCAAAAATATTTTGTATAGATTTAATTAGTCTTTTAGGTTTAGTTGAATTAGAAAGATCAAGACTAGAAGCTCTCAAATTAAAATTGATTTCATTATGTTCATAAAAGAGATTGGATTTGACTAAATTTCTAAGAAAAAGTTGAGAAAGAGCTCTTAAGATATTATTAGTAGAAAGTAGATATTATAAATTTTATCTATTAGAATAGTTATTAGATGATAATTGTAAATTCAAAGATTTTGATTGTAAATTAAGAATATATAGTTAATATATATATATATATTTTGATGTAGTACGACTTGTGAATTAGAAATAGATGGTTGGAGTTGTGAATGAGGTATATTTGGCTTATTAGAAATAACAAAAAGGTGTTTGCAAAATTTAGAATCTAATAACTATTTTGGTCTTGTTTTTATAATAATACTTTGATAAATTAGGGCATATTTGTTTAAAATGGTATTATTTTATTATTGAGGCTCATGAAACAATAATCTTTAGTTTCTTTCTTGTATTCTAAAAAACTAACTTCTATAGAATAAGAATTTAGTTTTTTTCTAATTTCTATTTTAATAAAGACATAAGCTTTACCTCCAAAGATTTTTAAAAATAAGAGATTAGATTTTCTATTAAATTACATTTCTAAAAAAAAATTATTGATTAAGATGACTTTAGTAGGGATTTTATTTTGAAGATAATTTGCCATTAGAAGTGCTTCTTTCTAAAATATTTTCGATGATTTAGCATAGGATTACATAGAAAAAATCCCTTCTACCAAGATTTGTTTTTTTTCTTGCATACACAACTCTGTTGTGGTATATAGGAAGAAATAAATTCCCATTTTGATACTTTTTTTAACAAAAGTTATTAAATAAAAAAGATATATATTCACCACTACAATTGTGAGGTTTTAAATTTTGTGATTTATTTGATTTTCTACAAAAAAATTACAAAGTATAAAATTATCAGTTTCTTCAAAGTTTTGTCTTAGTAAGTAGACATGACAATATCTAAATAAATCATCTATAAAAGTAATAAAATGTTTAGATCTAAAATGTGTAAGAACTTACATAAGGCTGCATAAGCCAAAATGTATAAGATCCAAAAGTTTTGTGGTCCTTTGTACTTATCATCTAGGGAATTTTGTTTTGTATTGTTTGCCTTCAATACACAATTGACAAAAAGATAATTCTTGTCAATCAAAAATATTCTTGCCTTTTGACATTGATCAAAGTTGTTTCAATCTATGTTGATTTATATTGCGTAGGTGTAGATGCCATAAATCAACCTTGCTTACTGTATAATAACTATTATCACTAATTCTTTGTGATTGGATATTGTAGTGATACTTAATTCATATAAGTCAAAATTTTGTTTACACTTAATAATAAATTGGCTTGATTTATTGAATAGTGTTAATAGTCCAAATTTGATTTTAATTTCTCCTCTGGCTCCATCTGATTATTTTGTTGAAAACAAATTCTTTGTGAGCCCACAAACATTTAAAACATCTGGTATGACTTTTTTTGTTCCATTTGAAAGCTTAATGGTGACATCACCATGGCCTTTTATACTATAGGATGTAGTGTCATCTCCTAAATACACAAGTAATTAAGTAGATGCTTTTTATAATTACACAAGTAATTACACATCTGATTGGTGCTACATATATTGTTTTGCTCTAGAATCTATGTGTCAAGTAGAAATGGATTCTTCTTGAGCTATTACTGCAATAGTGTATAGCTTATTTGGTTGTGTAACCAAATTTTATTTTTTTTTATTCTCAGCAGCAAGTCTTATTCTATATTCTTGAATACAATGTCCAGGTTTTTTACAGTAGAAGTATTTTTTGTCAAAATTTTGATTATTTTTCCACAAAGGTTGACAAGAGCTTTCTCCTCTTGGATTTGAGAATTTCTTTAAAAAAAAATTAAGGTTTTTTACTGTTATAAGACTTCTTCTCCACATAAAGGGTTGATGTACTTTCAGTAGTTAAATTAATATCTTTTGATAAAGTAGCTTTATGAATTAAAAAAATTTATTAAAGATTTTAAAGTAATCTCTAACTGTCGTCTTAGACGTCTTGAGAGTGCTTAGTTTGTCTTTAAGATACATTTTTGTAACTGCATCTTATGATTCAAATACACTACTTAATTCTTTCCATATCCTACATGATGACTTCATGTGTATTCATAGTTCAAAATCTCAATTTGTTGCAACCAGTTATTCCAAAATTCTACTGAAAGTACTTATCTGCCAAAAGACAAGAAAGGACGCATGACTACACCAGATCAAGTACAATTATCAAAGATAACTTGGATTGGGTACAACTTCATAGCTCAGCACTGACTTCAGCTACATGATGAATTGATCTTCCAGGGAGAACAAATTCACATTATCAGGTTGAAGTATATTATCGGACAATGCATAGTAATGAGAACTTCAACCTGAAATACACGTCGGATCTTGGGAATGATGTTACCACACATGAATCACCAATATTATTACATGATTCACACTAAGGTATAAAGAAGTAACATTATGCAGCAATACACAGCGCCAAGTTGGGTACCCGACGCTAGGGAGGGGCGTATGTAGTGACAAATGTATAAAACAGGAGCATAGCTCCTTGCTAATGTGATTTAAATCATTTCTGATCCTACCAAAAAATTGCTTTATAATGAATGCATTTGATGCAGCAAGTTACGATTAATGCAGAAAGGAAGAAAAAAAAGAAAAAAGAACTATCACATCAACAATAATGAAAAGGACCTATCCAATTCTCATCCCAAAACCGCGTGTACAGAAAGGATGTATTGCCGTTTGGTCAGCCCCGAAGTTCCGCAGACTGGCAAATATTCCCACACGATGCCCAATTGCCTTGACTCAGAACCTGAAGCGCTACACAAACCCATCTGTACCAGCACTTAGAGAACAAAATTTACAGACTGATATTACAACTTTGCTCACGAGGATACAAGGTAAAGTACCAGCCGCAGCACAACAGCTTGTTCATCCACTTACTGCAAGCTCCTTAACATTTTTGAGATTCAAAAGACCACGAGCACCCCACCCTCTTGCCCCATCAGGAATATCCGGCCTAAATTTCTCATATAGATCATATGCTTTGCTGCCAATCTCTTCCGGTGAAAACGAGTTTGCAAGTTGTTCAAATGTTTCTGCGTCAATGAAGTAATCATCAGATACAGAACTAATCAAAACTCATTAGACCCTTATAATGTATAACTCTAATAACATCTTTTATTTCCAACAGAACCTCAATGTTTCGGTCATTTCTGACAGCTACACGATGTGTTAAGCATAGATAATGACAAGCTTGATGATGCCATTCCTCGGACATGAACACCTGGGACAATATCCTCTATCAAAATTTCGTCTGCATTTACTGCGTTAAAGAAAGTGCATGGCCCCTAAATGTAGATTACGGGAATTGAGCACAAACCTCTCACACGGTCGTAATCATCTTTAAAAGCGCGTTGTAAATATGCTTTGACAACATTAGGACCAATCACCTTCCCAGAATCTAGAGCAAACCGCCCCTTCGCGGTGGTCTTCCCATACACGCTGCAACCAAAAACCTCAAATTTTTCCATTTCCTTCTTCGATTTCTTTTTATCTGAATCTTTAGAAGGCGTGTCCTCTATAACACCAATTCTTTTTCCTTTAGAATGAGCAAATAGGCCGGCAATTGACTTGCCGAAGGTAACGGCTTCATCGAATGTGAAGCCTTGCCTCTCTGCTACTGCCGCAACCCACATAGTCAGCACCGGTGCTCGATTTATCTTGATCTCTCCTTCCTGTTCAAACACGACGGACCTTTCTGTGAGCAATTCTAACAAACACCGAAAGATCATGATGGAATGCAACCCGTGAACTTTATGAAAGCCATTGAGCCGTAGAATCCCGATGATCACCAAGCTTTCAAATAAATTGAACGACGTACCTGTAAAGGTTTCGCTGGTTCATGAGCGTCAGTAGCTGTATCCATGTCTTGTTCATTATTTGTCTCGACATTTGGTTCAGCCATGGACTCGGTTGTCACATCCTCTCTGGCACTATCTTTTGATTCCCCCAATACGGCAAGCTCTTCCGCTTCAATTTTCTTTACAGTCAGTGCACTGCTTTCTTCAATCTTCTCTAACTTCTCAGACTTGGATTTTTCTGACCTCTCTAGTTTCTCTCTCCCAGCAGGAGCAGCTTTCCGCTTTCTCTCTTTCTTGAACTCTTCTTTGACACCATCTTTGGCAGACTCCTCTTCCACTTTGGCAGGCTCCTCAGCTTTCTTTACATCTAAGGCAGCGCTCTCCTCCGATTTCTCCGACTTCTCAGGTTTTTCTGGCTTCTCTGATTCTTCTTCTCCAACAGGAGCAGCTTTTGGATTTAGCCCCTCTTTTACCTCCTCCTTGACACCATTATTGGGTGCCTCATCCAATTTGGCAGGCTCCTCTGCTTCAGCTTTCTGTACATCTGGTGCGCTGCCTTCCTTCGACTTCTCCGACTTCTCCGATTGCACAGTCATCTCTCCTCCGAAAGATGCACCTTTGCGCTTCTTGGGCCTCTTCGGCTTCTTAGACTTTCTTTCTCCTGAAAGCGCAGCTTCACGCTTCCTCTGCTTCTTCGACTTCTTCGGCTTACCTACTCCTGCAAGTGCAGCTTTACGCTTATCCGCTTTCCTTGCCACTCGCTCTGTTGAAAACACAATCGCGTGTTAGTTACACCACCGAGAATGCTACCGTTATTGTGCACAGATTGATCAGATTGACCCAATTCTAAGTCATCTTCTGGAATCATATAACTATCAAAAGTTAGTGACTGTTCATCAGAACTGTTATAGTCTGAATGCTCATAAGGTTGGGTCGACGGCCAGTCCTTGGTCCCAAGGGCCCATACGCCTCCCACCAAACTGTACTTGCAAGTTTCCCCGCAGACAGCTCTCCACGCCCATTAAAACTCGGAGAGTAGAATGTCTAGTTCTTTCCCACCCGGGAACAAAACGTAATAAACTCTCTACAGTGGATCTTCAGGTGGCGTTATCAGGGCGCAGCCTTCTTGTTTTATTAAGCTATGATCTTAGTGAAACCTTTTAAGGTCAAAACTTTGGCCTTTTCGTTGATATGTCTGTAATCATGTGCTTCCGCAATTTCAGTAGTTTTACAAGCAAAACACAGAGAACGCAAAATTCTCTGTTTTGTTCGAACATGATAGAGTGCAAATCACAACAAGATTATGTATCAAAATTCATTGCTGCTATCACATGGTAGCTAGAGTGTTTGATTGAAAGTAAAAACTCAAAATGGCATAAGGATGACTCGTCTGAAATACCATGCATCACGCCATCCGGAATGTCTTCCACGACCTCTCCAGTAATCTTAACCAGCCCTCGCGTTCTCATCATATGTCGGCGGCTCCCTGGTTCTTGAACTGCAGGCTCCACGGGAGGTGCTACCTCTGAAGATCGAGCACATGCTTCATATTAGGATTAGGGTTTAATGGTCACACAAAAACGCCGACTCCTCCGGAAAATCTAATGGACACACAATTACAACTGTTCCTTAAAGAAACCTACTCTGAACATTTGCGTGGCGCAGGCAAACCCTCTGCAAGCTATGACCATACGTAATAATTTAGCAGGTTAGAATGATTCAATACTGAGGAACTTCAAAAACTGAATCCAATCCTGGAGACTTCCCCCAACATTAATCCTCCTAAATAAAGCTAAGGTTTAAGCAAACGGCTAAATGCGAACCAAATCCAGTCAGCAAAAGTGCGCTCTTGTCAACTTATGTGAAGTGAAAATTCAATACACGGTGCCGAGTAAAAACACAGCTACATGATTACGGGCATAGTACCACCCGATTACTGATATTCAACACTTGAAGCAAATTATATACATTGTGTCACATGAATTGTAATGGATATTTCAAGATGCTGTGGCTCCAGAAAAGGAGGGGGGGACCATATATGAGCACAGCATAGTTGACGAGAATTGTGCATCCGACGAACAACATATAAACTTTCTGGGCGAAGAAAGGGCACCAAAACGTTCCATGGAAATAAGAGAATTTCCAACCATGGTGAAGTATTCGAGATTCACTCATAAAACAAACTTAAAACCTTCATTTCCAAATTCAGACGTTGTAATGTGCCTCAATACTTCAAATTAATTGATTTTATGTTAAGCCTGACCAAAAAGAGCATAAACCCTACGTCTTCTCCTCAAACATTCATTCACCGTCCCAAATGCACATTACATCAACTGTTACTTTCAATAACTGATCAAGTTCTACATACTTCCCAACGACATTAATGCACAAATTAGGACAATTATACGCACTCACCAGCTTCCTCATTCGACTCAACCTGTTCCTTCAAGCCCTCCCTCTTCCTCTTCCTCTCCCTCTTCGCTTTATTCCTCTCATTCTTCTCATCCGCCTTCACCGCTGCGTCCAACATTTCCAACACAGTCTTTGCCGGCTTCGCCGGCTTCTCCAGCTGGCCATTCACCTTGCCATCCCCTTCCTTCACCTGTGGTTCAGTCATATTACCCTTAACAGAGCTAGCTGCTTAATGACACTCAAAACCTGCAAACAAACCCAGAGAATCGAAACAAGCACTCAAACATCAACATAATCACTCACCACTTCATAGGCTCCAAACCGAACCCCTCATCCTACTGTCAAGAAAATTATATTATACTTGGTAAACGCTCTCATTCGCAACTCCATTGTTCACTCACCACCATGTACCTCCACTACATCCCCCACCCCAATGCATGCGTGTAATCCCAAATGAAGGTACCCCATAGCTAAGTACAACACCCAATCATCCCTAATATTCGTGTAAAGACCAGGCAAAGGAAAAAAGAAGTGGCAGAAACAGTTGCTCGTATGGGCCTGACAACTTGAATGAGACGCAATCAGTTACCAGCTAGTCGTCTCCATCTCCCTCCCCCCCCTCTCACACACGCATCATAATCAGCATCATCACCCGAACTGACTGGCATCTGCAGCAATCCAGCCAACACTCGCAAGGCCCTGGGATACATCAACAAGAAACTTACCTGTATCCACCTCTCCGTGCCGCTTTTTTCTTCGTGCTGTTCTAATCACGCCCCTCGCAGGAATGAATAAGAGGCGCTACAGCACAACGATTGCGCCAACGGGACGTGAACTTGGACGCAGCGCTCGAAGGAGGCAGTCGAGGAGCATGGAATCTAGGGCTCAGTGGCTGTGGATGGTAAGTTGGAATCAGACTCGATGGAAACGTCACGGCGGTAGACGGATGCGTGACCTTGCACACGGGCGAAGGATATCAACTGGGCCCCAGTGGGACCATCGCTAGCTCCCTTCATGAAGGAAACCTTAGGGTGTTCGCGGCGGCGCAAGCCCCGCCGACTCCATGCAGCTCCCCCCCTCCCCCGTTTGGAGGACTTGTAGATCGCGAGATCGATCGGCCACTCCCGGGTGCATTGCCGATGTTAGTCTCAGGAATTGATCCCTACCTCTTCTTCCACTTTATTAAGTGTTAACCTGCTTCATGTAAAAAGAAAAAACAAAGTTGAACTATAGTTGTTCTTTACAAATTATTTCTTTTTGTATGAGAAAGGAGTTAAATCTCTTTTTCATCTCCTTCTAACAAGATGTTGATTGGTTTGTGGGCACATTACATTTTCTTCCTAGTACCATATTACTAATTTTAAAAAAATCAAACTATTTTCTAATTTTAATACTATTAAAAAAATTAGAAAAAAATATTTATTATTATTATTTTATTTTTAAAAAGATATATATATATATATATATATATATATATACATATCTTTAGTCTCTATTGCATCATTTCTATTCCAATACTTCTTATAATCAATAATTGCTATTAGATTTATATACAAAATTTGTTATATAAAATTGCCAATCAAAAAACTTATATTGTAATGATTTATTAAACATAATGCTTTAATTATTATTACAATTATTATCATAATACTAATATAATTTTTTTTAAATTTTATCTTAAAAAATAATTATCATTAAATATTTTATTTTTTATTGCATAGGATTAGAAAGATATATTATATAAGAAAAAAATTTAAATTATAAATATAGTTTGAATCTATAAATATCCTTTAATATTTTATGGAGCTATACAAAACTTTCATAGAAATTTGTTATAGCTTTAAAACTATTATAAAAGCATCTTATACCTTAGATACTTTTTAGCATGTCTTATAATTATTAAAAAACTTTCATATAGCTTTTTTTTATTAGCTAGTATATATAAATGTAAGATAAATACTATCTTAAGTCTTATCAACATCTTTCTTATATTTAAATCTTCATTCAATATTCTCTAGTTTCTTTTATATATAAAAATAGATAATCTTATTTCTTCTTAAATATATATATATATATATATATATATATATATATATTCTTTTTCATCTTCTTTCTTCTTTCTTATTTATATATAAATATATTATTTTTTAACAAGTTTGTGTAGATTCATATTTTCAATACCATATATCACGGATCTACCTTAAATTCTAGACTCAAGTACCTTTTAAAGCTTAGTAGGATCTTGTAGAGCTTTCAAATAATTTGACTATATTTTTGTTAATCTTTAGAAAATTATTAAATATTTTTAGATTTTTTGTAAGGTTCTAAATTTTTCTATATTTGTTTAAAAGTTCTTTAAATCTTCCAATAATATTCTAAAAACTTGAATAGACTTCTATAGCTATTTAGAATATTTTTAGTCTTTTAAAATCTTGCTTAGAAGACTATTTTAACTTCTAAAATATTCCATAACTATTAGAATTTATTTTACAAGCCTTTGTACAATCTAATTAATATAGTATAAATAAATAAATAAAACATAAGATACTTTAGTCTTGTCGATACAAGTTTAACAACAATTAAAGTATTATCACGTTTCTAGTCATGTATCTAGACTTGTCTTTAATAATTCTATTATTCTTGTATTCTTTAATCTCTTCGTCTACTTTTTTTATATCTTAAATAGCTTGACAAAATATATTTTTTCATCTACCAATTCTCTATATTATTTTTTAAATACTTATCTATCATATTAATGTTAAGAATTTTAGATTAATTACTTTTTTTTAATATATTTTTTTATAAATTTATATTTTTATAGATAATTTTATTTTAAAAAAATTTTAAAAACTTTTATTATAAAAAAAATCAAAATTAATCTTAAAATTTTAAAAACTATTCTAATAGATTTATCTAAATAAGATTTGAAAGTATTATTATAACTATTATTGCATTTCATTGCTTTGAATGCCTATTGTAAAGGTTTTTCATAAAAAAATTAATAAGTTTTAAATATTTATGATAGAGTTTAAAAATTATTTTAGAAAAAAATATAAAAAAGAGAGTTAAAGAAAAAAATTACTAAATATAATAAAAAAATTCCATTCTTTAACTTATGTTGTTGAATTTAAAAAACTTACATAGAATATAGATTGAAATAATAATAAGTTTTATTAGTCAATTTTAATCCAATTTTAAAGATGATATGAAATAATTTCTTCTTCTTAAGTCAAAAATCAATATATTGAGAAAATTCATTGTATTAATAGTTATATTTGATAATTTACTATTTGAATAGAAATAAAAGATGTAAATAAGATAGAAAAGATATATACAACTAAAAGTTGTTACATGCAAGGTTAAGATACTAATACAAGATAATATATATATATATATATATATATATATATATATATGTATATATAAACTTTAAGATTTTATAAGCTAAATATATATTATAATAAATTAAATTATGTTATAATATATATTTTTTATAAAAAATAATAATAATATTTGATTTAAAAAATAAATTAAAAATAATAATATTATTATATTATTATTGCTGACAAAGATAAATCAAACATTATATACTTTTTTCAATATTATTTAATCTCTTTCAAATCTTGTAATTTTAAATATTTAAGATTTAAATTATAAATATTAATGATAGATCAATTAATACAAAGATTTTTTTTAAAAATATACTAGTAATAGGAAAAAATAAAAATAATAATAGATAAAAACTAAAATAAATAATTTTTTAATATTTATAATATACTACTAAATATTTCAATTGACATGACAAAAAAAATTCAAATTTTCAATGTAGTATTCAATTAAATTCTAGAATAACAACATATCAAGTAACTTTGCTTTATAGACCATTAGGAATTTCAATTTATAATGAAGTAGAAGAAACCTTCATTAATTAAAAAAATGTTGTAAAAGAGAATCTTTTACAAATAAACATAAGGCTCTTAGTTACAATCTAGATACTAGTACAAAGCAAATAAAACCAACAATTCTAAAGTTTATAACTTATTTGTCTTAAATTAATTTTAAAAATATAATAAATTATATTAAAAATTAAATAAAAAAATTTATTTAAAAAATCACATATTAGATTTTTAAACTAATATAAAATTTAAAAAACTAAAAATATACCAATTATATATTTAAATATATTAAATACATATTTATTATAAATAACTTTATTAATCTAATAAATTATGTGCTTCTCTTTATACAAAAAAAATTTATAATTAATTTTTTATATTTTTTGTATGTAATTTATTAATATAAGATTATGCTACTTATTTTCTTCTTTAATTATTACATTAAATTTTTAAGTAATTTAAGTTTTAACTATTAATTTAAGTATCATGTATTTTAATTTTTAAAAATTAAATTATCATAATATAAAAACAAAAAGATTTTGTATATATATAAATAAATATAAAATTATATTTTTAATACATACTTATACTACTAGAATTAATTAAAGTAAATAGAATTAAATGAAAATAGTTTAATTAAATAATATCATTAAAAAAAAAATTCAGATTTCTAAATATATATCAAATTTATTGATTCTTTTAAATATGCCAAGCAGCTATATAAACATCTTCTCAAAGTTCTACCTTTAGAAATCTATTATTTAAGTAAATTTTAACTTAGAAGATTGGCCTATAAGTCTTATGGTTCCTAGATAAATTTCACATGGTATGTATATGGAGGAAAGATTAGATTATCTATATTTTTTAAAATATTTTTTACATATTAATCTTAACTCAAGATTATTTAATTTTTTTGTATTTAGAAATAAATTTTTTTTATTTCTTTTTATTTTATATGTATACTTTTTTTTTTTCTTAATACTATATAAATTTATGATTTTTTTAGAATTACCTCAAATTTTATGCTCTTAATATCAAGACTAATATATTTAATAATAGAATTTAATTTTATTTAATAGACTATTATTTTTAAAAATAAAATATTAAACTCTTTTAGAGTTTGTCAATATTTTTTTTATTTCTTTGTATTTAACTTAAATATTTTAAATTAAATTTATTAAAAATTTAATTAAGATATTTTCTATTTTTTATTTCATATCATTTTAAATATAAAATAATCTAATATTATATAGCTTAAATAATTTTTTAATAAAAAAATTAACTATATATAAAAAAAAAACATGATGTCACAGACATAAGATTTACTCCAATTATTATCTAGTTAGTATAAATAGGTAGAAGTAGATAAAAATAGATTAATTTGATAATATCTTATAGAGAAGCTTTTTAGAAGCTATATAAACATGGTTTTACCTTTATACATGTCTAAAGGTGATTGATAGGTTAGAAACTTGGCCAACAAGTTAGCCACATATTGCACATGTTGGTAGCTTGTAGAACACGCTAAATACGTGGCACACATACAGGAAACTTTTCTTGCAAATTTGACATGTATTTTACAAATTGGACACATGTTAGAGGTCCTATAGAATACTACTACATAGCTTTTAGGTAGATAATATATATAGAAACAAGAGTGAAGCCTTTTTTATTCTTGTCAATTCCTTTTTTGCTTCTAGTCTAGTTCAAAAGAGGCTTTGTATTTTTTAATCTTTAGCAATAGCCATTCTAATTTCTTCTTGAATATATATATTGTCTTATTTTTATTTTTTCATTTTTTTTTATATAAATTTTATGAACTTTTGCATCTTCTTTTAGTTTATGTCCTTCACAGATTGACAAGAGTATATATATAATATCAAAGCTTTATCTTTTCTTGATTAAAAGTGGATTTTTTTTTTTTTTTTTTTTTTTTTTTTTTTTTTAATAAGACATAAACATATTAGAAGTTATGGATTACTCACTTCTAAACTAATATTGTTCTTAGAATTTTTTTTCTTTTGAGTATTTAATTGTACAGTGAGAATAGATACTTTCTTTTTTATTGTATTATCATGGCAGAGCTTACTAAAATAAAGAGAATAATGGCACAAATGTAAGAAATAAATGAGAGAGTTAATGCTTGCAATGCATCAATTCAATGTACTACCAGAAGGAGTAATAATATTAACAAGAAGTGAAGATATAGAGATGATTGGAGCTACTTTAATATTTACATTAAGCCATACTATTTTTTATACAATGGAATATCATTCAAGCATCAAAGAACCAAAAATTAGTTTACTTAAAAAGTTTAATAGTAGAAGATCTAAGTTTTGAGGATTCATCTATCAAATACAACTGGTGATTGAACTTTAGCCTTAAAGTTATTCAACTTAAAGATTACAAGTCATGTTTATTAGAACACTGCTTTTAGATTTTATTTTATTATAATTTTCATCTTTTTTTAAATAATATGATCTAATATTGGATAATTTGGAGATATTTTTAACAGAATTTTAATTTATGTATAAAAAATATGATGTAATTTGTATTACAACCAATAAGATCTATATCTTGCGATAAGACAATTGATCAATGATATTATATGCATTACAATTTCAACAACTAGTGACTAATATTAAGTGGAATGATGTTGTATTCATCAACCAATTTTTCTATGGATTACAATATGAGGTAAAGAAATTGATGCTTAATTTATTTAATCTTTAGACATTGAATCAAATGATTGATTTTGCTATGAAATGTGACAATTGGCTTTTTGAATTTCAATTTGAGAGTTGCACAAAGAAGCCTCAACGTTATTATAATACAATAGGAATACTGACATCTTCTTAATATATACATTTGAAAGTAGAAGACATAAAAATTAATGTAATACATTTCAAACCTCTTATTGAACAAGAAAAGACTCATTGTCGTCATCAAAAAAAATTGTACTTATGTTATAGAGAATCTAAATATATTATTTAATATTATTCAAATAAATAACACAAGTATAAAATAAAAAGTATAATTATCAAAGAAGACAATATGTTAGAAAATGAACTAGTCTATATACAATAAGGACTGTATAGCTGGAATCTTATACAACTTATAGTAAAGGTCCTATTCTTTCTTCAAAATCCTTTCTTTATTTTTATAATAGATGTGAGTTTGGAACCTAAAAATCACAAAGCCTTTGTCTTACTAGATTCAAAAGTCTCAATGTGTTTTTTAATGAAAAGTTTGTTAAAAGTCATAGAATATCTTTAAGATAAAAAATTATATTCGTACATGTAGAAATCATAGATAATTGTCTATTGTCTTCTAAAAAAATTACTTTTAAAATCTTTCCTATAAATGTAATAATATATGGTCATAATATTTATATAATTTTTAATATAATTAAATCTCTTTCTAATTCAATTATTTTAGATTTATCATGATTAAAAAAATATGATCCTTGAATAGACTAGATTTTTTATAGATTTGATTTTTTTTAAAGCATTAATAAGAGTCTTGTTAATCAAGTGAAAAGTCATAAATCTAGTATAATAAAATTTATATTTGTATGTGCAAAAGCTTTTATGAATGTAGCAAAAGAAGGATCATTTTTTGTTATTTATGCTACAACTATTTTTGTTGGTGGAAAGACTTCAAATAATATTCTAAGCTAATAATAAGATTATCAAGATATTTTTAAAAAAAAGAATGCAAATATTCTATTAAAGCATTATCCGTATGATTGCTCAATTAATCTCAAAGAGAGAACTTAGCCTCTATTTAGACCAATCTTTAGTTTATCACAAAATGAGTTCGTTGAATTCAAAAAAAATATTTATGAAAACTTAGTCATGAATTTCATACACCGTTTAAAATCTTTAATAGGAGCTTCTATCTTATTTGTGAAGAAAAAAGATGGATTATTATGGATGTGTATAGATTATTGAAATTTTAACAAAATTACCATTAAGAATAGATACCTTCTACCTGTGATATCTAGATTTTTTGATTAAATAAATTAAATTAAAATATATACAAAAATAGATCTATAAAGAGCATACAACTTGGCTTACATTAAAGAAAGAGATGAATAGAAGACTGCTTTTTGAATAAGGTATGGACACTTTGAATATAATGTTATACCTTTTAGATTCACAAATATACTAGCTACTTTTAAACATCTCATGAACCATATTTTTTGTGAATTTCTAGATAATTTTTTTATTTGTTACCTAGACAACATTTTAATCTATTTTAAGAATACAAAAGAGTATGAATTACATATTTGCTATATGTTACAAAAACTTAAAAATATGGAATTATATACCAAGATAAAAAAGTGTGTATTTCATACTATTCAAATTGACTTTTTAGGATACATTAATTTAAATGTTGGTCTCATGATGGATCCTAAGAAAATTCAAACAATCATAGATTAGAAGATGTGGATAAATTTCACCCTTCAATCCAAATTGCAAGATGGTGTCAATTTAGAGTTGTTTTTAATTGATGGTGTGAAGTGAAGGAAACAAATAGTAAGAACAAAAGAAGAATAAATACAAAACAAGTGAAATATGTGCAATTAAGCAATTGCATACTATAAAACTAATTATAGTCTGTTTATTAGATTTTCATCTAATAAAAAAAAAATTAAAAAAAAATTTATTTTTTATTTTTAAGTGGATAATTTTTTATCTTTCTAATGATATAAAAAACATGTAAATTTAAATAACTATGAATAAATTATAATAGTTTAAAGATAAAAGATAAATAATAATAAAATTAAATGAATAATTTTTACATTAATGATAACTTGCTTAAGAGATCAAAAGTTCAAACCTCACTAAGGTTCATAAGTAGTATATAAGGATGTCCTAAAAAAGCCACAAGGCCTTAGTATTATTCTATTACCTGTATCTAAAGTACTATAATCCATATAGAACTTATGCACCACTTTTTCTACAAGGACTACACTAGCTATTGGTTTTCCTATTTTCTACTAGTAAAATTTATTTTTTAAAATTTTTGATCTTATCATACTGTTTAAAAACATCCAATTAGCTTAAGAATCTATTATAGCCTTCAAATCTTGCTCCATTTCTTTATAATGGCTCCCAAGATGATAAAACTTATTTTTACCAAAGTCTTTAAAATTGCTCTAAATTTTTTTTAAAATTTCTAAATAAATTCTAAAAATCTTTATAATATTTTTTAAAAAATAATATCAATTTAAAACTATTTTTTTCTATCTTGGTGATTTTTTATAATAATAAAATCAGATTAAATCAATTAAAAATCCTATTTTCTATACAAATAACTACAAAGATACGAGGTTTTTTTTCATGCTTCTTCTACCTATTAAATAGCATTTATATGTTTCTAATAAATAATATATATAGATATAAGGCCAATATAGACATTAGCCTTAACAACTTAATACTAATTTATTCAATTAAGAGAAAATACTAAGATAATTGTCTCTAAGACTTATTAAGACTCCAAATTTATGACTTTTTTCTAATAAGACTCTTGTAACTTGTAAATTCTTCTAAATTCTAATGAATACTTAATTGATCAAATAAAATCTCTAATCTTAATATTTTGATATTTAAATAATTTAAAACTATAATTTTAATTAATCTATCAATTAAGATTTATTAATAGGACTTACAAAAAGATTCCAAGAACACTAAGGGATATGTAATGTTTTTTGAAATTTTCCAATTACTATCAAATCTTCATTAAGAATTCTTTTTAAGTTGCAACTCTACTAATACGCTTAACTTATAAGGATAAACTTGTTTAGAGTAAAGAAATAGAAGCATCATTTGAAGCATTGAAGACAACTTTTACTTCTGCACCAATCTTGTATCATGTCAACTTTTTCAAGGTATTTTTTATGGAAACAAACGCATTAGACTTTGCTTTGGATATGGTATTATTGCAAATGGGAGCAAATAAAAAATTCCATCTAATAGCTTTTTATTCCACGAAATTTTTAGCAATAGAGATCAATTACAAAACCCATGATAAAGAACTTTTTGCAAATGTGGATTCTTTTAAAAAATGGCATCATTATCTAAAAGGAATTTTAAATACAATCACCATCTATAAAGATCACAAGAATCTTGAAAACTTTATATTAGAATGCGTATTAAAATATTATTAGACTTGTTGGAGTATGCTTTGATCAAGATTCAAATTCATTATTATTTATCAACTAGAAAAACAATAAGATCTGTTTGATGTCCATTCCAAACATTCTTATTTAATACCAAAAGAAAAAAAACTCAACTTTTGATCAACAAAAAACAATCATTTTAAAATCAGAGCAATTTCATCTTTGAACAATAAAATCAATATTAATTATTGATTTAACTTTATTCAAGCAAGTCCAATCAAATATGTCTTTAGACTCTTTTGTTTATGATTGTCAAAGACATGAATAAAAAAAATATGTATAATCTAACGAAAAGTATATAAAAAAAAAGTCACAAAATAAGAATAAGAAAATATGTATATTCAAACGAAAACTGGAATGGCTATTGCCAAAGACTAGAAACATAAAGACTCTTGAAACTAAACTAAGATCAGAAAAGAAGTTGATAAGAATAAAGAGGGCTTCACTCTTACCTCAATAAATACTATCTAATTAAGAGTTACGTGGCGGTATTCTATAGGACTTCATATACGTGTCTAATTTGCAAGACACGTGTCAAACTTGCACAACAAGTTTCTCACATGTGTGCCACGTACTTGGCTTGTTCCGTAAGCAACTAATATGTGTCACACATGGCTAGCTTGTTCTACAAGCTACCAACATGTACGCCAAGTGGCTAGCGTACATGTTGTTAACGATGTTGTTGACCAAGTTTCTAACCTACCAATCACCTATAGATATGTATAAAGATGATTCCGCATCTATGAGGCTTTTAAAAAGCTTCTCTATTAGATATTATCAAATCAACTTATTTTATCTACTTCTATTGGTCTATATTACTTAGATAATTACTAGAATAAATCTTATGTCCGTGATATTATCCCCCCTTCTAGGATTGAGTTCCACAAGGAGCGATGATTACATGTTGAGGAAGTCCAGGATACATCGAATTGTGCTTGCCACATATTCTGATCTTTGTTCCATTTGAAGGTAGTTGATAGGTCCTTTCAACCATTAATAATATTCCATACTAGGACGAGAGGACCACCATGTTATTTGATCATTGTTGAGGCCTTCATAACTTCCTTCAAAGAAAACATTAGAAACACCATTAAGAATAGTTCCTACCTTTAAAAGTATCATTAAACATCAAGAGTCTCTTCCAAGGTCATGATATCAAACATGTTGTATTTCGCCATCAATCTGAGAAAGGACATGTCGTTCTTGAGGGTCTTCATCTCTATTCCATCGTCTTGAAGGTTGTAATAATCATAATGTCTCGTTTGGTAAATCAACAAATGATGGTTCTTGAGCTGAATTCGCTGGTTGTTGATCCTCCATCTCTTTAGCACAAACAAATCTAGAGAAATAACAAATAATATACAAGATAGGATGAAACCTCTATAGAACCTGCTTTGCTTTATAGCAAAGATTTTCTTAACTTTTTATCTTAATTTTGACGGATGTCATCGAAAAAATGCATTGATTTTTATTAGTGCATTTGCTAGATTTTTGGATGGCTCCCATGTGCGTTCATTAATATCGTATCCATGCTAATATACAAGATATTCCAATCGATTTCAATATCGCCTTGAATCTAAAATCTCTTCAACCTCAAATTCTTCATCGTTGTTTACTTCTATAGGAGGCGGTGGCATTTGTCTTCTTCTATGTATATCCATTGTCTTGTATGGCTCGAGTAGTGACACGTGGAATACAAGATGGATCTTTATGGACTCCGATAGGTGTAATTGATATGCAACTAGATTGATTTGTTTAAAAATAAAAAAAAGTCTAAATCTACGATAGTCCAACTTATCACAAGAACAAGTAGTCTTGATATTGCGATGAAGTAATCATACCTTGTCCTTCACGTTGAATTGTGGTTATTCCTTGTGATACGCATCTGTATTTTTTTTTTTTGTCATTCTTGAGCTTCTTTTAATTGTACCTTCATTATTGTATGTAGGTTTGATAAACGATTTGCCAAATCTTCTGCCATTGGATTATCAACTTTTGAAAAGTCAAAAGCATTAAGTCGTGGGTGGTAACCATAATTGGCAAAGAAAGATATTTGTTGTATAGAAGAATGTATCGTATTATTATAAGCAAACTCTGCCAATGGCAAAAAAGCTGTCCAATCATCTTGTTGGTAGTTGATGGTACACCTTAAGTATTGCTCCAAGACTCGGTTCATGCACTCTATTTGTCCGTTAATTTGAAGGTGGAAAGTTGAAGATAACTTTATGTCCACTTTTAAGATCTTGAAAAAGATTTTCCAAAATCTTGACACAAATTGAGTATTCCTATCCGATATAATATCATTAGGTAACCCATGATAGCGATAGATATTATCAATGAAAAGCTTAGTTGTTTCTTCACCTATGATAGATTTTGTGCATGGCACAAAATGTGCCATCTTGATGAACCGATCTACTATCACAAATATAGAGTCATAAGATCTTAAGCTTGAAAGATCTATGATGAAATCCATAGAAATAAAAGACCATGGTTGTTTTGGAATAGGTAATGGCTGAAGAAGCTCAAAAAATTGATGATGAGGAGTCTTGGATCTTGAGTAGATATCACATGATTGTACAAAGTCTTTAACTGCCTTCTACATTTGAGGCCACCAAAAATCTCTTGATATAGGTTCCTAAATCTTGTTGCATCCAAAATATCATGTCGTTGAAAAATCATGATATGCTTGAAGAACACATAAACGTGCTTCTCCTTTTGGAACACATAGGCGTCATTTGAAATATAGTAGGTTATTCTTGAACTCGAATTTAGAAGAATCATGAGTTTTAGAAGAATTATTCTTGATATCATGAATAAGAGGGTCTGAGAACATACTTGATTGAATTTGCTTAAAAAAAGTTGAATCAACAGTCAATATTGATTTCATTTTTTGAAGATGAAATTGCTCCGATTTCAAGAAGGCCGTTCTTTATTGCTCAAAAGCCGCATCTCTTTCTTTTGGTGCAAAATAAGAACGTCTAGAAAGGGCATCGGACAAACCTTGTTGTTTTCCTAGCCGATAAGTGATAATGAACTCAAATCTTGACAAAGACATACTCCAACAAGCTTGACAATGATTCAATACGCATGTTGATATGAAATACTCGAGGTTCTTGTGATCCATATATATGGTGATTAGACTAGAAGCACCTTCTAGATAATGATGCCATTCTTAAAAAGAATCCATAATTGTAAGAAGTTCTTTGTTGTGGATCTCATAATTGATCTCGGCTGCTGAGAATTTTCTTGAATGAAAAGCTACTAGATGAAGTTTGTCATCTGTTCCCATTTGTGACAAAATCGCACCCAAGGCAAAATTTGATGCATCTATTTCCATAAAAAATGCCTTGAAAAAGTCAACACGATACAAGATTGATGTAAAAACAAACAATGTTTTCAGAGCTTCAAAAGTTGCTTCTACTTCTTGATTCCATTGGAGTTTGTCTTTATAAGTCAAACGTATAAGTGGAGCTACAACTTAAAAGAAGACTTTGATGAAGATTTGATAATAATTGGCAAATTTCAAAAAGCATTCGACATTTCTTACCATCTTTGGAATCTTCCAATTCATAGTTGTCTGGACTTTCTTAGAATCCATCATGAGACCATCATTTGAAATGATGTATTCTAAAAAATCAACTTGAGTAGTATGAAATATATACTTTTTCATCTTGGCGTACAATCCCGCATCTCTAAGTTTTTGTAATACTTGACAAATATGTACTTCATGTTCTTCTACATTCTTAGAATAGATCAAAATATTGTCTAGATAGTAGACGACAAAATTGTCTAGGAACTCATAAAAAATATCATTCATGAGATGTTGAAAAGCAGCTGGTGCATTCATAAGTCTAAAAGGCATGACATTATATTCAAAACGTCCGTACCTAGTTCAAAATCCAGTTTTTTATTCATCTCCTTCTTTGATGCGTACTAGATTGTATGCTCCTCTTAGATCTATTTAAGTGTCTATTTTATTGATTTAATCGATTAAATGTCGTCTATAAGGGTAAGAAAGATATCTGCTTCGACAGGACTATACCGACAGCTAACAATACATTCGCCAATGATCCATCTTTTTTCTTCACAAATAGAACTGGAGCTCCTACTGGAGAATTAGAATGGCATATGAAATCCTTGGCCAAATTCTAGTCAATATACGCCTTGAGTTCAGCCAATTCATCTTGTAATAAACTGTAGATTGGTCCAAATGGTGGCTGAGTTTCTTCCTTGAGGTTGATTGAACAATCATATGGATGATGCTCTAGAAGAATATCTGCATTTTTTTTTCTCAAAAACGTCTTGATAATCCAGATATTAGCTTGGAATGCCACTTAAAGTCTTTCCACCATTAGAAATGGGTGTGGCATAAATAGCAAAATTTGATCCTTCTTTTGCTGCGTATATAAAAACTTTTGTATTTATAAGTATGGATTTTATTATATTAGACTTATAGCTTTTTACTTGGTTGACAGGATGTTTAATAATGTTTTGAAAAAAATCAAGTCTACGAGAATTCCAATCTATTTGAGGATTATATTTTTTTAGCCATAATAAACCTAAAATAATTAGATTAGACGCAGATTTAATTATGTTAAAGATTACATAGCTATTATGACCATTTATTGTTATTTTTATAGGATGGATTTCATGAGTGATGTCTCCAAAAGACAATGGACGACCATCTATGATTTCTACATGTACGGATTTAGTTTTCTGTTCTAAAGATATT